>CM060696.1:108288626-108801448 GCA_030686995.1 Artemisia argyi
ATTATTATTATTATTATTAATTATTGTTATTGTTATTGTTATTGTTATTGTTATTGTTATTCTTATACATTGTTAGTGTTTGTTTAACCTTTGTGATGAGTCTTAAGTGTGTGAAATGGTGGGTTCGGGTATGTGTTTGGTTGACCTCTTGTGATGAGTCTCATATGTGATCATAAGTGTCACAACTCGTAATTTCCGGTCATTTTCCAAACCTCGACAATTTACTATTCACAAGTTACTATTCATCAATTACTATTCATCGTTTTACTATTCATCATTTTTGAGGTCAATTTGACATTCCGAGACACATTCAGAAATTTTACTATTCACTTGACACTATTCATTTCCGAGAGAAAACCACTATTCACGTGTATTACTCATGTCATCGTAAATGTAGTTTACGAGTGTTCAAATTCGCGTAACCGTATTGGTTCAGGAGCGAATTCATGCATTATTATCAGGGACACTTCATACGGACTAGAAATAGTCTGCATATCATCATTAGGGCACTTGCATACTATTCCACTCGTAGGATAATTAAATTAATACTTTTGGTACGATTAACGATTTACGTACGTTTATTTTAAATAAACGCTAATACGCGAACTATAAAAGTGTCTAACATGTCCGACACTCCCGACTATGATCCCAATACATTTTTATACTCATTTTTACAATATAAAAACTATAATATTAATTTACCCGGTATTTTGGAAATTTAACTATTACGTATCATACGTTTAACTTAATAACGCCGGTTTTCACCAAAATTAAACGATAATCACCCTAACTCTCCGTACTTGTACCCGACATATTTTTACAAATTTTATAACTTTATTACGTCCCGAATAACTTCAACAAAACTTATTTCTAACAAACCCGGTACCCGATTAAACCTTAAACCTAAACCTAACCTAACTACACTTAACTACTAATACTAATTTTCCAAATTAATCACAAAACATATCCCCCATTTCCCTCCCCTAGAACCGGCCACCCCCCCCCCCCCCTAAAGTCTTCAAACTTTAATACCTCACCAACACTCTTAAATGTACACCAAACTTTTGTCCCAAGTATATATTAAACTTTTCATCCACTTTATTACTAAAAATCATTTTTACTAAACACTAGCAAACTTTTTCTCTCTTTTCTCTTGGAGTTGGTTTGAATTAGGGAGATCAAGGAGCAAGGAGGATAATTTTTACAAGATCTTGTCATAAACTAGTTAATATAATCATCCTTGTTAGAGTTTTGAAATAAAAACTCAAGGATTAGTAGGCTTTTTATCATCTAAACTCTCTAAACCATCAAGTAAGTAAACAAACTCATTTTTATGATTTTTACAAGTTATTATTATGTTCATATAATTTTCTTACAAGATCTTATACATGCATCAACTTGTACCACACCATTTTTGTATATATTAACTTTGAAGCCCTAGAAATGGAAACATATGAAACCCTTGTTAGACCTAGTGGATTGATGATGTCTAAGGACCCATGACACCCTAAGAAGGTGTATGGTAGGATTAGATTAGCTTTGTGGTGTTTGAAAGTGGATTGATGGAGGATGGAACTAGTTTAGAGACTTGAAAATGGTTTTTGAAACTTTTGATATACCTACTGTCCCTATTTTAATTTCGTGGGAAAATCAGTAAATGATGGCTAAGTTTTGACCAAAGATTTAGAAAATACATTCAAAAACGAAACTTTAGGCGAAAGAACGGATTAAAACGAGTTTATAACGAAGGAGTTATGATTTTTGCAAATTTAACGACGAAAACTACTTTTCCAAAAACTGCTTGCTGATTGGCAGAATACGACGGGTATTTTGAGGCATTGAACGTAACCTAAAAGAGCCGAGTTATCTAAAATATACTAGTATATACAAAGACGAATCCGTGGACATAAAGAACAAGGAAAACGAGCCTAAAACGACCGAGTTATACCCATTTTAACATTGCCAAAACTATATATATATATATGGACACAAATAAAAATAATAATGTACGTACTAAACGGTATATTTCCTAGAAAATATTACTAAGGACCATTTTCTTAACAAACAAATACGTACGAACCGAAGGAATATTTATACAACATGACTACGTCATTCTAAGGTTTGATACTTGGAACATAACGCTAACTTTTTCGTACGAGTTAATATGACAAGTTATATACTTCTCTAAATGGACCTATTTTTCCTAAGTATGGAAACTATTTTTTTTCTATGATGATAACTAGTATTTCCAAATTACGAGTGGTATGAGTATCATGTGCATGTGCATCCATTTCATTACGGCTTGATCTTAATTAGATCGCGATTATTCATTAGGTTGCGGCTAGTGTGCGCGCCTCATTGTCCCGACTACTTTTACCTCATTGCACCATCTTTGTACCATCACTTCGAGGTGAGTTCTCATAGCCCCGTTTTAATTACTTATTTGATTTTAAATCCCACGGGGGAGATTACATTGCACAATTATTTTTGTACATGCCCAAGTATATCAAATTCCATACATTGCTTAAGTTGCCTACTACCAAGTTAAGTCCCCTTATATATATCATGGACCGTTAATTTTAGCCAAGCGAGAGTGAGTGGATAGATCTATCGAGGGTGACGCCTCCATTCGTGTTTGGGTTGCTCCAAACGGACGACTGCATTTCATGTCTTAACGAATTGAGTGTCTGGTAAACACTCTGGTGGGGCATTACAAAGTCTAGCTTCGGGGTCATGAGCTTAAGAGCCAATGTAGCATTTTTTTTGACATTCGTGTCGGTTTACTTATTATTTGTGGCTTATGTACTTACGATTTACTTACAAACCTATGATTATTCACCAACTTTATGTTGACCGTTTTCGCAATGTATTTCTCAGGTTATTAAGGTAGCTCATGTTGCATACATTTGGACCTTCATGGAGTCGCGGAGTCGACGCGTCTCACCATATTTTCTGCACTTATGAAACGTTTGATCTTGTTGAACTCATTTTAACTATATTGGCAAACTCTTTTGGGACCTAAGCTTTGTAAACTCTGAATGTTTTTTTTTTTTGATGATCAAACGCAGTATTTTCTAAACGACACTTTAGGTCGTTCTATATAACGGTAAACTGTGGTGCTATGACAGTCACTCCCAGGTATTCCATTCCGCTGCCATTCAGGTATTTTGGGGGTGTGACAGATTGGTATCAGAGCTAAGGTTATAGCGAACTAGGATGTATCTTGGACCCTAGACTATAACCACATCATCATAGCATCTCATCATTTCATCATAGGTGCATATTCACTATACATGTTGCTTTACGCACACGCTGTACGAGTTATTCATACCCATACTCATATATATATATATGATTATATTGACCTGGTTCACAAGTGACATGTCTTCAGATACCCACGCTGTTACCCTTTCATCGGATTCCGACATTGAAGATGCCTTGTCATCTTCCACTACCATTATACCACCAGTTACACGTACACCACCATTAGCACTATTGAATTGTCATAAGAGCGAGGTTCTCATTCAGCCTATACATGGAATGCCGTTTGGTAGGGTATTCAGACTTAATTTTAATGGACTTATTTGGATGCTTATTACAAGGGAGATAGCATGTTTTATTTCCTTCACTAGTAGGACGCTTACTACTTAGGTACTACCACCACCGTTGGTTACTTATTACACTATTGGTCGTCCCATAGTGCGTACTTCAGCTTTACCTCTTTGATGTCGCGAGATAGCGCGAAAGAGGGTGGTATCCCATTCACTATTATCACCATTATCTCTTAACTCATCACTGGGATTTCATCGTCATCAATGTTATTCTCATCCTTTAGAATACCACCATTGTCAGTTTCCTTTCCCATTTTCACTTGCCACGAATTAGATAACACCTTGTGGATAATACCAAGATTACGGACTCAACAGGAACATCCGCAGGTTCCTCAAGAATGGTTTAGAACCTACGCTATCTAGAACTTGATCGATGTACAACTACAGACACCACTTCAGGACTATCCCGACCTTATGATGCCGTAAAACCTGATTTCACCTAGAAGGACTACAGGAAGTCTTTAGACTAGACTTATATCCTTACTAGCTTTTACTATTACCCTAGCCACGAGAGGTGTGGCATAGTTCGAAGAAACTTGTAGTATTTTGATTTATGTACAAACGGAATCACCAAGTATTGACTCTACTATAGGGGAATGGTTGTGCCATCTATGATGTTGGCCCATATAGACCGAAACCTTCATGTATTATATTCATGTGTTATGAATATGATGATGTTATTACCTATAGATTCTCATGGACTCTTATGATTTGATGGAGATAGATTTAAGCAAACCACTCCAAGCATGACGCAAGCCGCTGTTGGACAATTCATTGCCAGGAACGTAACTACCGCCCTCACCAAGGAACTTGCTCACGTGGAATTTATGGGTTGTAATCCCTCCTCCTTTAGCGGAAATATTGACACAAAAGAATTTCTCAAATGGTGCGAAGAATTAGAAACAATCTTTCAAAGTGGTGACTGCCGTAAGGAAGACAAAGTTAAGTTCGCCACTTGCACTTTTCAGAAGCATGCCCAGAAATGGTGGACTAAGTATGTCCAGGTAGTAGGAGTTGATGCTGCTTACTCACACTCTTGGGAGAAACTAAAAAGGATGATGAGTTTGAAGTTCTGTGTGAAAAGCGAATTACAAGCAATCGAACAAGAAACACTAAACCTTACCATGGAAGGAGATGATGTTGTCAAATATACTGCTTATTTTTATGATTTTGATCGACTAGGCTCTGCAATGGATGAACCGGAAAGCAAGAGACTTGAAAGGTACGTCGGAGGACTTTCTCCTGAAATTCGTAGGATGGTCATCGCATGTGAACCCAATACCATGTCTGAAGCTATCCAGATGGCAATCGAAACAAAGGAACTCATAGTTCGCGACAAGACATCGGGAGACAATAATAACAACAAGAGAAAGTGGGACGGTAATCTGGATGTTAATGCTTCTCAACAACCGTTTAAGATACAACAAGTGGTGGAGACCTGTGCTGTGGGGTCAAGCCAAAAGAAAAGGTATGTTGGTAATTTACCCGAGTGCAACAAGTGTCAGTTTCATCACAAAGGATCTTGCCCCTCTCAATGTAAGAACTGCCAAAAGCTTGGACATGAAACCAAGGATTGCAAGGCTCCCACCCTCGCAAAGCATCAGAAACTCTCGGTAACCTGCCGCGAGTGTGGAGTAGTGGGACACTTCAGGAGTGAATGCCCGGAGTTGGGAAACCAGAATTGGAAGAAGAAGTTCATGTTTTAAAACCATAGTTCGAGCCCTCTAGGGTTGTACTTTCTTTTGGTACTTTCCATAAGTACGTGGATGTAACCTAGTTATATTAAGCACTTTCCTATCTAATGTAATGACTATCTTTGTTATCTCAGCGATAATCGTAACCTTCGTTTATTCCATCTCCTATTGCAATGGCGCAATTTTCAATCGTTTAGCAACATTATACCATTGTCTTATTAAGGATTTGACCGATTTCGTAATTGACGGATTAGTAGATTATTACCAATCCATAGTATTTACCCATGTATCCAACAAACCATTCAACGAGTTTTATTTCAAACTATTTTACTACCTTGTGGGGAAATTGTTTTTACCGAATTTCTAAAATAAGTCGTTTTGTTACCGTACTATAAACTGATTATCCAATATGACGCCAAATATTTACTATTATTACGCGAAACAATTTTTATATTACTTTGGAAGGAAATAATTAGAATACCATTCTTCGAAACAAAACGTTGAACACCATCTAAAGCTTTTGAGAAAAATAATATTATTTTGATTAAATCAAGCATCGCATCATTAGTCCTCAACTATACATAGCCTGATCACCTATGTATACTTCAGGAAAGATTATGCCATGAAGGAAATAGTTACTTTATAAAGTATAGTTAATAACAATCTTCATCCAAAAGCGTTTTAAACAAATAAACTCTTTTATAAATATTTCTTTCTGACAAATTTTCTCTGGATACTTACCCCACCTGTCACCCAGTTAGCCATCAAGTTGGATTGTTCCATTGACTTCTTTAGGAGAGACTGACCATATCAAGTACTAGGAGGATTCCTTGATACAAGAAAAACAATAAAGGGGTTACGGAAAACTACTAACCTAGAATAGAAGTATACACCAAGGCAATTTATATCTCAATAACAGTTCTGAGATGCCACTGGACCATCCGAACCACCATCTCTGACCTAGTTGTCCAATTTATTATTCAAAGGTACTAGTTAGACTGATCTACAGGATCAAACACATTGTGAAGGTACGCTAAGCAACACCATGGGAATAAACCAAGCCTCCTAACCGATACTGTAAAGTGTTTTGAGTTAACATGGTCTCATCCATACGCAAACTTCCCTGCAGTGAGTTTACGACAAGAATGATTGATTTGAATTATGGATATCGATATAGATTCCTCTAAAGCATTATGTTCTCAGGAAATTCTAGATAACCTCACTTATACATCGAGAAAGACATCAGACTCAAGAATATCTCCCCAGCTACATGTGAAGACAATACGGAAATTCATCGACAAAGTATAAATTGAAACCCTCATATTGCCAACATGATGACAATTACAACGATAAACCATCTCAAGACTTAAGTTGGTTGAATACCTAGGCTTGTAGTTTTGCCAGATAACCACTAATAGGCATTTTCTAATGTCAGGAACCGAATGTTAGACACCTATGCATTTATGCGAATATTTCCTATCCTACTATTTTATCCTTGTTAGTATTTTTACTTTTAAATGAAGTCGATTTCAAAATTGTGTCCATACAAATCACATATCTCGTGGAAAATAATTTTGAATTGCCTATTTTGAATAAATACGACCCTTTTTAGCCAGTATTTACTTGAACCATTATACAATGAGAAATGTTTAAACATCAAACTTTGGTAAACAGTTCTATTCACAACATGTTTGAAAATCGCGTCACATTTCATAACTATTAAATTTTGAATCATCAATAAAGCTAATATTGAGTATACCATTTGTTCCATTTTCTAAATTTGTTTATTCAGAAAAAGATTTTGACCAAAAACTCGAAAATCGCGAGAGAAATTTTGAAAACAAATCACCATACTATATCGCTTATGCATTTAGGGCTTTGTGACTTGACAATAAGGAATATTGGAATATGTGATGAAGGAAACTAGGAGGAACACCATAGAACGATTACAAATGTCACTAATGAAGACCAAGCACAGTAGCCAAAGAATGACACATGTCTTAGCAATCCATTAGACCAAAACACAAAGAATCAAACATTGTTACCCATATTTCATCTTCTTTGAGTAACGCCGAATTCGGAAGACGTAACGTTGTAGAATTAATCACCAGATTCATTGTAACCGTCTCAACTATTCCCGCTAAAGGTGATCGAATCACCTCAGACTTCTAACAATCATTCTAAGATTTTCTTCGGAACCTCATTAAGATGTAAACATCGCCTATCATCCACAGACCGATGGTCAGAGTGAGAGGACTATTCAGACACTTGAAGACATGCTTAGAGCATGTGTGATTGACTTCGGAAATGGTTGGGCTAACCATTTGCCGTTAATCGAATTTTCCTATAACAACAGTTACCATTCGAGCATTAAGGTTGCACCATTCGAGGCACTTTATGGTCGTAAGTGTAGATCTCCAATTTGTTTGGCCGAAGTCGGTGAAGTACAATGTACTGGCCCGGAGATGGTACAAGAAACAACAGAAAAGATAATTCAGATTCGAGAGAGACTCGAAACTGCTAGAAGTCGACAGAAGAGCTACGCAGATGTTCGACGCAAACCATTGGAATTTCAGGTCGGGGACAAAGTTATGTTGAAAGTCTCGCCTTGGAAAGGCGTGATACGATTTAGAAAACGCGGGAAATTGAACCCGAGCTACATTGGGCCATTCAAGATCCTGGAGAGGATTGGTCCGGTTGCTTACAAGCTTGAACTTCCATCAGAACTTAGCAATGTACACAACACGTTTCATGTTTCGAACCTCAAGAAATGTCTTTCGGACGAGTCTGCCATTATACCATTAGAAGAAATACAACTTGATGACAAGCTTAACTTTGTGGAAGAACCAGATTACAAGCAACGAGAAACTGGTAGAAGTCAGGTTGGTACATGACGCACATCATACGGATTGGGTATCCGTGAAAGAACGAACTAAATTGAAAGCTTTGCCTTGGAGAGGCATGATACGATTTTAGTAACACGGGGGATTTAACCTCTAGTATATTGGATCATTTCAGATTCATGTTAGAATCGACCAGCTGACATATAAGATTTGAGTTCTGACAGAGTTCAGCAACATATATTACCTATATCACATTATAAACCTGAAGAAGCACTGATCATCTATTGACGAACCGAACTCGGAAAAAGCCAAACCCACTATTTCGGTAAGCATTCATGAAATAACAAGAAATTTCCTACAAGTCAATAATCAATTACAAATTCTATAAGTTGTAAACCATTAAAACTTCAAATTGGTAGCCGAATCATGTTGAAAGTGCTGCCTAGGAAATGCATGGTATTATTCGGAAAAATTTGGAAAAATTAGAACCGATATACACTGGAACATTTAATAGTTCTGACAGAGTAGGCCTAGTGGCCGTCAGACTTGAGCCTTGTTAAGGAACAGCCGGATTACACAACTATGTTTCTCCTATGCAAATTCCAGGAAATGACTTTCAGAATAGTCAATCATAATCCCATTTGGAAGGGAATCCAACCTTGAGACAAACGTAAACCTGGTAAGAGGATTAATAGAAATCATGGACTGTTAGATCGAACGATTGAAGCAAAGTCGAATTCCTATCGTGAAAGTTCGCTGGAATTCTAGAAGAGGACCCGAATTTACTTGGGAACGGGAAGACCAAATGCAACTCAAGTATCCACGTCTTTTTACTAAATATACTTCAGAGACCAACCAAAACTGAACTTCGGGACGAAGTTCCTGTTAGAGGGGAAGACTGTCACAACTCGTAATTTCCGGTCATTTTCCAAACCTCGACAATTTACTATTCACAAGTTACTATTCATCAGTTACTATTCATCGTTTTACTATTCATCATTTTTGAGGTCAATTTGACATTCCGAGACACATTCATAAATTTTACTATTCACTTGACACTATTCATTTCCGAGAGAAAACCACTATTCACGTGCATTACTCATGTCATCGTAAATGTAGTTTACGAGTGTTCAAATTCGCGTAACCGTATTGGTTCAGGAGCGAATTCATGCATTATTATCAGGGACACTTCATACGGACTAGAAATAGTCTGCATATCATCATTAGGGCACTTGCATACTATTCCACTCGTAGGATAATTAAATTAATACTTTTGGTACGATTAACGATTTACGTACGTTTATTTTAAATAAACGCTAATACGCGAACTATAAAAGTGTCTAACATGTCCGACACTCCCGACTATGATCCCAATACATTTTTATACTCATTTTTACAATATAAAAACTATAATATTAATTTACCCGGTATTTTGGAAATTTAACTATTACGTATCATACGTTTAACTTAATAACGCCGGTTTTCACCAAAATTAAACGATAATCACCCTAACTCTCCGTACTTGTACCCGACATATTTTTACAAATTTTATAACTTTATTACGTCCCGAATAACTTCAACAAAACTTATTTCTAACAAACCCGGTACCCGATTAAACCTTAAACCTAAACCTAACCTAACTACACTTAACTACTAATACTAATTTTCCAAATTAATCACAAAACATATCCCCCATTTCCCTCCCCTAGAACCGGCCACCCCCCCCCCCCCTAAAGTCTTCAAACTTTAATACCTCACTAACACTCTTAAATGTACACCAAACTTTTGTCCCAAGTATATATTAAACTTTTCATCCACTTTATTACTAAAAATCATTTTTACTAAACACTAGCAAACTTTTTCTCTCTTTTCTCTTGGAGTTGGTTCGAATTAGGGAGATCAAGGAGCAAGGAGGATAATTTTTACAAGATCTTGTCATAAACTAGTTAATATAATCATCCTTGTTAGAGTTTTGAAATAAAAACTCAAGGATTAGTAGGCTTTTTATCATCTAAACTCTCTAAACCATCAAGTAAGTAAACAAACTCATTTTTATGATTTTTACAAGTTATTATTATGTTCATATAATTTTCTTACAAGATCTTATACATGCATCAACTTGTACCACACCATTTTTGTATATATTAACTTTGAAGCCCTAGAAATGGAAACATATGAAACCCTTGTTAGACCTAGTGGATTGATGATGTCTAAGGACCCATGACACCCTAAGAAGGTGTATGGTAGAATTAGATTAGCTTTGTGGTGTTTGAAAGTGGATTGATGGAGGATGGAACTAGTTTAGAGACTTGAAAATGGTTTTTGAAACTTTTGATATACCTACTGTCCCTATTTTAATTTCGTGGGAAAATCAGTAAATGATGGCTAAGTTTTGACCAAAGATTTAGAAAATACATTCAAAAACGAAACTTTAGGCGAAAGAACGGATTAAAACGAGTTTATAACGAAGGAGTTATGATTTTTGCAAATTTAACGACGAAAACTACTTTTCCAAAAACTGCTTGCTGATTGGCAGAATACGACGGGTATTTTGAGGCATTGAACGTAACCTAAAAGAGCCGAGTTATCTAAAATATACTAGTATATACAAAGACGAATCCGTGGACATAAAGAACAAGGAAAACGAGCCTAAAACGACCGAGTTATACCCATTTTAACATTGCCAAAACTATATATATATATATATGGACACAAATAAAAATAATAACGTACGTACTAAACGGTATATTTCCTAGAAAATATTACTAAGGACCATTTTCTTAACAAACAAATACGTACAAACCGAAGGAATATTTATACAACATGACTACATCATTCTAAGGTTTGATACTTGGAACATAACGCTAACTTTTTCGTACGAGTTAATATGACAAGTTATATACTTCTCTAAATGGACCTATTTTTCCTAAGTATGGAAACTATTTTTTTTCTATGACGATAACTAGTATTTCCAAATTACGAGTGGTATGAGTATCATGTGCATGTGCATCCATTTCATTACGGCTTGATCTTAATTAGATCGCGATTATTCATTAGGTTGCGGCTAGTGTGCGCGCCTCATTGTCCCGACTACTTTTACCTCATTGCACCATCTTTGTACCATCACTTCGAGGTGAGTTCTCATAGCCCCGTTTTAATTACTTATTTGATTTTAAATCCCACGGGGGAGATTACATTGCACAATTATTTTTGTACATGCCCAAGTATATCAAATTCCATACATTGCTTAAGTTGCCTACTACCAAGTTAAGTCCCCTTATATATATCATGGACCGTTAATTTTAGCCAAGCGAGAGTGAGTGGATAGATCTATCGAGGGTGACGCCTCCATTCGTGTTTGGGTTGCTCCAAACGGACGACTGCATTTCATGTCTTAACGAATTGAGTGTCTGGTAAACACTCTGGTGGGGCATTACAAAGTCTAGCTTCGGGGTCATGAGCTTAAGAGCCAATGTAGCATTTTTTTTGACATTCGTGTCGGTTTACTTATTATTTGTGGCTTATGTACTTACGATTTACTTACAAACCTATGATTATTCACCAACTTTATGTTGACCGTTTTCGCAATGTATTTCTCAGGTTATTAAGGTAGCTCATGTTGCATACATTTGGACCTTCATGGAGTCGCGGAGTCGACGCGTCTCACCATATTTTCTGCACTTATGAAACGTTTGATCTTGTTGAACTCATTTTAACTATATTGGCAAACTCTTTTGGGACCTAAGCTTTGTAAACTCTGAATGTTTTTTTTTTTGATGATCAAACGCAGTATTTTCTAAACGACACTTTAGGTCGTTCTATATAACGGTAAACTGTGGTGCTATGACAGTCACTCCCAGGTATTCCATTCCGCTGCCATTCAGGTATTTTGGGGGTGTGACAATAAGTGCTGCTTATTTGTGATACGGTACAAGTTGTATTTTAGTTGCTCTGTTTAATTTAAATGAATGTTGGTATACCTGTGTAAAGTTGGGTCAAAGGATTTGGGTAGTGATAGTGATAGTGATTTGATATCAGTTTCTAGCTAATGTATTTCATTCTGTGACATGTAACTGAAGGATTTGCGTCTATTTTTGTTTGTAGATAATGTATTTCATTTTGTAACATGTAACAGATAGTGATTTGATTTCAGTTTTGTTGTTCTCAAATGACTATTGTTCTTTGCAATCTCATAATAATTTTATTTGTTTTGTGCACCAGTAATGGAAAATAACAGGATGCAACGCCAAGTCACCACGAGAAATACGAATGATTATGAAATGTCCAGAAGGACAAGGATTCAAGAAAACCAACAGAGATTACAAGCTTTGGGATTGAAAAATATTGCTAAGTCTTTGACAAGTCTAGTAGAGAGTGACAACACAAAGAAAAAGAAAAAGAAACCAACGGATACCGGTGAGAAAGATGCAGATTATATGTCTGGTTCAGACTTTCATCTTAATGCTGAGGAAGATAACCCAGAAGAAGCGGCTTGATAAGGCGAAAAATGAACCACTTTTAGGGGGTCATTTAAGCCCGAATCCGAATTTATTTGATCAAATATTGCCCTAAATCGTTCCTTTTGTGATTTTAGGTACTTGGAGAGTGAATTCTGGAAAAGAAGCCATTTTGGATGTTTTTGGCGCATAAAAGTGAAGAAAACGGCAAAGTCTCAATTTTCCATGCTGGGAACAGTAAGTGACGGTGTCAAGAGTAATTTCCTGACGGCGTCAAACCTCAATAATAAAATCCGAGAGTTCATGAAGGCGTCAAGAGTTTTCCTGACGGCGTCAAACCGCAAGAATTAAAATCCGTAGTTGATGACGGCGTCACACACAGGGCGTCAAGAGTAATTTGTGTGACAGCCTAGGCCTTGACGGCGTCAGAAGTAGATCAAGGCCGTCCGAGGAAGTATTTGGCGGCGAGATGACGGCGTCACACCTTTGTTCTTGACGCCGTCATCCCTATTTTCCTATATATAGTTTTCTAGTTTTTCACATTTAAAGAGAGAAGTTTTGGGAGAAACCCTAAGTACGATTTTGGTGTAACTTTACAGGTTTTTCAAGGGTTCCAACCCCTTGATACCTTGCATGATTAATCAAGATAAGTGTTCTTCTAATTCAATCAATATGTCTATGTGTTGGTTGTCTATATCTTGTTCTTGTCTTAATTCTATCATGCTAGGCTAGATCTCTTTTGTGTTTGCTTAGATCTAATGAAACCTAGATATTGATTATGTGTTGATTACTTGTTTATTCTTGTCTTGGATGAATGATTTATATGTTAGGCTTAAGAAAACTGGCAGATCTCCAAATGGTAACATGCTTGAACGTCTTAAGAAACATGAACCGAGGCGCACTAGGTCTTTATTGGTTGTATTTAATGCATGAGCCACTGTTTACAATCCCTATAGTTGTGCTGGGCATGGTGTAGGAGGAGATAAGAGCCCATAGAATTGGGGAGTTATGTGTGCCACCCCATGAATGGTATTAAGGAATACGATCCGTCATCCATGCAATTATAACAAGTAATTAACGTGTAAAAGATATCTAGGGAGTAGTGAAATCTAAGTAAACACATTTTCTCCAATTACTGCTCACAACTTTAGTATAAATTAGTTTATTTTCATTTTTATTATTTTATTTTGATTGCATCTTAGTATTGGGTTAGTTGAATAGCAACTAATTCCGCCCACTCTTCCAAAACCCGAGATTTTACTTGCTTTCATAAAAATATAAAAATACAAAAATAATCATCCCTCACCTTTAGAACTAGTATTTAGGCTTTCTAATCCTAGCGACACTATTCCTAAGCTGAACGATCAATCCCCCGGTACTTGTCACTATACTATACTACAACGATCAGGTACACTGCCTGGTGGGGGTTGTAAGCTTCTCGAGATCCATCGAGAGGTAAAGCCTGTTGCGATTCCCACGCATCAAGTTTTTGGCGCCTCAGCCTGGGGAATAGTTATTGTCTAGGTTAGAATTTCTTTTTATTAGGTCTACTTGCTAGATTCCTTTCTAGTAAGATTTTATTTTTATTTTTAGGTTCCCGTTAGTCTATCTTTTTCTTTGTGCCCTTTGTTTGTAAAACCATTTTCATTTGTCTTCATGGCGGATGAGATTCCATTTAGATCATTAACAATAGAGGAACAATTAGTTTACTCAGATAGATTTGCTTCCTGTTGTTCCAATGAATTTTTAAGTGATCTTAGATATATACAAGAAGAGATGAGTGTAAAGTTTCATAGGTTTGATGAGTTATGCGCATGTGTGGCCTATATTAAACAATCATTGTTAGGATCAATTCCTTTTAGTAAGACCCTTTGGAAAAATTTTGAGGAAAGCCTCCTAACCGTGAACCATGAGTTCAATGAATTGATGTGTTTGTATGCATCACAACTTGAGGAAACAATTAAGGAGGATTTAGCCGAACATGATCATATTGAGCAAAAAGATGAATCCTTTAGGCAAATTGAACATTGTAATCAAGTTATTGAGGAAGGTTCTTATGAATCAGACTTAGAACTTGAAATGGCTAGAGAAGGATTTGAGATACTTAGCAACATGTTTAGGTTAGATTCTACTAAAACATGTGATGAGCATAAAGGTGATGTTGAGAAAAGGAAGGATGAGGTAAATAACACAAACCTACAAAGTACCCCACAACTCCCACCATCACTTGAGGAATACACACCACCCGTGACTTACCCGGATGAAGTAGAAGAGACTATAGGAGCCCCAATAGAGGTAGAACCCTTGTACCAAACACCACTAGAGGATATAGGTTTGAATACTTGTAGTGATAACCTTACTCTTAGTTCTAGGGAATTACCTAGTGTTGATGAACCGGAACCTCAATCTTCACACAACTTTCCATCCTTAGATATACATCTAGGAGACAAAAGAGGAGCCGACCCACCCATCAACCCATGTAGTCCGGGTAGTCTTAGGATAAAGGTAATGGACTCTAAGCCTTGTAGAGAGGAAGCCAATATAGGAGTGGAAAATGGCCTTACATGCTTACATCACCCATTTATGATTGATCACAAGAAATATTATGGGTTTAAACCGGGTTTATTAGGTCAAGATGGATCCCCAACTAGTAGTCTCTTGAAGTTGATAGAAAATGATCCCTTTCTAGGAGAAAATCTTAATTCACCTATTAACCCGATTGAATTAGGTAAAGTTATGATGATAGGAGCACACCCCTTTGAGCATATAATTCATCCACCACTCTTTCCTCATGAGGTATATTTCCACCCTAAGGGTGTGTATCGCTACTTCCACCCGCACTTAATCCTAAGTGTAGGAAAAACCTCCCCCATTTCCGTTAAATAAGGGTAGAGTCAGGCTCGTGACTCGAACAAAAACAAGCGCTTCTTGGGAGGCAACCCATGTTTTGTGTGATTTTATTTGTTTGATTGTTATTTGCTTCCGTATGCATGCTTTATTTTTATTGTTGGTTGATCATGTCTCTAAATTAAAATGTGGAAATACTTTACTATGTTGTTTGGCCTAGTCTTAACTCCAACCTAAAAGTATTTTTGCAAAAGATAAGTGTAAGGGGAAACCCCAAATATGTTTTCAAGAAACAACCGATCATGATTCTCCACAATATTAAATGAACATGTATATTCGTATTCGTTAGAGTCAAATGCTTGTATTGAGTCATAATGAAGTTTTGCAGGATTTTCCAGGAAGTAGGACCAAGTTTTTCCAGAAATTTTCCGGAAACTTAACATAAGAATTTCTGCAGGTCCATTCTGACGGCGTCATGAGTTTACTCTTGACGGCGTCAGGAGTAAAAATCTGGAAATTTTACCGGTTTTGTTTTTCTAACGGAGTCTTATGGTTTTTGTGAATTATTAAGTTTTATAATCTCCAGAAAATCTGCAAACTTCATTCCACAAGCATTATATCTTACTTTGTTTTCTAGGATTTAGTAACTTATATAGGATGCCGCCGATTTTACGCGAGGTTGTCTTGTCTATTTTTGTCAGGATTTACAGGTTATGTTCGACAAGGAGATGATTTATATTCTGGAAGGGAAGCTTTGATTGTTCATTTTCTTGGAGGAAGATCTAATCTGGCCAACCTATAATCCACACCGAGCGGATCAGGGGAGTATTTGATTTCATTCTCTTTACTTTTTCACTTTTACATTCTTTACTTGAACATTGGGGACAATGTTCATCTTAAGTGTAAGGGGAGGGTAAAAAGATGATACCTTACATATGCACTTTCGCTTGAGTTTGTTTTGTTTGATAGTAGATGTGTAATAAAACTATGAGAAATACTTGTTAGTGTAATTTTAGCGCCAAATTTAAAATTTTTTACAACATTCAGGAGTGAAACTTTAGCCATAGCAAGCGTCTCATGGATAGGAGATTGTATGACTAGCACATAACCGTATATTCAGAAAAATTTTCCACCCAAATATGTGAGGTTCGCCTTTAGATTTGATAGGAAAAGCATTTACTATTAGTGCTTATGAGTGTACCGGTAGCATTTAGATTCTAGAACTTGCGTTAGTGATGCATCCCGAGACCGCTAGTGAGACTACATTCGTGTGGTAGGATTTACTACATGATAAGAGGCATTAGGATCACCCTTGTGTTAAACCCGTATTATAATTACTTGACCATTTAAGTCATATTACTTGACTAGTTAAGTCAACTAATTTTTCCCACACCCTTAGCGTTGTAATCATTTTCAGTACACGAAACCCCTAGTACACCCCTCCGAGCCTATCTTTTCGTTTCTAACTTTAAGCATTTTACTTAAAGGAAGAATTTGTTACACCCCACTTAAATTTACACCCAAATCGCCTTAGCCTTCCGTGTATGCGCTCATCTTTAGTGCATTATTGTTATTTGTTAAACCCTAAGTTAACTTTCTAATTGATTACATGGTCTCTAAGTCGAGTCATATCCTTGTACATATTGTTTTGGGACGATTGGGACTCATGGGTAAGTACTTATTTTATGGAGTAATGGGGAAGAACATCATATATTACCCCCATATGTACGTTAATCTTAAAAGTGCTCCAAGTGTTTTGATTTTCTTAATTCGAGTCATTAGATTAGTTAATTGTAAAGTATGTAAAAATTCAAGTGTAAGGGGAATTTTCATTCCCTACGATGTATTATTTTGGATGGTAGGGTAAGAGTGTATGCAAAAAAAAAAAAAAAAAAAAAAAAAAAAAAAAAAAAAAAAAAAAAAAATCGAAAAATCAAGAAAAAGAAAAAAAAATAGAAAAAGAAAAAGAGAAAAAAAAAACATACGGACTACCATCCCTTTTTATTCTATGTTCATTTTATGTTTTTGTTATTTCTCATTTATTAGCTTAAGTCGAGTCTAGTCTTGGCTTAGCAACGCCATATTGTACATGTAATTAACCAAGATTGTTAACTCGCCACTAGTAATAACTTCCTTTATCCAACAAAGCCGTGTAATTCATATCCCTATACCTAACGTTACAACCCTTTAAAAGACCTCTTTGATAGTTTATCCTAGGTGCTTACGCCATGTGGTGGAGGTTTGATCCTTTCCCAAGCCTATGGTAATCTATTTTGCTATGACAGGTAGTGAGAGATATCTTCCATTTCCATAATGTTATATTACTTTATTACACCCGAAAGATGTGAGTATCTAAACACTATTTGTGAGGTGCTAGTGTATGACCTCCGAGCTTGTCTATTGGTCTTTAGTGGAACGATTATTTGTTGTAATTACTTTTATATTAGTGTTAAATGACCTCTAACTTGTCTTTTGACTAGAATAAAAGCGCATTTGCTTGAGGACAAGCAAATCTCAAGTGTAAGGGTATATGATAAGGCGAAAAATGAACCACTTTTAGGGGGTCATTTAAGCCCGAATCCGAATTTATTTGATCAAATATTGCCCTAAATCGTTCCTTTTGTGATTTTAGGTACTTGGAGAGTGAATTCTGGAAAAGAAGCCATTTTGGATGTTTTTGGAGCATAAAAGTAAAGAAAACGGCAAAGTCTCAATTTTTCATGCTGGGAACAGTAGGTGACGGCGTCAAGAGTAATTTCCTGACGGCGTCAAACCTCAATAATAAAATCCGAGAGTTCATGAAGGCGTCAAGAGTTTTCCTGACGGTGTCAAACCCCAAGAATTAAAATCCGTAGTTGATGACGGCGTCACACACAGGACGTCAAGAGTAATTTATGTGACGGCCTAGGCCTTGACGGCGTCAGAAGTAGATCAAGGCCGTCCGAGGAAGTATTTGGCGGCGAGATGACGGCGTCACACCTTTGTTCTTAACGCCGTCATCCCTATTTTCCTATATATAGTTTTCTAGTTTTTCACATTTAAAGAGAGAAGTTTTGGGAGAAACCCTAAGTACGATTTTGGTGTAACTTTATAGGTTTTTCAAGGGTTCCAACCCCTTGATACCTTGCATGATTAATCAAGATAAATGTTCTTCTAATTCAATCAATATGTCTATGTGTTGGTTGTCTATATCTTGTTCTTGTCTTAATTCTATCATGCTAGGCTAGATCTCTTTTGTGTTTGCTTAGATCTAATGAAACCTAGATATTGATTATGTGTTGATTACTTGTTTATTCTTGTCTTGGATGAATGATTTATATGTTAGGCTTAAGAAAACTGGCAGATCTCCAAATGGTAACATGCTTGAACGTCGAAACATGAACCGAGGCGCACTAGGTCTTTATTGGTTGTATTTAATGCATGAGCCACTGTTTACAATCCCTATAGTTGTGCTGGGCATGGTGTAGGAGGAGATAAGAGCTCATAGAATTGGGGAGTTATGTGTGCCACCCCATGAATGGTATTAAGGAATACGATCCGTCATCCATGCAATTATAACAAGTAATTAACGTGTAAAAGATATCTAGGGAGTAGTGAAATCTAAGTAAACACATTTTCTCCAATTACTGCTCACAACTTTAGTATAAATTAGTTTATTTTCATTTTTATTATTTTATTTTGATTGCATCTTAGTATTGGGTTAGTTGAATAGCAACTAATTCCGCCCACTCTTCCAAAACCCGAGATTTTACTTGCTTTCATAAAAATATAAAAATACAAAAATAATCATCCCTCACCTTTAGAACTAGTATTTAGGCTTTCTAATCCTAGCGACACTATTCCTAAGCTGAACGATCAATCCCCCGGTACTTGTCACTATACTATACTACAACGATCAGGTACACTGCCTGGTGGCGGTTGTAAGCTTCTCGAGATCCCTCGAGAGGTAAAGCCTGTTGCGATTCCCACGCATCACGGCTACACAAACAAATAAAAATGTACGAATAATAAATTTGGCTACTATATTTTCTTTATGTTTGTTTTCTAACAATTCTACTTGCATGAAACAGCATCGAAAATACATTGCTCCACAGTCCATGACTAGATATAAAAATTTAGCACAAAAACGAATGAGTGCTCCGAATGTCTCCAGTGGGCTAACATCTTCAGAATCTCAATCACAAAAGGGACAACAGATTGATACAGGGAGGGCAATACGTAGTAGGGTACAGGAGTCCGACCAAGTCCAAACGAGAAATGATCAATCAACTTCTGTAAAGAGAGGGAGATTAATTGCAACTGAGAGAAACTTAGTTGCAATTGACAACGATCATTACCACGGAGAGCGTGACTTGAGATCTGATGGTAACTATATATAAATTTCAAATACTATATATATGATATTAAATTACTATTAAGTGTATATTCAGTTAACTGTTTTCGGTGCTAACTTGGCTTTTTTTTTTTTTTTTTTTTTTTTTTTTTTTTTTTTAATATAGATAACAATGAAGACCTTTATGATGTTGAAAATGATGATATCGAAGACATCCTATGAATGAAGATATTGAACAACAAGCTACTTCAGAAGATGATGTAGATAAATACATGGATGATTTGGAGAATGAGGATGATTTGGAGAACGTGAACGATTTAACAAATGACGGCGATGATCTAGTCAGAGAAGAGATTCAAGCTGAGCATTCGGAAAATGAAGAAAACCATGTAGTTACACAAGCTCGAAATGAAACAGGTTAACATGGTCTACTTGATTGCATCGTTTTAAAAATCATATATCATATATTGTGTCATATAAGTAGAATATATAATAAAGTTAAATTAAAACAAGACAAAAAACAACGCTAAGATATTGCCTCCATTTCAAATTATTTAGTATTTTAAATGTATACGTATCTATTGTAAATCATGTTCACTTTTTGTAGTTCAGATTGTAAGCAAAAGAAAGAGAGGACCAACACGTATGGCAAAAGTTTGGGCCCAAGAAAAAGGGGATAGAATTCCTATTTTAGTTAATGAACACGGACAACCTATTAACGACAAAAGTAGTCATCTGACTCATTTCATGGGAACCCTTTCAAGGAGTGGAAAGTATTGTCCGATTTATAAACCATGGAATAAAGTTGACGCCGCAAAAAAAAAAGCTTTGCTTGAACTCTTAAAGGTACACAATGTTAAATTTGTATGTTAATGAATAAAGTATTTGTTTTCTAATGTGAGCTATTACATTTTTTAGACAAAATTTGATATTCCGGAAGCTGGAGAAAAATGGATATTGCAATCATTTGGCCGGAAGGTGAAGAACTGGAGGGCAAGAGTTAAGGAACTCTACCATGATCCGTCTTTGTCAGTTAAGCAACAAATAAGATCTAGGCCAAAGCAAGTGCAAAAAAAAAACAATGGAAGAAGCTTGTGAAGTATTGGAATAAAGAAAACACTAAGGTGTGAAATTCTCTTCCACTTTAAATAACATTACTTAATTTCCCATTATGATATTTTAATTTCCTGCTGCAGAGTTTAAGTGAAAAAAACAAGGCGAATCGGGCAAAAAAGAAGATGATCCAAAGAACCGGTAAAAAAAAGTTATGCTCGCAAAAGGGAAGAGTTAAAGGTAAGTGTATGGAGAAAGTGCGATTGTTAATGTATCCTGTCGATATCCACTTTTAATGTTCATTTTCTTTTTATTCATACAGACATCTTTGGGACGAGATCTAACTCGATTGGATCTTTTTAGTGCATGCTTCTCCAAAGATGGAAATACCAAAAATGATGACACTGCAAATGCGATTGTAAGTAATATGCTTTTATGTTTGCAAAAGTGTATTAATAGCAAAAGTTAAACACAATATGCTTTTTTTCGTAATACATGCTTTTCCTATATGTTGTTCATGTTTATATAAAATGCAGGATGAAATGAAACGACTTAGTGATAATCTGCCCGAGGGTTCGATTGATAATCCTGGACCAGATGATATTTTTTCTACAGTTATGGGTAAAGATCGAAATGGTGATGCAGGCATGTATGGTCTAGGTGTTCGTGCTTCTGCTGTTTGGGGTGTAATACCAAGTCGTTCAGCATGTCATAGAGAAAACAACGAATTGAAGTCTAGATGTGGAGAACTTACTAGTGAAAATGAAAAGTTATGAGCCCAGTTATCAGAGAAGAATGGGTCGACGGATAGTTCCATTGTTCCACCTCTTACATCACAACATTCTCCTGTTGTAACCACTGAACCTCCACGCTTACGGGTATGTTCCTTTCTAGTTGTTATAGCTTATTTTATCTTTGATAGCTAATGAACCTAGGCTACAAGCTTATGTATCAGTATTATGATTTAGATTGCTCATTTGCCTTTTAAATTTGTTAACTCAGTTATTAAGGGGTGTTTGGTTCTGTGTTGTTTCAACTGTGGTAGTTGCCTTTTCACTTGTTTATCTGCACACTTTGACCTCTTAGGTGATATTAGAACTAGTAAAACTATAAAACCAATGTTTGAACTACAGAAAGTCAAAATCAAATTACCTTTACTCTCACAGTCCACTGTTGGGACCTGTGAGGATCAAATCTCACCCACTTGGTCTAAATCTTGTTCATGTATCTTAAATTAGTGTTATCATAGCTTAAATAGTCATAATTAGTGCATACGGATCAAACAAGTTTCATTAAAGTCAAAGTTTAAGTTCAAAATCAAAAAGTCAAAATGGTATGTTAGTTAGAAACTCAGATCTTGGGAGAATTTTTGTGAATTTTGTGTTGAGATTCAAGTCTTGAGATTTTTACATGTTGAAATTCCCCATCTAAGCTTTTGAATCCCACAGTTAGCTTATTTTTATGATTTTTTCTCTGGCTTAGGTGATAGTTCAAAGTGGCATGCAGGGCTAACCATTGCCATGCACCAGGGCATCAGCTCAAAACCCCAACTATCCATGTGCCTTAGCTTCTTCATTAGTGGGCCACACAGTGAGCTTATTGGTTTTTTTGAAAGCCAATAAGCTCATCTATAAAGTTCAGGGCTTATTTCAAACTTTTGAGCTTATTAGATAGGTCTGCAGATAGCTTTTTGTTTGTCCAATTCCACCCATACACTGACTGATCAGTGTTGACCACCCAAGTTCAAGCCTCCATACCTGCAGTATTACATCTGTTTAACCTAATACATGTGTCTTGACTATAAATTGATAAATGTTTGTTGAAAATTGAAATCTAGGTCGGGGATGAAGTTGTCCTTAAAAGCATTCTAAACTCAACCGAGACTGTAGCAAAAGGATGGGTGAGGAGCTTGAACCCAAATGATATAGTTGGTGGTACAGAGATTGGACGAGGATGGTGTGAGGTAAACGTTCAAGTACCAACAAAAAGAGATGAAATTTTGGTGAGACCCTATGGGTTATTTGCCACAATTGAAGACTGTGTTGGTGCAACCATAGCATGGCATTGTCCCTTTATCTCGGTATGTCTTTGTTAATCTTGTGATACCAATAATTTTACTAACATGGACCTTAATGCTTATACATGGGTGTTTATTTGTAGGTGGTTCGTGAGGATTGAGAGAGATGATGCATGATGACCACGGACTAAGCTTCTTGTTGCGTTAATGTATTGTTTAATGTTAACAGACTTTATGTTAGATTCTGTCTACCTTATTTATGTTTAGTGCTTTTGTTATGACAATTGGTAATTTAAAATACAATTTCGTTTTATTCATTTAATATTTAGTTGATGTTTTATTCATATCGTAATAATACAGTGTGCATGGTGAAAATAGCGTCCTATCATATGACTTGTCAGGACTTTGAAATTGTCCTATTAAACTTATTAACCGTCCTAACAATTAACTTAACATTGTAAAAGTGTCATAATATGTTGTTATTAGGACGTTATTTAGGTTGTTAATAGACATTTTATACGACCAAAAATTTTGTTTTATAATCTTCTTTGAGATATTAGAACCCTTTTCTTGGTGCTAAATTAGCTATAATGTTATATGATAAGCGTCCTAACAATTATCTTTTAAGTACGCTTGTATGTGTATTAAAAGATTAAAATTAGGTAACAACGTTTTACAACATTGTAAAAGTGTCCTAATATGTTGTTATTAGGACGTTATTTGGTTGTTCATAGACATATTATGCGACCATAAATTTGGTTTCATATTCGTATTTGGGATATTAGGACCTTTTTCTTGGTGTTAAAGTAACTATAATGGTATATGATAACCGTCATAAGAATTAACATTAAAGGACGCTTGTATGTGTATCAAAAGATTAAAAGTAGGTTACCACATGTTAGAACATTGGAAAAGTGTCCTAATATGTTTTTATTAGGACGTTATTTGTGTTGTTTATAGACCTAAAATGCGACCATAAAATTGGTATCATAATCTTATTTGAGTTATTAGGACCCTTTTCTTGGTTGCTAAAATAGCTATGATGTTACATCATAAGCGTCCTAACAATACTTTTAAGGACGTTTTTATGTGTTTCAGAAGATTAAAAGTAGGTAATCACATGTTAAAACAATGTAAAAGTGTCATAATATGGTTTTATTAGGACGCTATTTGTGTTGTTCATAGACATATAATACGACCATAAAATTGGTTTCATAAGGGTTAGGACGCTTTGGACCTATTACAACCGCCTTACATAAAACGCTTTTATCCTTGGTCCTATTAAATGAAAGGTCCTAAAAAGTACCATTTTATGACGCTTATGGGGGTCCTAAAAAGCCACTTTTCTTGTAGTGACTCCATCATCACTATCTGTATTATCCAGATCAACAACCTGTTCAAAACTAGGAAGCGTTGATTTATAAAGTCTTAGCGGCTTCCCATTATCACCCACTAGCACAAGCTTCACATCAAGCATTTGACTTTCTAGTTCAGTAATCCTTGCAAACCAAAGGTGAAGCACTTTGACTACCATATGCAGTACCAACCAACCCTATAAAAATTCCAAGTTTGGATGAAGAAGATATATTTAAAGAGTAATTCTCTCACTGCCATTATATAAATTCCAAGTTATTTCATGCCAATCAAGCGGGGGACTACAAATTCTTCAGCATTTAGAAGAACTAGAAATGAGTTTTTTTTTTTTTTTTTTTTTTTTCATCAAAATAGAATTTAAATAGTGGTTGAAAACAAATGAGCAACAAGCTATAAAACATATGTATCAAACACGAAATGAATAAAAACATGATGCTTTTCAATGCATGCTTTCTCGTGTTTTGTCACTTTGCACAAGACGGCTTTCAAAGCAGCATGTCTAGCTATAAAACCCTGACTACTCAACCCTACGAGAGGAGAAACCCTGGTTAGATCCACACAAACATGATTCCCTCCAACCCATCCAAAAACCAAAATGGCAGCCAGTCTCAATGTAGATCTTCCATCCGACGGGTCCGTCAAAAATTTCACAGGCGTTTCTTTCTTGGCAGAGATCCCGACACGCCTACTTATATAAAAAAAGACGTCTCTAACAAAATCATGTCTGTACTTGAAGCCCGGGAGCTCTTTACAATGAACCGCATGTTTCCCAAAGTAATCCAAACATGTCTTGCGACAAACAGGGCATATCTCATCAACCGGAAAAATGGAATCATAAGGCGATATTTAAGGATAGTACGCGCTGGTGACATATGTTGACCTAGCCCGTCTATGGGAATAGCTAGTAGAAAATCCTGAGCATGTGGTGCGCGTAGACAGTCAAAAACAACTTTCTGCCTCACAGTCATGTCAAAATGAACTTTCATATCCTTGACCATTTCACTAAAAAAAACACTCGCTTATATTTTACATGATCATACTATAAGAATATAGGTAATGAAGAATCAATAATTAAAGGAAAAAGAAGACATGAACGTGATAAATATAAGTGAAAGAAAATGACAATGAAGATGGAGAACACATATGTAAGAGTACAACCCGAATAATCCGAACTCTTATTAGGGGTGGGTTTCCTTAAAAATTTTGCCCTTATTTTGATTTTGTACACCCATGTTATGTTAGTGATTTCTTTTATTATTACATATGTTTTCTTGGATTTTTTTAGAATTTGGCTCACTTTCTGATATTTTTCTACCCGATAAAGAACATCATCTACAAATGGAAAACTTCAATGTTCAAAATACCTAAAGCACAGAAGGCCATTTGGTTACCAAGATACAAAGCTCCTCAATCTTCTCTAGTCAATCAATACAAATTAATAAATCAACACTCGCTCCCTTGTGGCGGAAACACAAATTTTATAAGGTCTATTTACACTAATATTAAAGTACTTGTTCATAAATCAGATTCATACAGACGGATACATACAATATCGCCACTAATTAACCAGATTTGTAGTTGTTGGTTTAGGATCCCTTTGTGTTAAAGACGAGTATATCGTCCTAGACAAGATATCAGATGTTGAAGAAGGAACTCATATGAAAGGAGCAACTGATAAGACTAGCTTGGTCACCTGAAAACATCAGTTTAGAGATCCTATATCCGTCCCTGTTTCAATATCTCTAGTCATCTATGAGACAAATTTGCTTTATTTTATAAACTAGAAAGGTGCCCGCGCGATGCGGGGGCGGATTATTGGGGTGAAGAGGAGGGAGGTGGGGTGGTGGAAAGTGGTTGTTGGGGGTGGTTGTTGAAGTGGTTATAAATTGTTAAGGGTGGTTGTTGAAGTGGTTATAAATTGTTGGGGGTGATTGTTAGGGGTGGTTGTTTCCATAATTAGTAAGTAAAAGTCTGAATTTTTAAGCCTTTCTAATTATAGAATAGTCCCAAATACATTATATAGTAGTATAGATACATCGTTTGTTTTAGAGAAGGTTATCATAGAGTTACAAGTTAACCAGGCCAGAAACCTTTAGTTAGCAGTATTATATTTGGTTAAATTTCAAATTATATGTGCAACCAAATAGAACCTAAAGATAACATTTCCTAAAGGACTGCAGCTTTTAGATATCATATACTCCCTCTTTTGAATACTTTAACTTTCAGCAAAAAAGTGTTCTTCAGTAACTGAAATAAAATGAATAAAACTGGATCATTTGAAATTAGTAGTAACATTTCATGATGAGTTCTTGACTTTGTCTCACATACACGTCTTAAAAGTTGTCCAATGACTAAAGTAAGGAAACATATGGACCGTAGGTAATAGAATGATAATGTGTAATGATGGCAACCTGCATACTAATTCAACCTTTGAGAAAAAACAGACATTTTAGGCAATTAAATAAGACATCACATAAAGAAGGATTGTTACAATTTTCATTTGGAAAATGGAGCATGTACGTGAGAATAATCTGCCATCTGTATTCAGAATATAATTGTTCCAAAAACTTCTTTGATTTATACTGATGTCTTACTGATGTTAATTCTTTTAGTGCAAAATATCATAGGAAAACGAAATATAAGTTACACATATTTGAATGCCGTGTCAACTTTTACTTTTAACCACAGAAACTTTGCACCACTTGAAGATTTTCGATAATTAGTACATTATTTGGGTTTCAAAATAAAGTTTGGTTGGTCTGTTTGTAATTCAAATTTTCATCAACAATATTTGTTTGTTTTATATCTTTGTAATCTTTCATATAACTCTTAGACACCTGGGTAATTCTAATTTAAAACATGAAAATTCCGAATCCACTTAGCATCTGTCTAGATGCAGATACGAATACTTTTGAGAATCCTTTGGATGCATATATGAATACAAAATTTCAGGGTCCGCTTGGTTCAAAGTAGGGAAAGATAAAGGTAAAGGGAAAAGGAAAGGGAATGCAAAGGATTGAGTGAGGTGGGTAATCAATACCTTACCCCTCAATTTACTCTATAATGTTGACTACCCACTACGGGGTAATCAATACCTTTGCACACCCCTAACCAAGCACCTAATTTGAGTGCGGTGGGCCCTTTTGAATTCCTTACCCATTCCTCACCCCTCTTAACCCCTTTACCAAGCACCCCCTCGAGTGTCTTATAGGGAATAATACCATTTGATCCTTATAAGATCCATTTATGTCTAAACTAAACTAAACTAAAAAATTTGATTACTGTTTTGATATATAATCAAGTAAATTCCTAAGAAAGACGAGCATAAAGAAAAAATCAACACCAAACAAGAGACTTACCAAGAAATTGCCATATTTTGTTTGCTTTGTCTTCGCTTCCTTGTCAGGACTCAACTGGGAATATATAAACATTGTGTAAGCATCATCCAATGTGTATAACAAAATATTAGCTGTTAATTACGTGTACTAGTCTATTTCTGACTCAAGCACACATCAACTGATTCGAGAAACCTATAACCGTTTAACGTAAAATATCATAACTGATAATATATAAAATAGACTAAAATACTTATAATTAACAAGTTCCTATCACTAAGAATCTAAGATCTTTCAGGGAAAAAGTAACATAAAATATCATAACTGATAATATATAAAAATAGACTAAATTACTTATAACAAGTTCCTATCACTAAGAATCTAATTTGATCTTTCAAGGAAAAGGCCTCCTTATAAATTAGTACTTTTTAATATTGAGAAATACAAAAAAAATAAACAAGATGGCAAACATTGGTCTAGATTTATTGATGGAGAACTTGAAGCAGCTAATATGCTCTGATAGACCTCCATTGATGGACTACCCGTTTGTTCAAGACAAACAGCCTCAGTTCCAATTTCTGTATCAGGAAATCGAGTCCCTGAAAACCTTTGTTATCTTAGACAGAGATAGAAGATTGGCGAGAAGGCTTAGAAATGTGGTGAATGATGCCGAAGAGATTGTTGATCTATTTTTGACCAACGGTTTTATCAGAAACAACACCAACATTACGATGTGTGGTGCCATCAGCACCTATCAATCCCTGAATTTTGATAGTGTTGTGGAAGAGATCAAATCCATTAAAAAGGAATTTGTGGATAAGAAGATGCAGTCACAAACTGAAGTCCTGCAGCCAACCGTTGTAACTTTGCCTAGCAGAAATATAACTAGTGCAGTACTAAAAGAAGAAATTATTGTGGGCCTTGACGATGACTCGATGGTTTTAGTGGAGAGGCTTACAGGAAATCAAAAGCAATTAGACATCATCTCGATTGTTGGTATGGGTGGTCTAGGTAAGACTACATTGGCAACAAAAGTATTCAGTGATCGGTTTATCGTCTATCATTTTCATGTCCGTGCATGGGTTTCAGTATCCCAGGCATATAGTAAGAAGGATTTGTTAATTTCCCTTTTGACATCCATTGGAAAACAAGCACCTGAAGAAATTTATAAGTTGAAGGTTGGGAAAATCTCGGAATTGTTGTACAAGAGCTTGAAAGGCCAAAGATATCTAATTGTTATCGATGACTTATGGAGTGCTAAGGCATGGGATGATTTGAAAATGTACTTCCCAAATGATAACACCCGCAGCAGAATCTTGCTAACCACTCGCCTCTCTGAAATTTCATTGTATTCAAATCCACACGGTTTCACTCACTATCTACAATTTCTGACCATAGAGGAGAGCTGGGAGTTATTAAGCAAGAAAGTGTTTCCGGAAGACGACTGCCCAAAAAGGTTGATCAAAGCTGGAATGCAAATTGCTAAAAAATGTCAAGGACTGCCACTAGCTGTGGTTGTCATAGCAGGACTTCTAGTAAAAGGTGAGAAGAGTACATGTGTGTGGGAAAAAGTTGCGGAAAGTGTAATTTCATACATTGTTGGCGACCCGAAAGGATACTTGGACACACTGGCTTTGAGTTACGACCACTTGCCTCCTCACTTGAAAAACTGTTTTCTCTATGTAGGAGGCTTCCCAGAAGATTGTAAGATCCCAGTGACAAGATTGATCTGGTTATGGGTGGCCGAGGGATTTATACACAACGATGGTGAAAAGCTTTTGGAGGAAGTGGCTGAAGATTAGTTGATGGAACTGATAGATAGAAGCCTATTGATTGTTGCAAAAAGAAGGTCAAATGGTGGGGTCAAGGCTTGTCGTATTCATGATCTTTTAAGGGAGCTCTGCTTGAGAAAGGCTGCGGAAGAAAACTTTTTCCAGAAAATATCCAGGTCAGGTTACCTTTCATCTTCTAAGTTTATTCCAGGCCAGCAACGCCGTCTATTTGCAGACTCTGGAGTTTTATCTGAAATCTCTTCACACCATTCTACCCCTCACATTCGATCCTTTTTGTGTTTTAATAAGGAATGGTATTTTAGTTTAGGAGTTCAGAGGTGTTTTCATCCATTTCTACTTCTAAGGGTACTCGACCTACTAACTATTCATACACCTATTGTTCCTCTCGCTTTAGAACTACTTATTCATCTTAGGCACTTAGCACTTTGGTCTGAGGTCACAAAGCTCCCTTCGTCGGTGTGTAACCTATGGAGCCTTCAAACCCTCATTCTCAAAGAAAATTATTCTGGTTTCATGAAGTTACCAGAAAACATCGCAAAGATGGTAAACTTAAGGCATATGTGGATTGAAATGATCATTTCTGTACCTGATATTCACAACCCATCCACCTCTGATTTTTTTTACAACTTGCAAACTATTTCTATGCTAAAATTACACGGTAGAGCTGAAAGTATGTTGAAAAGGATTCCTAACGTCAGGAAGCTCGGGTGTGCTGTTTACGAGGATAAAAAAGATGACGCATTCCCCAACTTTTCCTTACTAGACCACCTTGAAACTCTAAAGGTGATCCAGCCGGAAGTTCTGCAAGCGGAATCAATGTTATCAAAGGAGTATATTAGTTTCTGATACGCCTGGGCCCGAGCCCATGGCTTATTTAGGTCTTAGGGTTTACTTTGTCTTATAAATACTCTTGTAATCATTTATTATAATCAATCAATCAAGTTTAAGATAAACAAATCTCTAGTTCTTTTCTTTTATTTTCTGACGGAGCCAGCACACGCTTGAAGTGGTGCCCTATCCCGATACAATCCCTAACCGGGTCGTATCAATTGGTGCTTTCATTGAGAGCTCTCGTTGAGAGGGTTTTTGATTAGGGTTCCAATATTTATAAAAAAAAAAAAAAAAAAAAAAAAAAAAAAAAAAAAAAAAAAGTACTGTTCACGACACTATTCATAAGCACTGTTCACAGGTACTATTCATCATTACTGTTCATCTGAAAAAAATTTCTGTTATCAAGTTAATCTTCATGGTTTCGAGCGGATGTGATCGGGACGCAGAATATGCGCTATTTAAGCTTTTGCAAATGGGTACGGTGGCCGAATATGAGAATGATTTTAATATTCTTATAAATCAAGTAACGGGGATCTCAGAATCTTTATTTAAATCGATTTATATATCGGGACTTAAACCGCTTCTACAATGTGCACTCTTAAGGTTAGCGCCTACAACTTTAGGAGAAGCCTGTTCCATGGCCCGTATAATGGAGGCTCGTTTTGAGATAATTGCAGGGAAAAAGCTGAACATTGAAGAGAAAATAGATATCGTTCTATCATGGCCAAGTGAAAAAGCTCCATATGTGATTAAAGATTCCTTAGATGCTAATGAAGATCTTGGTGTTATTGAGGTTAGTAGCGTGATAAACGATGTTTTTGATATTGGTGAGAGTAATGTGAAAAGCATGGAAGTTCGTAGTGAGTTTAGCGAATTTTCAGAAAATAAAGAAAGTGTGGAAGATGTTGTTGTGGTTGGTGGTGAAGCGTGTAGGGTTGACGAAGATGAGTCGAATATAGTAATATCGCTACTTAAGGATGGAGGTGGTATATCTGATGGTAGTATAAATGAAATAAATTTGGGTTTAATCAAGAAGTTTGTGATTAAGATGTTGGAGGGTAGAGATGTTCCCGGCGAGAGTTTGGTTATTTGTTTGAAGTGGGTATATCGCAAGAAGGGTAGTGGGGCAGCAAAAGATGGAAGAATGGTGTTGTGTTATGTCCAAAGAAAAGGAATACGAAAGAAGAAAAAGGCGAAGGCTGCAATTCAAAGAAGATTATGGGATCCCGGATTACGCCAATGTTGCAGGAGGATGGACTGCCCAAACTACTCAAGAAGTCCAAACGTATGGCATAAAGATTATGTCATATAATCTATCTTTATTTACATGTCTTTGTTTAGGATTATTTTCATGTTTCTTTAGGAAAGTCGATTAAGAATGTTTTAAAACAACACCTTGAGGGCAAGGTGGTTTTGAAGGAGCGGGGAATGATACGCCTGGGCCCGAGCCCATGGCTTATTTAGGTCTTAGGGTTTACTTTGTCTTATAAATACTCTTGTAATCATTTATTATAATCAATCAATCAAGTTTAAGATAAACAAATCTCTAGTTCTTTTCTTTTATTTTCTGACGGAGCCAGCACACGCTTGAAGTGGTGCCCTATCCCGATACAATCCCTAACCGGGTCGTATCAGTTTCCCCCTAACCTTAAAAAAACTAACTTTATCAGGATGTCGTCTTCCTTGGTTTAGTATGTCAACAATTCAATCATTGCCTAATCTTGAAATTCTCAAGTTGCTAAACTATGCCTTCGAAGGACCCACATGGGACACGGGAGAAGGGCAGTTTCGTCAACTGAAGTTCTTGAAATTGCAGAACCTTGATATCCATCAATGGGAAGCTTATAGCACCAATTTTCCCTGTCTTACAAGATTGGTGCTGCTAGAATGCTACTACCTTAATGGTATCCCAGAGGAAGTAGGGGAAATCCCCACACTTGAGATGATTGATATAGATAAACGGAACCACTCTGTTGTCAAATCTGCTAATAAAATTCGAGAACAGCAGCACGCTATGGGAAACTATGAGTTGAAGATCAACGTGATAGGGTTTTTGACATCAATAAGATGATTTATGGAGATTTGAATGTGCATAGAGTAATTATCAAATCGTGTTATGTTTGTATGTAAGAACTACAGTTTCTGAGATTAGAGGGTGTTTTACAGTCTCTTAAATTTTGTGCATAGCGTGATTATCAAATCGTGTTATGTTTTTATCTTATTATTTGATCACTTTCTGGGGTGATCATTTTTAATTTCTGCCTACACGGCTCTGACTTGTTGTCCATCTTACCAGGTATGTGCATTTGAGATTATAGCATAAAACAGGTTATGGTGTGACTTGTGGTACGACCTAGGCTTTGATATCAATCAAAAACATCATTTGGGTTTCACTTCAAGACCCAACGGCATCGAAAATGGTCAAATGTCACTATTTATTCGTATACATAATTACATCTATCGAGTTGATCATTATAGACCAACACTTCTTACTAAATATCTATATAGTTCTTTTCTTCTATTGGAATATAGATCGTGTAAATCACACCGTTAATCCCTGAGGTATGGTCATATTCATACGAGATCCAAAAACGCGAAATCCTGCACCGTTAGTCCAATATATTGAATAAATTACATGGGTGGTCCAATTTGCTAACGTCGTTAGCTTTTCTCGTTATCTCGTACCTCACGTGCATATCACACGAGGGTACTTTTGTCCAAACACTTTTTTTTCCTTTTCGATTGTTTTCAACCCTAACTAACAATGTAGAGTTACTGTAGCAATTTGTACTTTTTTTTCTTTTTTAATTTTTAAACTAAATAAAAAACATTCAATCCGCTTATAATATAACGCCATATTCGAATTATTTCAATCCAATCAAAGTTGTTAATAGATATGTTCAGTTGTTTAAAAAACTTTTGGCTACAATTTGGATGTTAATTGAAATAATATCTAAAACCGTTATTTATATTTTTCGGCATCTGTAGGTAGGGGTGTCATAAAACCCGGCCCGAACTCGACCGGGTTCGGATCAACTGGGGTCAAAAATCATATTCGGGTCACCCCGAATTGACCCGAGTTCTAAACAAGGTCGGGTTCGGATATGTTTTTTTAGCCTTGACCCGACCCGAACCCGAACCCGAACCCGAACCCGAGTTGACCCGACTAAACTAACACTTTACAATGTAAAAATACTCGGGTTGACCCCAAACCCGAGTTGACCCAAACCCGAATTGACCTGACCCGGGTTGACCCGAGTTCTAAACGGGGTTGGGTTCGGGTATGTTTTTGGAGGCTTGACCCGACCCGAGTTGACTCGAACCCGGCCGGGTCAACCCGAATGACAGCCCTATCGGTAGGCACTATAACATAAACCGGTATTGGTGGGGACATTTCCAGGCTTTCGGCGGGGACTTCTCCCTGCCTATACCTTTTGGCGGGGACATGTCACGGCCAAAAGTTCGCCGCCAATACCTCCTCGCTGATACCGTTCGGCGACCAAGTCGCACCTTTTTTGCGGGGACATGTGGGTCCCATAGCATTTTGGCCTGGTCAAACAATGCCAGTGTGGCACTACTTTTTGGCGAGGACGTGTCCCCACCTAAAGTAGTATTCAGTGATGTAATTAGTGTTTTAAACACTGATTATATTAAGTGAACACATCTTTTGGCGGGGACATGTCACCACCAAAAGAGAAATCTAAACTAAAATGCCCTCCTTTTGGCGGGGACATATCACCACCAAAAGAGGAATCCAAAGTAAGACACCCTACTTTTGGCGGCGATGTGTCCCCGCCAAAAGTAATAACCATATTATATGTGTTTACCTTTTGGCGGAGACATGTCCCCGCCAAAAGGGTCTGACCCATTTTGCAGCATATTGCTACAAAATGAATAATTTCCAGATTTTTTCCAAAATTTTTCTGGAAAAAATATAAACAATAACATGTAACCTGTATCAAGCAGATCTGCACTAGTATATATACCATAAACCACTACAACATCGCCAAATCTCTAAACATAATATCATATATAACCAAAACGCTACAATATCACCAAAACGGTTCAAAAACCGTGATCACATGATTATCCGCAAATAGTTCTACAAAAGTATACTTAACCTAGTCATCTGCAAATGGTCCAAAACTATACTTGTAATCAATTTAGCGGGAATCCTAACACATAATCTAAATCAACACATAATAATCCATCAAATATCCATAAATATGTCCATAACCACTACAACGACACATATAAACCGACCCAAACAACCCATACGCTACTCATGAGTCCCCCCACTGCCCCCACTACCCCCACTCCCTTCCTGGGTACCTCTAGACTCACCTTGTGAAGCCTCCTATGATCCCGAAGTCCCCGCCTGAGTCGCTAGCTGCTCGAGGAAATCCGGCTGACTCCTTGCCCACTCCAACAACACATCAAGCAGTGTCCTTTGCGTGGAGAGCTCCTGGGACTGCTTCTGAACGGTTTCCTGGATTGAGGAAGAAGAGGCTTGCTCATGGGCTCTCTCGGCATAAAGGGTTGTCTGAACACCACCTCCAGCTAACACTCGACCCATGCCAAGAACATGACCTCGCTGCTTACCACTGATCACGTGGCGCATAATATCGAGGTCAGACATAGTCATCCCCTCGGAGGTGCTCTCTGTCTGCATCCGTATCATCTGATTCTGTTTAGTTACAAAAAAATAAGAAAAGTAATATATAAGTCGTGATTTATTATATTTCATTAATGTGCGTGAGTTTTTGGAAATAAATTATATTTATGTATCTATCCTCGGACACTGCCGACTCCCAGACGTCGCCTCTCACATGGTTATGTCTGTAAAGCGCGATCAAGTCTCTACCATCCACGGAGTCGGTGGGTTGATTCAACTGTTTATAAATAAAATCAATAATGACTCACCCAACACCTATATATATATATATATATATATATATATATATATATATATATATATATATATATATATATATATATATATATATATATATGAATGAAATGATTAAAAAATGTCTTACGAAGTTATCACGTATAACAGCTAAGGAATGCGACCCATGAAGACTAGCACTCAGATTCTTGAGCCGGTTCTACCTGTTGGTCTCTCCTCTCTTCAAATTCTTCGGGTTTTCCCAGTGCTTCACCTGCTTATTATAAATAATAAAAAATATTATATAAATGAATTATTATTATTATTATTATTATTATTATTATTATTATTATTATTATTATTATTATTATTATTATTATTATTATTATTATTATTATTATTATTAGTGATAGTAGTAGTAGTAGTATTAGTAGTGGTAGTGGTACTGGTAGTAGTAGTGGTGGTAGTAGTAGTAGTGGTAGTAGTAGTAGTGGTGGTGGTAGTGGTCGTAGTAGTGGTAGTGGTAGTGGTAGTGGTGGTGGTAGTGGTGGTGGTGGTAGTAGTGGTGGTAGTCGTAGTGGTGGTAGTATTAGTAGTGGTAGTGGTGGTGGTAGTGGTAGTAGTAGTGGTGGTAGTCGTAGTAGTGGTGGTGGTAGTAGTTGTAGTAGTAGTAGTGGTAGTGGTAGTGGTAGTGGTAGTGGTAGTGGTGGTGGTGGTGGTGGTGGTAGTCGTGGTGGTAGTGGTGGTGGTGGTGGTAGTCGTAGTGGTGGTAGTCGTAGTGGTAGTGGTAGTGGTGGTGGTGGTGGTGGTGGTAGTGGTGGTAGTAGTGGTGGTGGTAGTAGTGGTGGTGGTAGTCGTAGTAGTGGTGGTGGTAGTGGTCGTAGTAGTGGTAGTGGTAGTGGTAGTGGTAGTGGTAGTGGTGGTGGTAGTGGTGGTGGTGGTAGTAGTGGTGGTAGTGTAGTGGTGGTAGTATTAGTAGTGGTGTGTGGTAGTGGTAGTAGTAGTGGTGGTAGTCGTAGTAGTGGTGGTGGTAGTAGTTGTAGTAGTAGTAGTGGTAGTGGTAGTGGTAGTGGTAGTGGTAGTGGTGGTGGTGGTGGTGGTGGTAGTCGTGGTGGTAGTGGTGGTGGTGGTGGTAGTCGTAGTGGTGGTAGTCGTAGTGGTAGTGGTAGTGGTGGTGGTGGTGGTGGTGGTGGTAGTGGTGGTAGTAGTGGTGGTGGTAGTAGTGGTGGTGGTAGTCGTAGTAGTGGTGGTGGTCGTAGTAGTGGTAGTAGTAGTAGTAGTAGTAGTAGTAGTAGTAGTCGTAGTAGTCGTAGTAGTGGTGGTAGTAGTCGTAGTAGTGGCAGTGGTAGTGGTAGTGGTAGTAATAATAATAATAATAATAATAATAATAATAATAATAATAATAATAATAATAATAATAAAGTGTCGATCCTGAAATTTACCTGTTCTGCCCAATCTTCAGCCTTCTTGTTCTCTGGATGCTTGTTCTTGATCTCCTCCAATTTCTCGATCCCACCTTGTTGAGTAAAATTCTTCCTTTTGTGTTTGTACTTGTTGTCGCCGTATCACTTTTGGAGATAAGATTCGATACTATCGGCAATATCCTTTTCATCAGGAGTAACAAGGTACTTGCCGATCTCAGCATGGCATTTGTCATTTTGCAACTTTTGGCGGGGACATTGTGTCCCCGCCGAAAGTCTCCTCGCCTGTCCTCCATTTTGTTGTAGTGAGGTTTTGATAATAAAAAAAATAGAAAAACATTTTACGTTAAAGTTAACTTAAACAAGTTATTAGTCGTTAAATTTCATTTTGACGTAAATCACTTAAGATAAGAACAACAAATTTACAACTTGACAAATGATCAAAGAAATAAATTTTTTGTTTAAAACTTCACATTTTTATAAATATGACAAAACATTTTTTTTAAAATTATTTTTATAAATTATTTTTGAATTATTAAGAAATGTTTTATTGGGAAATTTAATTTAAATTTGTAACAGCTAATCTTCCCTCAAAATCAGCTCCAAACATCCTCTAATAAACCTTCACCATCGGCTTTTGAATAATAGAATTTTCACTTTCTAAAAACCAAGTGAATTTTATTAAGATTTTCATCATCTAAATCAAATCTAACAATTGAATTTTATGTTTGAATGTAGATCCTTAATATACTATTCATTCCCTACATATACATACCAAATATATACCTATTACATACTTTGATCATCACATTTATTACATTTTAAAAATCTGGTACACACACTTAACACATAATGTTCATCTACTTCCTAAAAAAATTTAAATCTTTATCGCTAAAAACCTACTATGTAATTCATTTTACCATTTTCGTTTCCACCAAACATCATTTCCACCATGTCTGATTCAAATAACATAAACCCTAATTTGGTTCCTTTACCTAAGGAATCAGATGATGTGATTCGGCCCACAAGATCTACTAGGAATCAGATTAGTGTTATGAAGAACAAAAATAAGCAGGCTAATGTTATTAATAAGTCGGTGTGTTTTAAGAAGACTACTCATAAGTTTGGTAGTAAGGGTGGTAAAGCTGTGGCATGTATGGAGGGTGTTGAATATGATGGAAATGATAGTGATGGTGATGTGGGTTCAAGTGTGGATACTCAGAGCTTGGATTCTAGAAGTATTGGGGAGCCTGTGTCTGAAAGGAAAGCTAATGATGTATCTGAGAAGGTTGTGGTAAGTGATATTTTTAATAAATCTGTTAATGTTGTTATTCCTGAGGGCAATGTATCTAGTAATGATAAGGCTATGAATAATAGTATTAATATTTGGGACATACCTATGCTTGTGAATGAGAATCCCATTCTACATTCTAGAAGTAGTCCTAGGATTTTGAAGAAGGGTGAGACTTTATGTGATGGTGGGAGTAAGGCTAATGCTGCTTATTCTTTTAATAATGTTGAAAAATGGACAAGTTAAGTAGCACTAAGTAATATTGATGGTGTTAAGGCTATGAATGACACTGTGATGAAGGAAAGTAATTATGTTGCTAAACCTCTATCATTTGCGAATGTTGTTCAAAGTTTAAGCTCTAGTAGTAATAATAGGCTTAGGCTCATCCATGTTGATGTAAATAAGCAAAGGAAAGAGGTAGTTGATCTTGATCCTATGATTGAGAAGGGTAGTAAGAATTGGTGTATGACCTTGGCGGGGTATTTTGTTGGAATGAACATGAGTTATAGGGAGATTTTGGGTCATCTTAGAAGAATGCGGAGGGCATATCATCTAGATGAAATTATTTTGAATTAATGTGGGTTATATTTCTTGAAATTCAAGTCTAAAGAAGGAATGCAATTTGTTCTTGAAATTGGGCCTTGGCTTGTGGATAGCAAACTTTTCTTTATTTAGAAATGGGAGGCAGGAATATGTATGGCAAAGCCTAAACCTACTAAAGTTCCTATTTAGGTCAAAATCTTTAATGTACCTCTTGAAGCAAGGAATTGGTAGAATTGCTAGTAGGATCGGTAATCCTATCATTCTGGATAGGATCATTGTATCTATGTGTGATAAGGCTTATGAAAGACTCGTACAAAAAGTAGTATTGGTCATGCCAGAAATGTGTGACGATTTGCATATAGCCACACACATTTTTTTTGTGTGTCACCAAAAGTCATGCCACCGTAGGTGGCATATGGTGATATTGTTGAGTTCGTGACCTTTGTGATTGAAAAAGAGTGACCAAAACCCGAATATGTGTGACAAATTAGGCACAAGTTTTGTTGGATTAATCAGTATGAGTGACCGTAAACACTTTATAGTCACACAAATATTTTTTGAGAGCAACTATTGTTCATTCTTTGGCCACATAAATATATAATATATGTGACATTTGAGATGATTTATTCAACTAAATGTGTATTTTGTGTGACTATTTCCCGTCCTAGGCCACATGAATATATAATAAATGTGACGTTTGTGATGATTTAGTCACACAACGGGTTTTGTTTTGTTTTTTTTGGAGTTAGTCACATACAATTAAGCAAAAAGTGGCCAAAAGTGTTAATAAGTGTGACCATATGCTGTTTAAAGTGAAGAAATATGTATTTTGTGTGACTATTGATATCTAATGGCCACTTGAATTTTATGTTTGTGTGGTCTTTTGTAATATTTAGTCGCACAAAGCATGTTTGTTTTGGGTATTTAGTCACATACAATTATGTAAAAAGTGGCCAAAAGTGTTAATAAGTGTGACCATATGCTGTTTAAAGTGAAAAAATGTGTATTTTGTATGACTATTGTTCATCCAATGGCCATATGAATTTTATATTTGTGTGGCCTTTTGTAATATTTAGTCACACAATGAATTAAAGAAACATTTACCAAAAGTGTTAATAAGTGTGACTATATACATCTTTTAGTCACATTTAAGAAATCAATATATATCCAAACAAATTCAAATATATATCAAAACAAATTCAAATACAATAAAATTAGAATGTGTATAACTGAACCAAATATAAAATTCGTATATAACTCTATACCCTAGAAGCTCCTTTTATACACTAAAGAGTCCTAGTCGGCTTACAATACTTTTCTGAGTACCTATAATCTTTTCCATAAATGACTAATATATATCATATAAGCAGTACTAACTATATGAACCAACAGTACTAATGATACGTGGGTATCACACCAGGCTTTACCTCTCGAGGGATCTCGAGAAGCTTACAACCCCCATCAGGCAGTGTACCTGATCGTTGTAGTATAGTACAGTGACAAGTACCGGGGGATTGATCGTTCAACTCAGGAATAGTGTCGCTAGGATTAGAAAGCCTAAAAACTAGGTCTAGAGGTGAGAGATGATTCTTTTTGTACTTTTATATTTTTATAAAAGCAATTAAAATCTTGGGTTTTGGAAGAGTGGGCGGAATTAGTTGCTAGCCAACAAACCCAATAACTAAAGATGCAATCAAAATAAAATAACAGAAATGAAAATAAATCTAATTAAACTAGTGTGGTGTAACAATAATAAAGAAAGTTGTGTTTACTTAGGTTTCATTACTCCCTAGATATCTTTTGTAGGTCGATAGTTTGTTACAATTGCATGGATGACGGGTCGTATTCCTTAATACTAGTCGTAGGGCCGTGTACAATATTCCCTAACTATATAGGATCCTACTTCACTCCTATGTCGAGCCGTTAGAAGCTCCTAACATGGGATCATTAGAATTCTCCTACGCATTAAATACAACCAAAAATCATAGTACACCTCTGATCATGTTTCTTAAGACGTTCAAGCATGTTACCAATGGAAGTCTGCGAGTTTTCTTAAGCCTAACATTGAATACAATCATCCGTAACAACTATAAACAAACAATCAACTCATAATTAACATCTAGGTTTCACTACATCTAAGAAAACACAAAAGAGATCTAGCCGAGCATGTTAAATTGAAGACAAGTGTAAGATATATTCAAGCAACACATAGACATATTGATTGAATTGAAAGAGTACTTATCTCAAATTGACATGAAAAGTTCAAAGGGTTGAAACCCTTGAAATAGCTGGAAAAATTCGACCTAGGGTTTCTCCCTCAAAGTTGCACACTAATGAATGAAATTTGGAAAACTATATATAGATTATATAGGGTGACGGCGTCAAGAAGAAATCTGTGACGCCGTCAACTCGCCGCCCATAATGAAATCGGATTGCCTAGATCCACTTTTGACGCCGTCATGTGTGATTTTGCTCTGGGCCGTCACTAATACAAGGACCATGACGGCCTTGGGTGACGCCGTCATCTCCTTAGTAAAAAACTTTCTGGATTGTCACGTGTATCATCCACTTCCACCTCTAGTATTACTCTTGACGCCGTCATTAAGGAATATGTGACGCCGTCAGGTACTGTTCCCAGCAAGGAAAATTAAGACTTTGCCGTTTTCTTCACTTTTATGCTCCAAAAACGTCCAAAATGCTTCTTTTTCCAGATTTCACTCCAAAAGTACCTAAAATGACAAAATGAACGATTTAAGGCAATATTTGATCAAATAAATTCGAATTCGGGCTTAAATGACCCCTTAAAAACGGTTCATTTTTAGCCTCCTCAAATACCCTTACACTTGAGATTTGCTTGTCTTCAAGCAAATGCGCTTTTATTCTAATCAAAATACAAGTTATGGGTCATTTAACACTAATATAAAAGTAATTACAACAAATAATCTATCGACTAAAGACCAAAGAGAAGCACGGAGGTCATACACTAGCACCTTACAAATAGTGTTTAGATACTCGCATCTCTCGGGTGTAATAAAGTATATATCACAATAAGGAAATGGAAAACATCTCTCACTACCTGTCATAGCAAAATAGATTACCATAGGCTTGGGAAAGGATCAAACCTCCACCACTTGGCGTAAGCACCTAGGATAAACTATCAAAGAGGTCTTTTAAAGGGTTATAACGTTAGGTGTAGGGATATGGAATACATGGTTTTGTTGGATAAAGACAATATTTACTGGTGGCGAGTTAATCATATTTGTTAATTACATGTACAATATGGCGTTGCTAAGCCAAGACTAGACTCGACTTAAGCTAATGAATCAAAAATAACAAAAACATAAAACAAACATAGAATGAAATGGGATGGTAGTCCGTATGTTTTTTCTTTTCTTTTTCTATTTTTTTTTCTTAATTTTTTCAAAATTTTTCAATTTTTTTTTTCTCCATACACTCTTACCCTACCATCCAAAATAATACATCATAGGGAATGTACATTCCCCTTACACTTGAATTTTTATATACTTTACAATAAACTAATCTAATGACTCGAATCAAGATAATCAAAACACTTGGAGTACTTTTAAGATTAACGCACATATGGGGGTAATATATGATGTTCTTCCCCATCACTCCATAACATTAGTACTTTACCATGAGTCCCAATCATCCCAAAACAATATGTACAAGATATGACTCAACTTAGCAACCATATAATCAATTAGACAATTAACTAAGGGTTTAAACAAATAAAAATAATGCACTAAAGATGAGTGCATACACGGAAGGCTAAGGCGATTTGGGTGTACATTTGAGTGGGTTGTAACAAATTCTTCCTTTAAGTAAAATGCTTAAAGTTAGAAACGAAAAGATAGGCTCGGAGGGGTGTACTAGGGGTTTCGTGTACTAAAAATGAGTACAACGCTAAGGTGTGGGAAAAATTAATTGACTTTACTAGCCAAGTTATATGACTTAAATGGTCAAGTAATTATAATACGGGTTTAATACAAGAGTGATCCTAATGCCTCATATCATGTAGTAAATCCTACTACACGAATGTAGTCTCACTAGCGGTCTCGGGATGCATCACTAACGCAAGTTTTAGAATCTAAATGCTACCGGTACACTCATAAGCATGAATAACGAATGTTTTTCCTATCAAATCTAAAGGCGAACCTCACATATTTGGGTGGATAATTTTTCTGAATGGTACAGTTTTATGCTAGTCATACAAATCCTATCCATGAGATGCTTGCTAAGGCTAAAGTTTCACTCCTAAATGTTGTAAAAAAATTTAAATTTGGCGCTAAAATTACACTAACAAGTATTTCTCTTAGTTTTATTACGCACCTACTATCAAACAAACAAACTCAAGTGCAATTGTATCCTATAAGGTATCATCATTTACCCTCCCCTTACACTTAGGATGAACATTGTCCCCAATGTTCAAGTAAAGAATGTAAAAGTGAAATAGGTAAAAGAATGAAAGCAAATACTCCCCTGATTCATTCGGTGTGGATAGTGTGGTAACAAGGTTAGATCTTCCTCCAAGAAAATGAACATTCAAAGCTTCCCTTCCAGAAAAATAAATCATCTTCTTGTCATACATAACCTGTTAAACATGAGAAAACAAACAAGGCAGCCTCGCCTAAAATCGGCGGCAATCTATATTTACTAACAAGTCCTAGAAAACAAATTAAGATATAATGCTTGTGGAATGAATGTTTGCAGATTTCCTGGAGTTTATAAAACTAAAGAATTAACTAAAACTTTAAGACTCCGTTAGAAAAACAAAACTCGCAAAATTTCCAGAATTTTACACATGACGCCGTCAGGAATTAATTCATGACGCCGTTAGAAGTGACCTGCAGAAATCTTTACGTTAAGTTTCGAGAAAATTTCTGGAAAAACTTATGTCCTACTTCCTGGAAAATCCTGCAAAATATCATTATGACTTGATACAAGCATTTGATTCTAACAAATACTAATACACATGTTCATTTAATATTGTGGAGAATCATGATCACTCTCGTTCTTAAAAACAAATTTGGAGTTTCCCCTTACACTTAGCTTTTGCAAAATACCTTTATATGAAGTTAAGACGGAGTTAAACAAAAAATAAAGCATTTTCACAATTTAGTTTTGAAATATGATTTACCAACAATAAAAATAAAGCATGCATACGGAAGCAAATAACAATCAAACAATTAAAAATCACACAAAACATGGGTTGCCTCCCAATAAGCGCTTTTCTTTATTTACGAGTCTTGTAGCTAGACTCAAGGTCATGGGCTATCCTATATGGGTGAGCTCCTCATTGAGGACATCTTTGGGATCAAACTTGTGTTTCAACTTCCTATCGGTTTCCTTAGTACGGTATGACCTTTCAAACTTCTCTCCATTCGGATCATATAAGATCATCTTCATATGCCATGATCCGTCACCTTCCTTAGGTGGCTTGTCCCATTTCCATTTACACTTATCCCCTTCTTTCTTCCACTTGTTCATCTCTATGTTAATAGGCATTACGCATAAGAACTCAATCATTTTCCTAAAGACTAGGGGATCCTAAAAAGGGTCAAGTTCCTCATCTCTAGCTATGAGTTGTTCCACCGAATGTGTTTTATCGATGAATTCTTTTTCTAGATAGAATGGGTGTTGAGGTCCTATAAAGTTTCTTTCTATCCAAGGTCCATATCTAGATGGTCTCCTATTCATCTCTACCCAATGTGGTGTCGGTTCGTCCTCACAATCGTAGCTATGCTTCCTAACATCATAAACCGACCAAGTATCACCCTCTCCTACCGCTATCTTAGACTCCTTACAATCTATCATGGCACTAGCGGTTGCTAAAAATCCTCTTCCTACTAACAATGGGCCTGTAGTATCACTAACCATATCTAGGACGTGAAAATCCGCTAAAATAGTTAACTTTCCTACATGAACCACTACATCCTTGATCATTCCAACCGGATGGGCAATACTTCCATCCACTAGACCAATTAGTACTTCCGTCTCCTCTAACCTTCCTAGCTTAAGAGTGGTGAAAAGGGATAAGGGAATCAAGTTGAGGCTTGATCCTAAATCGGCTAGTGTGTCGAAAGCTTCGGATTTTCCTATCTTACAAGGCAAAATAAATATACCCGGATCATCAAGCTTCTTAGGCAACTTGTTTTGAACGAAGGCGGTCCCATTTTTACCCAATTTAAATTTCTCATATTTTTCTAGGAGGGCACTATAATAGGGAGCACGGGCTAAGACATCAATGACGGGGCGTTCAAGGTGGAGCTCCTTGAATTCATCGTCAAGGTCTTGTGTAGGAGGTGTTTCAACTATGCTTTTGACCGGTTTGATATTGGGTGTTTCATTCAATTGGTCCTTTTGAAGAATTTGGGTTTGCTTGAAACACGTGCTCATTGTTTTGACCGAATGGTATTGTGGACAAGAAGTAGGTGATGAAACCGATGGTATGGCATTAACGTTTAGCTTCGAGTTCTTGACCGTGTCGCTTGGGAGTGCTCCCATTTCTCAGTCATTGAGAACTTTCAACAGTGTGTCAATTTTGGTGGTCATCTCGCTTTGCTTTTGTTTGAAATCGGCTTCAAACTTAGATATGCGAGCTTCTTGAGATGCCATAAACTTGGACATCAATCCTTCAAGAATGCTGGTACTACCATAGTTGTTGGAAGGATTGTTGTTGAAAGTACGGTTAGAGGGTGGACCATTTGGTAGGTAACGATTAGGCGGATTGGAAGAATTGTTTTGGTTTTGTTTCCACCTAAGGTTCGGGTGATTTTTCCAAGAAGGGTTGTAGGAATCACCGTAAGGGATTGGCTCGGGTTTGAAAGTGTACCACTTGTCTCCCGCTTCGTCGGTACGCGAGGATGCGTAGTCCGCAAAAGCTTGTCCGGGGAGTTCCACGCAATCACGAGTGTCATGGGGACCACTACATAATTCGCATGAAGAAGTGATTTTGTTCACTTGACTTAGCTTCCTAAGATTTCATGAGAAACTTGACTTGGTCCTCAAGTTCCATGATCCTACGGACCGGAGTGCTAGAATTGTTCGAAAGCAAAGATATTGCCTTGACCGTTTTGTTCAAATCACGGGATCATTCCAACTTTCGTTGTTAGAGAGAGCAAGATCTTCTTTGAGTTCCCATGATTCTTCCGCACTTAGATCACGTAGCTTGCCACTGGCCGATTGGTCAATGGTTTGCCTTGTGGAGAGATCGATATGGTCATAGAAGATTTGGACTTGGAGCCAAAGATCTATGCAATGATGAGGGACTTTTGGAGTAAGTCCTTGAAACGAGTCCATGCTTCATATAGAGTTTCACCTTGACATTGTTGGAACATCAAGATATCATTTCTAAGCTTGGTAGTTCTCCCCGGTGTGAAAAATTGAGTAAGGAAACGAGTGGTGAAATCATCCCATGAGGTGATGGATCCCACGGGTAAACATTCAAGCCATTGACTAGCTTGATCATGTAGAGAGAATTGGAATAGGCGTAATCGGGTCGACTCTCTAGTTGCAACATCAAGGTCTATGGAATCTACGATTTTAAGGAAATCCTTGAGATGTTGATTAGGATCTTCGAAACGAAGTCAATGGAATGCACATCCGCTTTGCACCAACCGGATGGTTTCGGATCGCAAGGGGGACACATTGACTCCTTGAGTGAGCTCAATAGTGTTTCGATAGCCTTGGTGGCTAGGACGGGAATACTCTCCTAAGGTTCGTGGCCTAAGAGGTTGGTTTGCTAGTGGTGGGTTTTGCGGGTGGTTTTGTTGTGGTGGGTTGATGGGTTCAAAGATGTTACCACCTTCCATGATGTCGGATGGTAAAGGTTACGAACAAAGACATGAAGAAATGAGATAGACTAAAGAAAACCTAGAAATAAAAATAAAATCTTGCTAGAAAGGAATCTAGCAAGTAGACCTAATAAAAAGAAATCCTAACCTAGACAATAACTATTCCCCGGGCTGCGGCGCCAAAAACTTGATACGTGGGAATCGCACCAGGCTTTACCTCTCGAGGGATCTCGAGAAGCTTACAACCCCCACCAGGCAGTGTACCTGATTGTTGTAGTATAGTATAGTAACAAATACCGGGGGATTGATCGTTCAACTCAGGAATAGTGTCGCTAGGATTAGAAAGCCTAAAAACTAGGTCTAGAAGTGAGGGATGATTCTTTTTGTAATTTTGTATTTTTATAAAAGCAATTAAAATCTCGGGTTTTGGAAGAGTGGGCGGAATTAGTTGCTAGCCAACTAACCTAATAACTAAAGATGCAATCAAAATAAAATAACAGAAATGAAAATAAATCTAATTAAACTAGTGTGGTGTAACAATAATGAGGAAACTTGTGTTTACTTAGGTTTCATTACTCCCTAGATATCTTTTACAGGTTGATAGTTTGTTACAATTGCATGGATGACGGGTCGTATTCCTTAATACTAGTCGTAGGGCCGTGTACAATATTCCCTAACTTTATAAGATCCTACTTCACTCCTATGTCGAGCCGTTAGAAGCTCCTAACATGGGATTATTAGAATTCTCCTACGCATTAAATACAACAAAAAATCATAGTACACCTCTGATCATGTTTCTTAAGACGTTCAAGCATGTTACCAATGTAAGTCTGCCAGTTTTCTTAAGCCTAACATCGAATACAATCATCCGTAACAACTATAAACAAACAATCAACCCATAATTAACATCTAGGTTTCACTACATCTAAGCAAACACAAAAGAGATCTAGCCGAGCATGTTAAACTGAAGACAAGTGTAAGATATATTCAAGCAACACATAGACATATTGATTGAATTGAAAGAGTACTTATCTCAAATTGACATGAAAAGTTCAAAGGGTTGAAACCCTTGAAAAAGATGGAAAAATTCGACCTAGGGTTTCTCCCTCAAAGTTGCACAATAATGAATGAAATTTGGAAAACTATATATAGATTATACAGGGTGACAGCGTCAAGAAGAAATCTGTGAGGCCGTCAACTCACCGCCCATAATGAAATCGGATTGCCTAGATCCACTTTTGACACCGTCATGTGTGATTTTGCTATGGGCCATCACTAATACAAGGACCATAACGGCCTTGGGTGACGCCGTCATCTCCTTAGTACAAAACTTTCTGGATCGTCACGTGTATCATCCACTTCCACCTCTTGTATTACTCTTGACGCCGTCATTAAGGAATATGTGACGCTGTCAGGTACTGTTCCCAGCAAGGAAAATTAAGACTTTGCCATTTTCTTTACTTTTATGCTCCAAAAACGTCCAAAATGCTTACTTTTCCAGATTTCACTCCAAAAGTACCTAAAATGACAAAAGGAATGATTTAGGGCAATATTTGATCAAATAAATTCGAATTCGTGCTTAAATGACCCCTTAAAAACGGTTCATTTTTTGCCTCATCAACTAACTTATAACTAACAGTGTACTAACTTATAACTAACAATTGTGGAGCGCTTCTTCGACACTTCTTGCTTCTTATCATTATCTGCAGCCTTTCTCTTGTCCTTCTCTCTCTTTTTCAAAGAGGTCATGCGGGCCTTTAAAATGGTTGCATAAGATGCTTGAAATCGTTCATGGTCTTTCAATCCCACCTATTATTCAACGCAAACCAAGATAGAAGAAAATTAGGGTGTGTTTGGTATCCTACTTTTGAGTGGGTTGTGATTTGAAAAGATGTTAAATACATGTTTAGTTTAAATATAAAGCAAATATTTGGGTTTTACACCCACAAATCTCAATCCCACAAACAGAGTAGGTTTAGCCTACTTTTAGTGGGACCAAAATATTATGTTTATATCTCTCTCCAAAACTTACACACAAAATAATTTGAAACTTTATAAAAAATATTAATTTTTCTCTTGCATCATTTAATAAATCCTACACCAAATCCAAATCCTATTCTAAACCCAACTACGTACCAAACGCACCCTTAATCAGCATAAGATGCAAGAGGGAGTTGTAATTTCAACGATTTTACCAAGGGAGGTGATTTGTATCATAAAATCAAGAAAGACACAACTGGTGCTGCATAAAGAACCTGTTATAAATTGATTGGTATCGATAATGTTAAATGAGGAAATGAGTATATCTTTCAGGAAACTAGGGAAAATGGGTCAAGCAGGTGAAAAACACCCAAGTATATTAAACCTCGAAATTATTGGTTCAAACAGCTGATATTCATATTACAATTAAATCATAAATTTCATTCACATTCAGAAAACTAGAAGTCTCTAGAAGTCAAAAAATCCGACAAAGAGTGGATCGGGTCATCCCAAGCTCAACCAATAGGAAAATAAATAAATGTCAAACTGATCCATTACCCAAGTACCCAACCCGCCCTATTTGCACCTTCTAAAGAAAAGAGATATATAACCTAGGACAGCAAAAATCATTATTCTACCAAATGTTGAGTACTAATCTTTGAAGACTTTCAAACCATTTAACATGTTTAACACGTTTCTTGTTAACTTTTAAGCCATTTTGTTTTACATGGTCGAATGTTAAAGATAAACATATACAGGGTCACCCCACAACAAGTTCCTGTTCAATTTACCAAGTTCGAGATCTTCCTTGCCCACATCTACGAATTTCTTCTCTTTATATGTTTGAAGATTCTGAATGGCCACTTCATCAATAGGCTTAACTAGATATAGTACCTTCAAAGATGGAACACGCAAATTATATAAGAAAAAGGGATAATTATATGACTAGATCGTTGCCCTATGGTTTGTCACTTTTTAGACCAGGAGGTAATTTTAATTCGAAATTAGACCGGGCATCTTGTACAATGGGACACTTTTTAGCTTATGAAATTTAACAAGTGTCCCATTGTACAAGTTGCCCGGTCGCCCGATCTATCAAAAAAGTTGCCCGGGCGACTGGTCTATTTTGGTAATTTTCCCTAAGAAAAATAGTTGATAAGGCGAAAAATGAACCACTTTTAGGGGGTCATTTAAGCCCGGAATTGAATTTATTTGATCAAATATTGCCCTAAATCGTTCCTTTTGTGATTTTAGGTACTTTGGGAGTGAAATCTGGAAAAGGAAGCAATTCGGACGTTTTTGGAGCATAAAAGTGAAGAAAACGCCAAAGTCTTAATTTTCCTTGCTGGGAACAGTAGGTGACGGCGTCAAGAAGGAATTCCTGACGGCGTCAAGAGCAATTTCCATGACGACCCAGTACAGATTTGACGGCGTCACGAAGAAGGGCGTCAAGAGTAAAAGTCATGACGGCCTGGAAATGCATAACACATGACGGCGTCAAAAGTAGATCAAGGCAGTCCGAGAAGAGTTTTGGCGGCAAGGTGACGGCGTCACAAGCTTTGTCTTGACGCCGTCAGACCCTATTTCCTATATATAGTTTTCTAATTTTCACATTAAAAAAGGGAGAAGTTTTGGAGAAACCCTAAGTACGAACTTGGTGCTAATTTTACAGGTTTTTCAAGGGTTCTAAGCCCTTGATACCTTTCATGTGTAATTGAAGATAAGTATTCTTTTAATTCAATCAATATGTCTATGTGTTGGTTGTCTATCTCTTGTTCTTGTCTTAATTCCATCATGCTAGGCTAGATCTATCTTGTGTTTGCTTGGATCTAATGAAACCTAGATATTAATTATGTGTTGATTACTTGTTTATAGTTGTTTTTGGATGAATGAATTTAATGTTAGGCTTAAGAAAACTGGCAGATCTCCAAATGGTAACATGCTTGAACATCTTAGGAAACATGAACCGATATGCACTAGGTCTTTATTGGTTGTATTTAATGCATGAGCCACTGTTTATAATCCCTATGGTTGTGCTGGGCATGGCATAGGAGGAGATAAGAGCTCATAGAATTAGAGAGTTAAGTGCGCCACCCCATGAATGATATTAAGGAATACAATCCGTTATCCATGCAACTATAACAAGTAATTAACGTGTAAAAGATGTCTAGGGAGTAGTGAAATATAAGTAAACACATTTTCTCCACTTATTGCTCACAACCTTAGTATAATTTAGTTTATTTTCATTTCTAGTATTTTATTTTGATTGCATCTTTAGTATTGGGTTAGTTGACTAGCAACTAATTCCTCCCAAATCCTTCAAACCCGAGATTTTTACTTGCTTTCTAAAAAATATAAAAAATACAAAAATAATCATCCCTCATCTTTAGAACTAGTATTTAGGTTTTCTAATCCTAGTGACACTATTCCTAGCTGAACGATCAATCCCCCGGTACTTGTCACTATACTATACTACAACGATCAGGTACACTGCCTGGTGGGGGTTGTAAGCTTCTCAAGATCCCTTGAGAGGTAAAGCTTGGTGCGATTCCCACGTATCAAGTTTTTGGCGCCGCAGCCCGGGGAATAGTTATTGTCTAGGTTAGAATCTCTTTTTATTAGGTCTACTTGCTAGATTCCTTTCTAGTAAGATTTTATTTTTATTTTTAGGTTTTCTTTAGTCTATCTTATTTCTTTGTGTTTTTGTTCGTAACTTTTCACCACCCGACATCATGGACAATGGGAACATCTTTGAACCCGTCATCCCACCACAAAAAAACCCACCACTAGAACCTCTTAGGCCCCGAACCTTAGGAGAGTATTCCCGACCCAGCCACCAAGGCTATCGAAACACCATTGAGCTCACCGGAGCCAATGTGACCCCCTAGCGATCCGACACCATCCGGTTGGTGCAAAGCGGATGTGCATTCCATGGACTTCGTTCCGAAGATCCAAACCAACTGATTGGTCCGAAACAGTCAGATAATATCAACCAAGTTATGGTCAACAAGTCAGACAGCCTAAACCAATACTCCGGTGAGTTTAGTGTTTCCCCGGATCGTTAGATCCCAACGAGATGTGAAATCTGAAATAAAACGACTTTGAGATCAGGTGAATTGAACAGGAAAAGGGTTTAAGTGATTGTACTACTGAAAAATAAGAGTGAATAGCTTTAATAAGCTATATCAATCAATACGTGAAATCAGATACGTACAAATCAAAAAGGGACTGAAAACGTAAACGTTTATTAATTAAACGTAAACAAAAACAAATTTAACTTATAGTAGGATTTTATAAGCCTTAGGGGCTTAAATGCAAATTAAATAAATTTAAAATATTTATTTTATAATTAAAAACTATTTAATTAATTATTTTTATTTAATTACTATTATTAATTATTTAATAATTAACTAATAATTATGAAAATGTGAAATAAGTCTAGAAAATTAAAATTAAAATTTCTAAAAATCTAAAATATTATAAAAGTTATTTTAAAACTAAAATTATATTTTTCACACTATTTATCTATTTATTATTAATTATTTATTATTTATTTATTATTTAACTAATTATATTGATTAACTTATTTATAATTACTAAAAAGACTTAGATAATTATGAAAATTTTTATATATCTAATTAACCATCATAGGAATCCTAAAAAATTATAAAAAGTTTATATTATGTATTTTTAATTTAATTTACTAATTATTATTCTATTTATTAATTAATATCTAATTAAAATAATTAAATTATGAAAACTAGTAAATGAACAGTATAAATCACAAGAAAATTTCTAAAATTATTTTATGACTTATAGAAGCTAGGAAAAATATAAAATATAGGTGTTACCTTATAAAAATTAATTATGCTATTTAATTCTTATTTATTATTTAATTATTAAATAAACTAATATTAATTCTAAATAACACTAGATGACAAAAGAAAATTCTAAAAAAATTTATAAAATTACTTTAATATATAAGAGATTTAATAAAAATATAAAATAGCAGAAGTGCTTATAAATAATTTAAAAAGAAAATTAAATAGATAATTTCTATTAAATAGAAGCTATCACTATAATTAAGTTTGTCTTTTTCTAGTTTTTCTTTTACAAAACTAATTAAATACTTAAAATAAGATACTTTAATAAAGGGAAATAATTTATAAACACAAAATAAGCACTAAGAGTGCTTATTTCTCAAAACAGTTGACTTTTATTGACTTTGCTAAGAAATAAGCTCAACTGAGCTTGTGTGGGGTCCACAAGGTAAAACCTGGTTCCTATAAGTGAGATGAACTTAATTGAGCAAGATTATGTCAAATAAGCAGGTTCAATATGCTTAAACCAACAAATAAGCACTTGCTTATTTTAATTCTGAGACAGAATTGGGACAAGGTTCCAAGCTACTTTAAGGTGGGGTCCACTGGTCTAAAGGTCAAACAAAAGGTCAAGGGTTCAAGTCTGGTAGGAGGGGGGTTGTAAGAACCTATTTATGGGGTGTGGGACCCACTAGTGAGCTCAGAAAGAGCTTGTGAAATGAGGGGTCCTATCTGATTCACTCAGTTAACTGAGTGAATGGAACAAGCTTCCAGCTGATTGCAGCCCTAGTTAAAGGGCTTGTGAATGGAATGTTAAACTTGAAATTAATAATATGATTGCTTAGCTTCTTAATGAGCCAATAATCACAAGCACAAGCTCAGTAATGAGCTTATGATGGGCTTGTGAAGTGTGGTGGGTTGACTGGTTCAATCAGTGAACTGAGTGAATGGACAAGCTTAAGCTGAGATGCAGCCCTAGTAAAAGGGCATGTGAGTGAAAATTAAAGCTTGAACTGATAATATAGGTTGCTTAGCTTCTTAAAGAGCTAAAGATCACAAGCCAAAACTCATTAATGAGCTTATGATGGGCTTGTGAAGTTACTTGTTTACACTGAGTGATCAGTGATTAGGATTATTTGATAGCACAAGTTAAAGCAAGATAAGTAGATAAAAGCAAATAAGCACTTAGTTCAGATAACTAGCCACATGGGTATCACAAGCAACCAAAATACTCAGACCAACACTCACTAAACAAGCTTATGCAAGCTTGTGAAAGTGAGTATCAAAACTATGTTCAGGGGAGGCTTATGAAGAATCACCAAAAGTTAAGCACTAGATAAGCACTCTAATCAGCTAAATAAAAATTATTAAAAATAGTAACATACAGATTAGCAACAAGACTTAATTATCCTACAAGCTCAGATCCTAGTATCAAATAACAAGATCACAATAAAATTCCAAAGTTTATTCAAAAATTATGTGACTGCAATTTGACTTTTTAATTTTTACAACTAAGTTGACTTAGCTGAGCTTTGATCCTAATTAACTGATTAACTAAGTTATATTATGCTATAATATGGTTGAATTAAGCTAAGTTACAAAGTTCTAAGCTAATATGAAGATTATGGGACTGATTTACACTAACAGTTAACAGATAGATCAATTACCAACTAATTTTGACTTTTTAACTAATGAGACCTCTATATTATGACAGAACTGAGCTATATTGAACTAAATAAACATGCAGCAACAAGAATCAAGGACAATAACATGCAAGAAATCAGATAAGCAGCTTGATCCAAACACACCTTAGCAAGGGTGTTTTTATGATTAGTGTTACAAATCCACAATTTACAACATGAGACTGATTTCAATCAATGTTTACAGATGTTATTGGATCAAATGAACACAATTATACAGTAATTAACAACTATTAACTAATTATTACACTTAAGCTATATTAACTGTCTAAACACCAACTACTAACAACTATTATTTCCAAAATACAAACTGACAATTTTATTCTATGAAATCACTAACTAACAACACATGAACCTAAATTAACAAGATCTAAGCTATTTAAGTAGTGAAACAGTAAATGCTAAAAATAATGAAAATGCTTACAATTTGGAATTTGAATGAAAACTCAGAACCAAGGACCAAATAACACTCCTAAATGCTCTCCACAGAGCTCTAATACCAAAGCAATCCAGAATACACTTTGCTCCAAGCTTTGATTATCATTGCACACTAATTTTTATTTTTACTCTATTTATTTTGATTTTTTTGTATTTTTATTTATTAACTATAAACTGATTTTTAAAGTTTCTAATAGCTTACACAAGCTATGTGAGGAACTTATGTGAGCTTATTTGTCCATAACAACAACTAACAATATTTAAATACACATGGAAATTTAGTACAAATTTCTCATAACATAAAATTGATACTTGGAACTGAAATTGGAACTTGAAAAAGGTTTATTTATCACTGAGAATACAAAATACAGAACTTGAAAGCTTAAAACAACATTGGAAATTAAAAACTTAACTAGTCGACATACATTATTGAAATTAAAAACTAGATATATCCCACATTGCTTCCTTTCTTGATATATATTGACCATCTGTGTTCCTTGCAGACTTCTCACACTTTCCCACTTCTCAATTTAGCCATTGGATCAGTCAAACACATCTTGGCCGTTTAAACTGTTTTGGCGCCAAAGTTGGTTTAGGTAACTTGTAGCCGACATTTTACAATTAAGGAAGTTTGTATGGTAGTATGAGGTGGAGGGACAAGTTTGGGAGATATTTGAGCAAGTTGGGGTGATAAGGAAGAAAACAGAGGTAGTGAACTAGTTTGGAGGGAAAATTGGGTGGAGATGGTATTAAATGAAGATGGGATAGGTGTAGGGTGGTGGAAGGGAGTGGGTAGTGAGCTGTAGTGGTGAGGTGGAGGTGCAAGGTGGCAAAATACCACCTGGTATGGTGGTCTGTGTGGAGGTGGTGGTATTGGGAGGGATGGTGAACAGTGCCTAGTGTTTGACCCGGGTCAACGCCCGTTTTAAATAAAAGGTGTGGACTGGGCTGGAGTTGGGCCAATGGGTTTAGTAACTGGATTGGGTTTTGGTTTGGATTTGGATTGTGGGGTTCAAATAAATAAAAAGGGCCGGTTGGTTTTAGTAATTACACAAGGACCAATTTTGTGATTTTGTGAAAGTTGAGGGGCTGTTGTGTAATTTTACAAAGTTTATCATAAGGGACCATACATGCCATACTTGAATACCCCAAGGACCATGAATGTATATTTTTCATTTTAATATTTCCGGGGACCTTTTCTGCCAATTCCACAAACTCCAGGGACCAAACCTGTAATTTCTGATTTTTGAAGGGTTTATTTTGTAACTTCTCAAAAGTTATCATAAGGACCAATTTTGTCAATTTAGAATAGTGCAAGGTTTATTTTTCATATTTTCCATTTTTCAAAACCTTAGGGACTATTTTTGACACTTTTCAAAGTTGAGGGACCAAAGTTGTAAATATGTGATTTTAAACTTTAAAGGACTATTTCTTACAACTTATGAATCCCAAGGACCTTTTTATGACATTTGTACAAGTTTTGATTTACCAGGGACTAGTTTTGCCAATTTTTCAAAGTTCAGGGACTGAAACTGTAATTTATGTGAAATGTATTGTTTTTCATCAGTTTTCAATCCTTATGCATAAAAACACAATCCAGGGATAATTTTATGTATTTCAAGGCATTCCTGTGTGTTTTCATATGTTTTTGCAGCTTAAATGTAACAGAAATGATGAGTATTTACACACTCATCACCAACATCTTAAGGACTTCCTCAAAATCGTAGATTCCATAGACCTAGATGTTGCAACTAGAGAGACAACCCAATTACGCCTATTCCAATTCTCTCTACAGGATCAAGCTAGTCAATGGCTTGAGCGTTTACCCGCGGGATCCATCACCATATGGGATGATCTCACCACTCGTTTCATTGCTCAATTTTTCCCACCGGGGAGAACTACTAAGCTTAGAAATGACATCTTGATGTTCCAACAACGTCAAAATGAATCTCTTTATGAAGCATGGACTCGTTTCAAGGACTTACTCCAAAAAGTCCCTCATCATGGCATAGATCTTTGGCTCCAAGTCCAAATTTTTTATGACCATATCGATCTCTCCACGAGGCGAGCCATTGACCAATCGGCCGGTGGTAAGCTACGTGATCTAAGTGCAGAACAATCATGGGAACTCATAGAAGATCTTGCTCTCTATGACAACGAAAGTTGGAATGATCCCCGTGATTTGAACAAAACGGTCAAGGCAATATCTTTGCCTTCGAACAACTCTAGCACTCCCGACCGTAGGATCATGGAACTTGAGGACCAAGTCAAGTTTCTCATGAAATATTACGAAGCTCCTAAACCTTCAAGCCAAGTGAACAAAATCACTTCTTCATGCGAATTATGTAGTGGTCCCCATGACACTCGTTATTGTGTGGAACTCCCCGGAACAACTTTTGCGGACTACGCATCCACGCATACCGACGAAGCAGGAGATAAGTGGTACACTTTCAAACCCGAGCCGAACCCTTACGGTGATTCATGCAACCCCTCTTGGAAAAATCACCCAAACCTTAGGTGGAAACAAAATCAACCCAATTCTTCTAATCCGCCTAATCGTTACCAACCAAACGGTCCACCCTCCAACCGTACTTTCAACAACAATCCTTCTAACAACTATGGTAGTACCAACAATCTTGAAGGATTGATGTCTAAATTCATGGCATCTCAAGAGGCTCGCATAGCTAGGTTTGAAACCGAATTCAACCAACAACAAACGGAGATGACCAACAAGATTGACAACTTGTTGAAAGCCCTCAACAACCAAGCGTTAGTCACACCTAGGAAGGACACTAGGGACACCAATAACGGAATTCAAATTAAGGACCCCTCATCATCCAAACATGTCCACTTTGTCAATGTTGTCACCATTAAGCCAATAGATAAGGAGATAGAAGAGAGTGACAAGGATGAAGTTAGAGTAGATGTCGAGACTAAGGATGAGAGTAGGGAAGTTGAGGTTAATAGGGGAGAGGAATTAGAAGAGGTAGAGCCTATAGAAAAGTACTTTGATAAGTTGCCCACCAAGGAAGAACGGGAATACCATAAGGATTTATTTGATAGTCCCGAGAGACCATATATCCTTGGCACCCCCTTATCAAAATGGGAGACCCCTCTAACATTAACATACCATGCAATATCGGGCACATGCATATATGGAAAGCTTACATCGACCCTAGATCCCCCGTGAACATCATGACTAGGACTTATTACAATTGGGTGATGAAGAAACAACTTAATTTTAGGATGATGCCTAATAAGAATCTGATTAGTAATTTTGCAGAAAGAGTGAAGGGATTGCATGTGATTATAGGAAATCTCACCTATGAGATCGATTTTATGATAGTGGAAGACACTCGTCCGGTGATAGATGCTTACCTAAGCCAAATAATATTTGGAAAACCATTTGTTGAGGCCACTACGATGAGTTATGATCCGACTTTAAGGATAGTTAGATTCAAGGAAGAGAATGATGAGGTTGCCTATCAAATGCCCTACAAGATTGAGCAATACCGCCTTCTCTCTAATTTCGAAAAGGAACACAAGCAAGCGGCTTATTATAGGAATGAGGAGGATAGACGTAGAGGAGTAGAGTATGTAAAGAATAGGATGCTTGGTTTCTACAAAGAATGCTTGCAACTAGGTCCGGAATACAAAACTGGTTTAGAAGACGACCTAGAGAGTGGAACCAATGATGAGGTCACGTAGTAACCCATGACCTTGAGTCTAGCTACAAGACTCGTAAATAAAGAAAAGCGCTTCTTGGGAGGCAACCCATGTTTTGTGATTTTGTTTGTTTGTTATTTGCTTCCGTATGCATGCTTAATTTTTATTGTTGGTAGATCATGTTTCTAAACTAAATAGTGGAAATACTTTACTTTGTTGTTTTGGCCTAGTCTTAACTCCACCTAAAAGTACTTTTGCAAAAGATAAGTGTAAGGGGAAACCCCAAATATGTTTTTAAAAAACAAATCGATCATGATTCTCCACAATATTAAATGAACATGTATATTAGTATTTGTTAGAGTCAAATGCTTGTATTGAGTCATAATGAAGTTTTGTAGGATTTTCCAGGAAGTAGGACCAAGTTTTTCCAGAAATTTTCCGGAAACTTAACATAAGAATTTCTGCAGGTCACTTCTGACGGCGTCACGAGTTTACTCTTGACCGCGTCACGTGTTAAAATCTGGAAATTTTACCGGTTTTGTTTTTCTAACGGAGTCTTATGGTTTTTGTGAATTATTAAGTTTTATAATCTCCAGAAAATCTGCAAACTTCATTCCATAAGCATTATATCTTATTTTGTTTTCTAGGATTTAGTAACTTATATTGGATGCCGCCGATTTTACGCGAGGTTGTTTTGTCTATTTTCTCAGGTTTTACAGGTAATGTTTGACAAGAAGATGATTTATATTCTGGAAGGGAAGCTTTGATTGTTCATTTTCTTGGAGGAAGATTTAACCTGGCCACCTTATTATCCATACCGAGTGAATCAGGGGAGTATTTGATTTCATTCTTTTTACTTTTTCACTTTTACATTCTTTACTTGAACATTGGGGACAATGTTCATCCTAAGTGTAAGGGGAGGGTAAAAAGATGATACCTTACATATGCACTTTCGCTTTAGTTTGTTTTGTTTAATGGTAGATGTGTAATAAAACTATGAGATACTTGTTAGTGCAATTTTAGCGCCAAATTTAAAATTTTTTACAACATTTAGGAGTGAAACTTTAGCCATGGCAAGCGTCTCATGGATAGGAGATTGTATGACTAGCACATAACCGTATAATCAGAAAAATTTTCCACCCAAATATGTGAGGTTCGCCTTTAGATTTGATAGGAAAAACATTCATTATTAGTGCTTATGAGTGTACCGGTAGCATTTAGATTCTAGAACTTGCGTTAGTGATGCATCCCGAGACCGCTAGTGAGACTACATTCGTGTAGTAGGATTTACTACATGACAAGAGGCATTAGGATCACCCTTGTGTTAAACCCGTATCATAATTACTTGACCATTTAAGTCATACTATTTGGCTAGTTAAGTCAACTAATTTTTCCCACACCCTTAACGTTGTACTCATTTTTAGTACACGAAACCCCTAGTACACCCCTCCGAGCCTATCTTTTCGTTTCTAACTTTAAGCATTTTACTTAAAGGAAGAATTTGTTACACCCCACTTAAATGTACAACCAAATCGCCTTAGCCTTCCGTGTATGCGCTCATTTTTAGTGCATTATTGTTATTTGTTAAACCCTAAGTTAACTTTCTAATTGATTACATGGTTGCTAAGTCGAGTCATATCCTTGTACATATTGTTTTGGGACGATTGGGACTCATGGGTAAGTACTTATTTTATGGAGTAATGGGGAAGAACATCATATATTACCCCCATACGTACGTTAATCTTAAAAGTACTCCAAGTGTTTTGATTTTCTTAATTCGAGTCATTAGATTAGTTTAATGTAAAGTATGTAAAAATTCAAGTGTAAGGGGAATGTTCATCCCCTATGATGTATTATTTTGGATGGTAGGGTAAAAGTGTATGCAAAAAAAAAAAATAAAAAAAAAAATAAATAAATAAATAAAAAACATACGGACTACCATCCCGTTTCATTCTATGTTCATTTTTTTTGTTTTTGTTATTTTTCATTTATTACCTTAAGTCGAGTCTAGTCTTGGCTTAGCAACGCCATATTGTACATGTAATTAACCAAGATTGTTAACTCGCCACCAGTAAAAACTTCTTTTATCCAACAAAACCGTGTATTTCATATCCCTACACCTAACGTTACAACCCTTTAAAAAGACCTCTTTGATAGTTTATCCTAGGTGCTTACGCCATGTGGTGGAGGTTTGATCCTTTCCCAAGCCTATGGTAATCTATTTTTCTATGACAGGTAGTGAGAGATGTTTTCCATTTCCATATTGTGATATATACTTTATTACACCCGAGAGATGTGAGTATCTAAACACTATTTGTGAGGTGCTAGTGTATGACCTCCGTGCTTGTCTATTGGTCTTTAGTGGAACGATTAATTGTTGTAATTACTTTTATATTAGTGTTAAATGACCCCTAACTTGTATTTTGATTAGAATAAAAGCGCATTTGCTTGAGGACAAGCAAATCTCAAGTGTAAGGGTATATGATGAGGCGAAAAATGAACCACTTTTAGGGGGTCATTTAAGCCCGGAATTGAATTTATTTGATCAAATATTGCCCTAAATCGTTCCTTTTGTGATTTTAGGTACTTTGGGAGTGAAATCTGGAAAAGGAAGCAATTCGGACGTTTTTGGAGCATAAAAGTGAAGAAAACGCCAAAGTCTTAATTTTCCTTGCTGGGAACAGTAGGTGACGGCGTCAAGAAGGAATTCCTGACGGCGTCAAGAGCAATTTCCATGACGACCCAGTACAGATTTGACGGCGTCACGAAGAAGGGCGTCAAGAGTAAAAGTCATGACGGCCTGGAAATGCATAACACATGACGGCGTCAAAAGTAGATCAAGGCAGTCCGAGAAGAGTTTTGGCGGCGAGGTGACGGCGTCACAAGCTTTGTCTTGACGCCGTCAGACCCTATTTCCTATATATAGTTTTCTAATTTTCACATTAAAAAAGGGAGAAGTTTTGGAGAAACCCTAAGTACGAACTTGGTGCGAATTTTACAGGTTTTTCAAGGGTTCTAAGCCCTTGATACCTTTCATGTGTAATTGAAGATAAGTATTTTTTAATTCAATCAATATGTCTATGTGTTGGTTGTCTATATCTTGTTCTTGTCTTAATTCCATCATGCTAGGCTAGATCTATCTTGTGTTTGCTTGGATCTAATGAAACCTATATATTAATTATGTGTTGATTACTTGTTTATAGTTGTTTTTTGATGAATGAATTTAATGTTAGGCTTAAGAAAACTGGCAGATCTCCAAATGGTAACATGCTTGAACGTCTTAGGAAACATGAACCGATGTGCACTTGGTCTTTATTGGTTGTATTTAATGCATGAGCCACTGTTTATAATCCCTATGGTTGTGCTGGGCATGGCATAGGAGGAGATAAGAGCTCATAGAATTGGGGAGTTAAGTGCGCCACCCCATGAATGATATTAAGGAATACAATCCGTCATCCATGCAACTATAACAAGTAATTAACGTGTAAAAGATGTCTAGGGAGTAGTGAAATCTAAGTAAACACATTTTCTCCACTTATTGCTCACAACCTTAGTATAATTTAGTTTATTTTCATTTCTAGTATTTTATTTTGATTGCATCTTTAGTATTGGGTTAGTTGACTAGCAACTAATTCCGCCCAAATCCTTCAAACCCGAGATTTTTACTTGCTTTCTAAAAAATATAAAAAATACAAAAATAATCATCCCTCATCTTTAGAACTAGTATTTAGGTTTTCTAATCCTAGCGACACTATTCCTAGCTGAACGATCAATCCCCCGGTACTTGTCACTATACTATACTACAACGATCAGTTACTCTGCCTGGTGGGGGTTGTAAGCTTCTCAAGATCCCTTGAGAGGTAAAGCCTGGTGCGATTCCCACGTATCAATAGTATCAAACAAACCGAAACTATAACCAAAAGACTGAAAGAAGGTGCATACCTCGATAGCCTTTTGAACCAATTTTTCCAAGAAAGGTGCTGATTTGGCACTTTTTAAGTTGTCAGTTGCAATATAATATATAGCATTCTGCTTCTCATCCATGTTATCGATATACTCATCCAAACTTATCAACTCGTCCTCACTCTTAGATGAGACAAAACGTAACAATGGGGTTATTCTCTTATGGTTTCCAGTGTCCTCGATGCATCTTAACTTTACGAACTTGGCAAAGTTCTCCCAAAACTTCCTATAATCCTGAAATAATTTGAACTAGTTTGAGTTAATACTGTGATAATGAAAAATAATATAGAACAAAAAGTGTAGCAATTATCTTAACCTCCTTGTTCTCGTTGTCAGAAAGTTCTTTTATAATGTCAAGTTTTCCACACAAGCCTCTTTCGCATTATTCTCACCTGTAATACAAGGAACAAGTTAGTTACTAAAGTTAAGCATGTATGTCGTATAATCAATCAGGTAACGATAATATTATTTACATACAATTCAACTTTCTTGAAGGATCTCTCGTAAAACATTCAGAGGTAGATCATTTGAATCCACCACACCCTTTACGAAGCTCAGGTTTCTAGGAAACTGCAAGACAGCAAGACCAAAAATCCAGTTTAGGTTTTTTCATCTTTTAATATGTTGACGTGTAATATTAATGAAAAATTGCTTACCAGTTCACCATCAAAATAACTACACTACTATATTCAGATCCACGTGGCACCAAAACAAGCCCTTGCGGTGATATCTCATCCTCCATAGATTCTGTTATTAAACCACCATACCATAATAAAATTACCTATGAACATGATTATTTATGTTTTACAGTGCAGACATGTGAAATGCTAAATCGAATGATAACACACCTTCTTCTGCAACGATTCCTAGTCCATCTCTCGTTAGACTTTAGTTATTAGATATCAAAGATTTTAGGTGTTGTGGGGATCGATAATGAACACCAAGTAAAAGACTATAATCCATAATATTCTGAGCTTCTAGAACGTTGCTATCAACTCAATTTGACTGTATGCACAAAGATAAAAATGATCATTTAGCTAAAGTGGAAACAGTTTACATAGTTTTGGTTTAATAAAGTTAGAACCAGTAAACCTAGACTTTTTTTTCTGTATGTACATCAGAAAGGTTTACGACAAAAGAACAATGTAAACAATAGTTTAGATCAAGGTCTTTAGAAGAGCGCCACACCAAGAAGGTTCTAGATAAAAAAGAAAAGTTTAGATAAAGATCTTTAAGTATCGTGTTCTCATCTATTTCAACCTTATTTGCTGAATGCCCAGCGATGAACCTTTTAAATCAAATCTTATATGAATCCTGAATTATGTACAGAACATATTTCCCATCACCACAAACCGGAATTGGAATATTCATAACTATATAATAGCAAGGTCGTGACAAAAAATTAATAAACCATATAGGTAATGTTACCTTTTGACCACTTGACGGTTTGATCCTGTGCAACCTAAAAAACTTAGTTATCAGTGTATTCTCGTATGTCCGCACATGCCGGTGATAGTCTGGAAGCATCCGCAAAAGGACCTACAACATTTTTCATCAGTCATTTAAATAAAACATCCAAAACTTTATATGCTTATATAAGTAAATAATACGGCTATTTATATCATGTAGATACCTGAACTTCAGATTTTCTTAATGACTTAATCATAAAACGATCATCTTGAGACAAGAAAAAGACGCTACCACTTTTTCCAAGAGATGAAAGCTCTCTAAGAGCATCGTTACTACAAATGGAGATCACGTAGTCAGCAACATCAATCTTAAACATTTCTCTCAAGTTCCTACTTTCTGCAATTTAACATAACATAACTAAATAATTAATTAACTTCATATAAAGACACTAATTATAATTAAAAATACTTTCTACATAGTTATGAATAGAAAAAACTTGTTTATATATTCAATTACAGTATATAAAAATTCTTACTGAGACGATGTTAGCGAAGTTTTTATATAAAAAAAACTTGTTTGTTGATGGGTCACGGCGGTCTAACAAAAACCCTCAAACACAAACATAAAAATTAGCAATGGTGTTGGTATGAGTGTGGTGGTGGTGTGAGTGTGGTGGTGGTGCAAGCGGTGGCATTGGTGAGGAGAGTGGTGAGGAGATAGAATCAGACCAGATCTAGTTTTGGTGTAAATGATATTTCGGACGAAGTATTGAAAAACATGGGCGGGTCAATGAAATATTTGGGTGGAGGGGCAATTTGATTTTTGGGAAAAATTTAGGTGGGGCTTTTGAAAAGTTGAGTGACAAATTTTATTTTGGGAAAAATTAATTGAGGGACATGTAAATAATGTGTGACAAACCATTTAATGTGTTCATATATAGAATTTGGTCACAGTTTTAAAAGTAAATGTGACTATACACATTAGCTTTTGTCAAGCTAACACAAACTAAACTTTAAACACACATTTAAAGTTACTTGATTATATATATTGGATTTTGACAACACTTAAATAATGTGGGACAAAATGTTTAGTGTGACCATATATGATATTTGGTCATAGTGTTCAAGTGTGTGACATATATTTGTCACTTTTAAATATATATTGTGACTAATGCTTCAAACTTACTTTTCATTTGTCACACATTTCAAGCCTGAATTCATGGAAGGTGGTAAATATATACCGCTTTTAAGGGGTCATTTAAGCCCGAATTCGAGATTATTTGATCAAATATTTCCCTAAATCGTTCCTTTTGTCATTTTAGGTACTTTTGGAGAGAAATCTGGAAAAGGAAGCATTTTGAACGTTTTTGGAGCATAAAAGTGAAGAAAACGGCAAAGTCTCAATTTCCTTGCTGGGAACAGTACCTGACGGCGTCAAGGTTTAACAAGTAACGGCGTCAATAGTTACAAAAGAGGTGGATGTGGAACTTATAACGTGACGACCCAGAGAGTTTTCAAGTTTATTGGCCTGACGGCGTCACCAAGGCCGTCAGGGTCCAAATACTAGTGACGGCCCAGAGTATTTTTCTACATGACGGTGTCATAAATGGATCTAGGCAAAATGATTTTTATCATGGCGGCGAGTTGACGGCGTCACGAGTTAATACATAACGCCGTCAAGATGTAAACTCTATATATAGTTTTCCAATTTTCATTCATTAGTGTACAACTTTGAGGGAATAAACCCTAGACGAATTTTATCAGCTTATCAAGGGTTTCAACCCCTTGATTCTTCCATGTTCAATTGAAGATAAGTATTCATTCAAATCATTCAATATGTCTATGTGTTGTGTGATTATATCTTACGTTGTCTTCTCTTTAACATGCTAGGCTAGATCTTATTTGTGTTTGCTTAGATGTAGTAAAACCTAGATGTAGATTATGGGTTGATTGTTTATTTATAATTGTTACGGATGATTGTATTCGATGTTAGGCTTAAGAAAAACTGGCAGAATTCCATTGGTAACTTGCTTGAATGTCTTAAGAAACATGATCGGAGGTGTACTACGATTTTTGGTTGTATTTAATGCGTAAGAGAATTCTAATGATCCCATGTTTAGAGCTTCTAACGGCTCGACATAGGAGTGAAGTAGAATCTTATAGAGTTAGGGAATATTGTACACGGCCCTACGACTAGTATTAAGGAATATGACCCGTCATCCATGCAACTGTAACAAGCTAATCAACCTGTAAAAGATATCTAGGGAGTAAGGAAATCTAAGTAAACACAACTTTCCTCATTATTGTTTCCACAACATTAGTATAATAGTTTTATTTTCATTTCTTTTATTTTATTTTGATTGTATCTGTAGTTATTTGGGTTAGTTGGCTAGCAACTAATTCCGCCCACTCCTTCAAAACCCGAGATTTTAATTGCTTTCCATAAAATATAAAAATACAAAAAGAATCATCCCTCACCTCTAGACCTAGTTTAGTAGGCTTTCTAATCCTAGCGACACTATTCCTAAGTTGAACGATCAATCCCCCGGTACTTGTCACTATACTATAATACAACGATCAGGTACACTACTTGGTGGGGGTTGTAAGCTTCTCAAGATCCCTTGAGAGGTAAAACCTGTTGCGAGGGCGCAATCCCTTGAGAGGTTAGGATTTCTTTTTATTAGGTCTACCTGCTAGATTCCTTTCAAGTAAGATTTTTATTTTTATTTTTTAGGTCTTCTTTAGTATATCTTATTTCTTCGTTTCTTTGTTTGTAACTTTTACTATCCGACATCAAGGAAGGTGGTAACATCTTTGAACCCATCAACCCACCACAACAAAACCACCCACAAAACCTACCACTAGCAAACCAACCTCCTAGGCCCTGAACTTTAGGAGAATATTCCCGTCCTAGCCACCAAGGCTATCGAAACACTATTGAGCTCACTTAAGGAACCAATGTGTCCCCCTTGCGATCCGACACCATCCGGTTGGTGCAAAGCGGATGCGCATTCCATGAACTTCGTTTCGAAGATCCTAATCAACATCTTAAGGATTTCCTTAAAATTGAAGATTCCATAGACCTTGATGTTGTAACTAGAGAGTCGACCCGATTACGCCTATTCCAATTCTCTCTACGTGATCAAGCTAGTCAATGGCTTGAACGTTTACCCGCGGGATCCATCACCTCATGGGATGATCTCACTTCTCGTTTCCTTGCTCAATTTTTCCCACCAGGGAGAACTACCAAGCTTAGAAATGATATCTTGATATTCCAACAACGTCAAGGTGAAACTCTATATGAAGCATGGACTCGTTCAAGGACTTACTCCAAAAAGTCCCTCATCATGGCATAAATCTTTCGTTCCAAGTCCAAATCATCTATGACCATATCGATCTCTCCACAAGGCGAACCATTGACCAATCGGCCGGTGGCAAGCTACATGATCTAAGTGAGGAAGAAGCATGGGAACTCATAGAAGATCTTGCTCTCTATGACAACGAAAGTTGGAATGATCCCCGTGATTTGAACAAAACGGTCAAAGCAATATCTTTGCCTTCGAATAATTCTAGCACTCCCGACCGTAGGATCATGGAACTTGAGGACCAAGTCAAGCATCCTACGAAGCTCCTAAGCCTTCAAGCCAAGTGAACAAAATAACTTCTTCATGCGAATTATGTAGTGGTCCCCATGACACTCGTGACTGCGTGAAACTCCCCGGACAAGCTTTTGCGAATTACGCATCCTCGCGTACCGACGAAGCAGGAGACAAGTGGTACACTTTCAAACCCGAGCCAAACCATTACGGTGATTCCAACAACCCTTCTTGGAAAAATCACCCGAACCTTAGGTGGAAACAAAACCAAAACATGCCCTAAAATAATTCTTCCAATCCACCTAATCGTTACCAACCAAACGGTCCACCCTCTAACCGTACTTTAAACAACAATCCTTCCAATAACTATGGTAGTACCAATAATCTTGAAGGATTGATGTCCAAGTTTATGGCATCTCAAGAAGCTCGCATATCTAAGTTTGAAGCCGATTTCAAACAAAAGCAAAGCGAGATGACCACTTAAATCGACACTGACCGAGAAATGGGAGCACTCCCAAGCGACACGGTCAAGAACCCAAAACTAAATGTTAATGCCATTTCATCGGTTTCGTCACCTACTTCTTGTCCACAATAATATTCGGTCAAAGCAATGAGCACGTGTTTCAAGCAAACCCAAATTTTTCAAAAGGACCAATTGAATAAAACATCCAAAATTAAACCGGTCAATATACAATACCTTGACGATGAATTCAAGGAGCTTCACCTTGAACGCCCCGTCATTGATGTCTTAGCCCGTGTCCCCCTACTATAGTGCCCTCCTAGAAAAATATGAGAAACTTAAATTGGGTAAAAATGGGACCGCCTTCGTTCAAAATAAGTTGCCTAAGAAGCTTGATGATCCGGGTATATTTGTTTTGCCTTGTAAGATAGGAAAATCCAAAGCTTTCGACACACTAGCCGACTTAGGATCAAGCCTCAACTTGATTCCCTTATCCCTTTTCACCACTCTTAAGCTAGGAAAGTTAGAAAAGACGGAAGTACTAATTGGTCTAGCGGATGGAAGTATTGCCCACCCGGTCGGAATGATCAAGGATGTGGTTGTTCACGTAGGAAAATTAACTATTTTAGCGGATTTTCATGTCCTAGATGTGGTTAGTGATACTACATGCCCATTGTTAGTAGGAAGAGGATTTTTAGCAACCGCTAGTGCCATGATAGATTGTAAGGAGTCTAAGATAGCGGTAGGAGATGGTGAGACTTGGTCGGTTTATGATGTTAAGAAACATAGCTACGATTGTGAGGACGAACCGACACCACATTGGGTAGAGATGAATAGGAGACCATCTAGATATGGACCTTGGATAGAAAGGAACTTTATAGGACCTCAACGCCCATTCTATCTAGAAAAAGATTTCATCGATAAAACACATTCGATGGAACAACTCATAGCTAGAGATGAGGAACTAGACCCTTTTGAGGATCCCCTAGTCTTTAGGAAAATGATTGAGTTCTTAAGCGTAATGCCTATCAACCTAGAGATGAACAAGTGGAAAAGGGAAGGAGATAAATGTAAATGGAATTGGAACAAGCCACCTAAGGAAGGTGACGGATCATGGCATATGAAGATGGTTTTATATGATCCGGATGGAGAGAAGTTTGAGAAGTCATAGCGCTTCTTGGGAGGCAACCCATGTTTTTTGTGTTTTTATTTGTGTGATTTTTATTTGTTTGATGTTATTTGTTTCCGTATGCATGCCTTATTTTTATTGTTGGTTGATCATGTTTCAAACTAAAATTGTGAAAATGCTTTATTTTGTTGTTTAACTTCGTCTTAACTTCATATAAAGGTATTTTGCAAAAGCTACGTGTAAGGGGAATCCCCAAATTTGTTTATAAGAACGAAAAATGATCTTGATTCGCCACAATATTAAATGAGCATGTACATTAGTATTTGTTAGAGTCAAATGCTTGTATCGAGTCATAATGATGTTTTGCAGGATTTTCCAGGAAGTAGGACATAAGTTTTTCCAGAAATTTTTTGGAAACTTAACATAAAGATTTCTGCAGGTCACTTCTGATGGCGTCAGGGTTTAAAACCTGACGGCGTAATGTGTAAAATTCTGGAAATTTTGCGAGTTTTGTTTTTCTAACGGAGTCTTAAAAGTTTTTGTTAATTCTTTAGTTTTATAAACTCCAGGAAATCTGCAAACATTCATTCCACAAGCATTATATCTTAAATCGCTTTCTAGGATTTGTTAGTATATATGGATTGCCGCCGATTTTATGCGAGGTTGCCTTGATTGTTTTCTCAGGTTTAACAGGTTATATATGACAAGAAGATAATTTATATTTCTGGAAGGGAAGCTTTGAACGTTTATTTTCTTGGAGGAAGATCTAACCTTGTGATGAGTGTCTAAATACTCATCATTTTATACCAATCTGAACTGCCAAAACATCAAAAAACACTCAAATATGCATCAAAATACTAAAAATATCTTAGAAGTGTGTTTTATATGTTTCAAATGCAAAATAATCAAAAACAGATAAAAAATGTACAAAGTTTGCATAATTGGCAATTTCAGTCCCTCAAGTTTCAAAAGTTATCAAAACTAGTCCCTGGTAAATCAAAACATGAAAAATATCATCAAAGGTCCTTAGGGATTCATAAGTTGTCAAGTATAGTCCTTTAAAGTTAAAAATTGCAAAATGACAACTTTAGTCCCTCAAGTTTCAAAAATGTCAAATATAGTCCTTAAGGTTTTGAAAATGGAAAAATATGAAAAATAAACCTTGAACTATTCTTAAATGGCATAATTGGTCCTTTTGATAATATTTTGGGAAATTACATCTTTAGTCCCTTAAAAATCCAAAGTTACATAAATGGTCCCTGGAGTTTGAGGAATTGGCAGAAAAGGTCCCTGGGTATTAAAAATGGAAAAATTACATCTTTTGTCCTTGTGTTATGGTTTTTTTGCAGGTTTAGTCCTTGGAAGTAGTTTGGAAAAGTGACAAAATCAGTCCCTCAAATTTCACCAAATTACAAAATTGGTCCTTGTTTAATACCACATACCAACCAGACCCTTTATTATTATAAACCCAAAACAAAATCCAATCCAAACACAATACCAAGCCCACCCTTCCTTTTTCTTGGCCCAATCACTCCTCGGCCCACAACCTTATTTAATAAAAACGGGGTTTGACCCGTTTGACCTCCCCCCAAAACCACCACCACTGCTCACCACCCTCACCCCCAGCCTGAAACCTGAAACCAGGTGGTTTTACCACCACCTCATCACCTTCCAGCTCACCCACCTCATCACCTTCCACCTCACAACCTTATCCCACACCACAATAAATGCAATTCCCACAATTTTCCAACAAATCCACCACTGTAGCACCCACTTTCCCTGTTTTTCTTCCAACTTGAACCATAGCCTATTCCTACTATCTCATTTGTCCCCTGACACCTCCACAAGCTCCCAAAACCTTTTAATTACAGAACTTTGGCCCCAAGTTAACGTGTAGGACTTTTGGCGCCAAAAAGGAGATTCAAAGGCCAAGATCAACCCAGTCAAATCCAATGGCTTAGGAATAATGGGATAGTCTCAGAGACTCACAAGGAACCCTAAAGTGAGCCTATAAAAGGAAGAAAAGCAGAAGAGAAGACTATCTAGTTTTATTTTCAATAAAGTGTATGTCGAATTAATTAAGTTTTAAATTCCAGTATAACTTAAGCTTTCAAGTGTAATTTCCAGCATTCTCAAGTGTATTGTGAACTTCTTTTAGTAATAAATTTCAAAGTTTGTGTATGAATTCAATTTATGCAATTTCAAATTTCAAAAATCTCAAAATTACTTAATATTGTTCTTAGTTGATGTTACTGTGGACTCAATAAGCTCATATAAGCTCCTAATAAGCTCAATAAAGCTTTTAGTAAACTTATAAATCAGTATAGCTAAAAAATTCATAAATATAAAATTGGTCAATGAAAGTCAACTGTGGGATTTGGATTTGATTTCTGGGATTCAGAAGTGATTTGGAAGCATAAGGAAGCTTTGGATTTGGGTTTAGATCCTCAGGGAGGAATTTAGGTTCTTGGTTCTTGGTTTTGATGCTCACAGTCACCATATTGTAAGCAATTTACCCATTTTCAAGTTCATTCCTTTTAATCATTATTGTTTATGCTTGATTCTGTTTATTCTGTGTTAATTTATAGTATTTAGTGATAATATAAACTAAAATATAATAGTTGTTCATCAGGTTTAAAAGTTGCTTAGTATTTCATATTTTAAGTCATTTATAGGTTGTAATTGATTTTTAAGTTGTTGTTGTTATTTATTATAGATTAGGGTTTTAACAGGTTTATATAATCATAGTATATGATAATGTGTTAGTAAGTTGGTTGAAATCATTTGTTTGCTTTGAAAAATTCCATCTCAGTTAGATTAGGGGGTGTTTGGATTGAACTGTTTAGGCAATTGTAGTTGTTCTCAGTTGTTTTTGAGTGTTTACTCAGCTCACTTATAGTTCAAATACACCAAATCAAGTTCCTTTTTAGTAGCCATATTCACAAAAGTCAAAAATCACAAATAATTCATCACCACAGTTAACTGTGGTGATATTTGAGTCCAAAACTCATCAAGTCCATTCATAAGTGTGTGCTTTAACTTAAATTGATCATATTACAGCTTAACTAAACATCTTTAATCATAAAATCAGAGTTTGAAGTTCATCAAAGTCAAATACCAAAGTTTTGCAAAAAGTCAAAAGTGCATCACCTCAAAAATCCTCAAAATGGCATGATTTATCTAGAATTTTGTGTTTAATCTTAGGCTTTGAAACTTGTTGGGAGTAATATTTATCAGTAGAACTTAAGATTTCCATGGTTGTTACATTTTTGTGAATTTTATTTGTGGACCATTTTACCCCTGGAACATACCTGCAGGGAAAGAGCTTTGCCCTGCTACACAGATACCATCTCACCACCACCACTTTGGTGGTTGTTTGTGGCTACCCCAGTGGGTCCCACACTTCCTAATTGGTTTTTCCCAACCCTCCTCCTACCAGGGTTCATACTTTGACCCTTTGTTTGACCTAGGGATCAGTGGACCCCACCTAAATCAACCTCAAAACTCTGTCCTATTTCTGTCTCAGAAACCAAGTTTTGAATTGCTTATTGTGTCTTGTAGCTTAATCTTATTGCTTATTTGACTAAAATTTGCTCAAACATGTCCAAGTAACTTGTGTGTATCTGACTTAACCAGTGTGGACCCCACATAACTCCATTTGAGCTTATTTCTTTGTGTGGTCAAACTTAGTCAACTGTATAAGCTAATAAGCACTCACAGTGCTTATTCTTGGTTTCTAAATTAGTTGTCTTTGTAAAAGTTTCATAATTTAAGTATTTTAATAGTTCAATAAAAGAAAAACCAGAAAAAGCCAAACTTAATTATAGTGATAGCTTCTATTTAATAGAAATTATCTATTTAATTTTCCTTTCAGCTTATTAATAAGCACTTTTCCATTTTTATAATTTTCTTAATTTCCTAGTACCTTTAAGTATTTAAAATATTTTTCTTAGATTTTTCCTAAACAATTTACTAATTATTAGAATTAAAAGTAGTTTAAATAATTAAATAGGTAATATTAGTAATTAATTAGTTTTCTTAAATTTTAATTAACAACAGTAGGTTTTTATAATTTTTCTACGTTTTATAAATTAGTTAAGACTTTTAGAAAATAGATTTATAATTTCTACTGTTCATTTTCCATTTTTCTTATTTTAATTATTTAAATTAGATTTAAGTTAATTAAAAGATAATTAATTAGTAAATTAGCCTAAATTTAATTTTTAGAAGTTTTTATAATTTTGTAGGATTCCTGTGATGGTTAAATAGTTTTATAAATTTTTCCATAATTTTCTAAGTTAATTTAGTATTATTAGTAACTTAAAATAGTTTAATTAGATTAATTAAGTTAAATAGTTTTTAATTAATATAAAACTCATAAAAGGACAAAAATATTTATTTTTATTTTTTATACTTTCTTCAAGTTCATTTTAAGTTTTAGAAATTATTTTTGCAAGTTCTTAGTTTAATTTGTAGTATTTATCATTTTTAGGTTAATTTAAATTAGTTTTAAATTAAATAGTTAAATAGTTTTTAATTAAATAATTAATAATAAATAATAAAATAATCTAAAAAATAATTTTCTTTTTACTTTAATTTTCTTTTAAGTTTAAGTTTATAGAATTTTTATTTTTAACCACTGTAGTTTATTTTTCCTTAAAACTCACCTTTTCCTCAGTACGCATACGTATTTGTTTACATTTCAGTTAAACGTGTATACATAGCTGTTTATTGTGCCTATTTTATATTGTTATCCAAATAATATCAGTAGTGTAATCCAAACCCACTTAATCTTTGGTTATTGTCCTCAGTACCACTCATTCCCCTAATCGTTCAAAATACAATTTCAATCTCGTTGGGACTTAACGACCCGGGGATTTCCCTATATTTCCACGGTTAATATACCTTGCACTTTCTCCTAGGTGGGCCTATCAACTGCACCCGGTTGACTGGTTGGTTTAGGAGGAGTCACCTTGTTAACACACTATCCACACCGAACGAATCAGGGGAGAATTTGTTTTCATTCTTATACCTATTCTACTTTTACATCCTTTAATTGAACATTGGGAACAATGTTCATCCTAAGTGTAAGGGGAGAGAAAATGATGATACCTTATAGGATACAATTGCACTTGAGTTTATTTGTTCGATGGTAGGTGTGTAAGAAAACTAAGAGAAATACTTGTTAGTGTGATTTTAGCGCCAAATTTAAAACTTTTTACAATATTTAGGAACGAAACTTTAGCCTTAACAAGCGTCTCATGGATAGGAGTTGTATGACTAGCACAAAACCATACCATTCAGAAAAAATTTCCACCCAAATATGTGAGGTTCGCCTTTAGATTTGATAGGAAAAGTATTTATTATTAGTGCTTATGAGTGTACCGGTAGCATTCAGATTCTAGAACTTGCCTTAGTGATGCATCCCGAGACCGTTAGTAAGACTACATTCGTGTAGTAGGATTTACTACATGATAAGAGACATTAGGATCACCCTTATGTTAAACCCGTATCATAATTACTTGACCATTTAAGTCATATTACTTGACTAGTAAAGTCGATTAATTTTCCCACACCTTAGCGTTGTACTCATTTTTAGTACACGAAACCCCTAGTACACCCCTCCGAGCCTATCTTTTCGTTTCTAACTTTAAGCATCTTACTTAAAGGAAGAATTTGTTACAACCCCCCCCCCCCCCAAATGTCCAACCAAATCACCTTAGCCTTCCTTGTATGCACTCATCTTTAATGCATTATTGTTACATGTTTAAACCCTTAGTTAATTATCTAATTGATTACATGGTTGCTAAGTCGAGTCATATCTTGTACATATTGTTTTGGGATGATTGGGACTCATGAGTAAAGTACTTATGTTTTGTAGTAATGGGGAAGAACATCATATATTACCCCCCATATGTGCGTTAATCTTAAAAAGTACTTCAAGTGTTTTGATTATCTTGATTCGAGTCATTAGAGTAGTTCATTGTAAAGTATGTAAAAATTCAAGTGTAAGGGGAATGTACATTCCCTATGATGTATTATTATGGATGGTAGGGTAAGAGTGTATACAAAAAAAAAAAAAAAAAAAAAAAAAAAAAAAAAAAAAAAAAAAAAATCGAAAACTTAAGAAAAAGAAAAAAAATAGAAAAAAAGAAAAGAGAAAAAACATACGGACTACCATCCCGTTTCATTCTATGTTTGTTTTTATGTTTTTGTTATTTTTGAGTCGAGTCTTGGCTTAGCAACGCCATATTGTACATGTAATTAACCAAGATGATTAACTCGCCACCAGTAAATATTGCCTTTATCCAACAAAACCGTGTATTCCATATCCCTACACCTAAAGTTATAACCCTTTAATAGACCTCTTTGATAGTTTATCCTAGGTGCTTACGCCAATTGGTAGAGGTTTGATCCTTTCCCAAGCCTATGGTAATCTATTTGCTATGACAGGTAGTGATAGATGTTTTCCATTTCCATATTGTGATATATACTTTATTACACCCGAGAGATGTGAGTATCTAAACACTATTTGTGACGTGCTAGTGTATGACCTCCGTGCTTGCTTTTGGTTTTTAGTGGATTGATTATTTGTTGTAATTACTTTTATATTAGTGTTAAATGACCCCTAACTTGTATTTTGATTAGGATAAAAGCACATTTGCTTGAGAACAAGCAAATCTCAAGTGTAAGGGTATTTGATGAGTGATGAGGTGAAAAATGAACCATTTCTAAGGGGTCATTTAAGCCCGAATTCGAATTTATTTGATCAAATATTGCCCTAAATCGTTCCTTTTGTCATTTTAGGTACTTTTGGAGTGAAATCTAGAAAAGGAAGCATTTTGGACGTTTTTGGAGCATAAGAGTGAAGAAAACGGAAAAGTTTTAATTTTCCTTGCTGGGAACAGTACCTGATGGCGTCAAATGTTCCTTAATGACGGCGTCAAGAGTAATACAAGAGGTGGATGTGGACAATACACGTGACGATCCAGAATGTTTTGTGCATTGGAGATGACGGCGTCACCCAAGGCCGTCATGGTCCAAGTATTAGTGACGGCCAAGAACAATTTTACACATGACGGCGTCAAAAGTGGATCTAGGCAATCCGATTTTTTTATAGGCGGCGAGTTGACGGCGTCAAATGTTTACACATGACGCCGTCACCCTGTATTATCTATATATAGTTTTCTAAAATTCATTCATTAGTGTGCAACTTTGAGGGAAAAACCCTAGGTCGAATTTTCCAGCTTTTTCAAGGGTTTCAACCCTTTGAAACTTTTATGTTCAATTTGAGATAAGTACTCTTTCAATTCAATCAATATTTCTATGTGTTGCTTGAATATATCTTACACTTGTCTTCAATTTAACATGCTAGGCTAGATTTCTTTTGTGTTTGCTTAGATATAGTGAAACCTAGATGTTAATTATGGGTTGATTGTTTGTTTATAGTTGTTACGGATGATTGTATTCGATGTTAGGCTTAAGAATACTGGCAGACTTCCATTGGTAACTTGCTTGAACGTCTTAAGAAACATGATCAGAGTTGTACTATGATTTTTGGTTGTATTTAATGCGTTGGAGAATTCTAATGATCCCATGTTAGGAGCTTCTAACGGCTCGACATAGGAGTGAAGTAGGATCCTATAGAGTTAGGGAATATTGTACACGGCCCTACGACTAGTATTAAGGAATACGACCCGTCATCCATGCAATTGTAACAAGCTATCAACCTGTAAAAGATATCTAGGGAGTAATGAAACCTAAGTAAACACAACTTTCCCTATCATTGTTTACACCACTAGTATAATTAGCTTTATTTTCATTTCAGTTATTTTATTTTAATTGCATCTTAGTTATTTGGGTTAGTTGGCTAGCAACTAATTCCACCCACTCCTCCAAAACCCGAGATTTTTAATTGCTTTTCATAAAATCTAAAAATACAAAAAGAATCATCCCTCACCTCTAGACCTAGTTTTTAGGCTTTCTAATTTTAGCAACACTATTCCTGAGTTGAACGATCAATCCCCCGGTACTTGTCACTATACTATACTACAACGATCAGGTACACTGCCTGGTGGTGGTTTTAAGCTTCTCGAGATCCCTCGAGAGGTAAAGCCTGGTGCGATTCCCACGTATCAAGTTTTTGGCGCTGCAGCCCGGGGAATAGTTATTGTCTAGGTTATGATTTCTTTTTATTAGGTCTACTTGCTAGATTCCTTTCTAGTAAGATTTTATTTTTATTTTTAGGTTTTCTTTAGTCTATCTCATTTCTTCGTGTCTTTGTTCGTAACCTTTACCATCCTACATCATGGAAGGTGGTAACATCTTTGAACCCATCAACCCACCACAACAAAACCACCCACAAAACCCACCTCTAGCAAACCAACCTCTTAGGCCCCGAACCTTAGGAGAGTATTCCCGTCCTAACCACCAACTCTATCGAAACACTATTGAGCTCACTTAAGGAGCCAATGTGTCCCCCTTGCGATCCGACACCATCCGGTTGGTGCAAAGCGGATGTGCATTCCATGGACTTCGTTCCGAAGATCCTAATCAACATCTCAAGGATTTCCTTAAAATCGTAGATTCTATAGACCTTGATGTTACAACTAGAGAGTCGACCCGATTACGGCTATTCCAATTCTCTCTACGTGATCAAGCTAGTCAATGGCTTGAACGTTTACCCGCGGGATCCATCACCTCATGGGATGATCTCACCACTCGTTTCCTTGCTCAATTTTTTCCCACTGGGAGAACTACCAAGCTTAGAAATGATATCTTGATGTTCCAACAACTTCAAGGTGAAACTCTATATGAAGCATGGACTCGTTTCAAGGACTTACTTCTAAAAGTCCCTCATCATGGCATAGATCTTTGGCTCCAAGTCCAAATCTTCTATGACCATATCGATCTCTCCACAAGGTGAACCGTTGACCAATCGGCCGATGGCAAGCTACGTGATCTAAGTGCAGAAAAATCATGGGAGCTCATAGAAGATCTTGCTCTCTATGACAACGAAAGTTGGAATGATCCCCGTGATTTGAACAAAACGGTCAAGGCAATATCTTTGCCTTCGAACAATTCTTGCACTCCCGACCGTAGGATCATGGAACTTGAGGACCAAGTCAAGTTTCTCATGAAATCTTACGAAGATCCTAAGCCTTCAAGCTAAGTGAACAAAATCACTTCTTCATGCGAATTATGTAGTGGTCCCCATGACACTAGTGATCGCGTGGAACTCCCCGGACAAGCTTTTGCGGATTACGCATCCTCGCGTACCGACGAAGCGGGAGATAAGTGGTACACTTTCAAACCCGAGCCAAACCCTTACGGTGATTCCTACAACCCTTCTTGGAAAAATCACCCGAATCTTAGGTGGAAACAAAACCAAAACAATTCTTCCAATCCACCAAATCGTTACCAACCAAACGGTCCACCCTCTAACCGTACTTTCAACAACAACCCTTTCAACAACTATGGTAGTATCAACAATCTTGAAGGGTTGATGTCCAAGTTTATGGCATCTCAAGAAGCTCGCATATCTAAGTTTAAAGCCGATTTCAAACAAAATCAAAGCGAGATGACCACCAAAATAGACACATTGTTGAAAGTTCTCAATGACCGAGAAATGGGAGCACTCCTAAGTGACACGGTCAAGAACCCAAAACTAAACGTTAATGCTATATCATCGGTTTCATCACCTACTTCTTGTCCACAATACTACTCAGTTAAATCAAGGAGCACGTGTTTCAAGCAAACCCAAATTCTTCAAAAGGACCAATTGAATTAAACATCCGATATCAAACCGGTCAATAACATAATTGAAACACCGCCTATACAAGACCTTGACGATGAATTCAAGGAGCTCCACCTTGAACGCCCCGTCATTGATATCTTAGCCCGTGCTCCCTACTATAGTGCCCTACTAGAAAAATATGAGAAATTTAAATTGGGTAAAAATGAAATTGCCTTCGTTCAAAACAAGTTGCCTAAGAAGCTTTACGATCCGGGTATATTTGTTTTGCCTTGTAAGATAAGAAAATCCGAGGCTTTCGACACACTAGCCGACTTAGGATCAAGCCTCAACTTGATTCCCTTATCCCTTTTCACCACTCTTAAGCTAGGAAAGTTAGAGGAGACGGAAGTACTAATTGGTCTAGCGGATGGAAGTATTGCCCATCCAGTTGGAATGATCAAGGATGTAGTGGTTCACGTACGAAAATTAACTATTTTAGCGGATTTTCACGTCCTAGATATGGTTAGTGATACTACATGCCCATTATTAGTAGGATGAGGATTTTTAGCAACCGCTAGTGCCATGATAGATTGTAAGGAGTCTAAGATAGCGGTAGGGGAGGGTGATACTTGGTCGGTTTACGATGTTAGGAAGCATAGCTACGATTGTGAGGACGAACCGACACCACATTGGGTAGAGATGAATAGGAGACCATCTAGATATGGGCCTTGGATAGAAAGAAACTTTATAGGACCTCAACACTCATTCTATCAAGAAAAAGATTTCATCGATAAAATACATTCGGTGGAACAACTCATAGCTAGGGATGAGGAACTAGACCCTTTTGAAGATCCCCTAGTCTTTAGGAAGATGATTGAGTTCTTATGTGTAATGCCTATTAACATAGAGATGAACAAGTGGAAAAGAGAAGGGGATAAGTGTAAATGGAAATGGGATAAGCCACCTAAGGAAGGTGACGGATCATGGCCTATAAAGATGATTTTATATGATCAGGATGGAGAAAAGTTTGAAAGATCATACCGTACCAAGAAAACCGATAGGAAGTTGAAACCCAAGTTTGATCCCAAAGATGTCCTCAATGAGGAGCTCACACATATAGGATAGCCCATGACCTTGAGTCTAGCTACAAGACTCGTAAATAAAGAAAAGCGCTTCTTGGGAGGCAACCCATGTTTTGTGTGATTTTTAATTGTTTGATTGTTATTTGCTTGTGTATGCATGCTTTATTTTTATTGTTGGTAGATCATGTTTCAAAACTAAAATTGTGAAAATGCTTTATTTTGTTGTTTAACTTCGTCTTAACTTCATATAAAGGTATTTTGCAAAAGATAAGTGTAAGGGGAAACCCCAAATTTGTTTTTAAGAACGAAATTGATCTTGATTATCCACAATATTAAATGAACATGTGTATTAGTACTTATTAGAGTCAAATGCTTGTATCGAGTCATAATGATGTTTTGCAGGATTTTTCCAGGAAGTAGGACATAAATTTTTCAAGAAATTTTCTGGAAACTTAACGTAAAGATTTTTGCAGGTCACTTCTGACGGCGTCAGGAGTTAACTCCTGACGGCGTCATGTGTAAAATTCTAGGACTTGTTATATCTTAGTTTGTATAAACTCCAGGAAATCTGCAAGCATTCATTCCACAAGCATTATATCTTAATTTATTTTCTAGGACTTGTTAGTATATATAGATTACCGCCGATTTTACGCGAGGTTGCCTTGTTTGTTTTCTCAGGTTTAACAGGTTATGTATGACAAGAAGATGATTTATTTTTCTGGAAGGGAAGCTTTGAATGTTCATTTTCTTGGAGGAAGATCTAACCTTGTTACCACACTATCCACACCGAATGAATCAGGGGAGTATTTGCTTTCATTCTTTTACCTATTTCACTTTTACATTCTTTAATTGAACATTTGGGACAATGTTCATCCTAAGTGTAAGGGGAGGGTAAATGATGATACCTTATAGGATACTATTGCACATGAGTTTGTTTGTTTGATGGTAGGTGTGTGATAAAACTAAGGGAAATACTTGTTAGTGTACTTTTAGTGCCAAATTTAAAATTTTTTACAATATTTAGGAGTGAAGCTTTAGCCTTAGCAAGCGTCTCATGGATAGGAGTTGTATGACTAGCACAAAACCGTACTATTCAAAAAAAATTTCCACCCAAATATGTGAGATTCGCCTTTAGATTTGATAGGAAAAGCATTCACTATTAGTGCTTATGAGTGTACCGGTAGCATTTAGATTCTAGAACTTGCGTTTTTGATGCATCCCGAGACCGCTAGTGAGACTACATTCATGTGGTAGGATTTACTACATGATAAGAGGCATTAGGATCACCCTTGTGTTAAACCCGTATCATAATTACTTGACCATTTAAGTCATATTACTTGGATAGCAAAGTCAATTAATTTTTCCCACACCTTTGCGTTGTACTCATTTTTAGTACACGAAACCCCTAGTACACCCCTCCGAGCCTATCTTTTCGTTTCTAACTTTAAGCATCTTACTTAAAGGAAGAATTTGTTACAACCCACCCATATGTGCAACCAAATCACCTTAGCCTTCCGTGTATGCACTCATCTTTAATGCATTATTGTCATTTGTTTAAACCCTTAGTTAATTATCTAATTGATTACATGTTTGCTAAGTCGAGTCATATCTTGTACATATTGTTTTGGGATGATTGGGACTCATGGGTAAAGTACTTGTTTTATAGAGTAATGGTGAAGAACATCATTTATTACCCCCATATGTGCGTTAATCTTAAAAGTACTCCAAGTGTTTTGATTATCTTGATTTGAGACATTAGATTAGTTTGTTGTAAAAGTATATAAAAATTCAAGTGTAAGGGGAATGTACATTCCCTATGATGTATTATTTTGGATGGTAGGGTAAGAGTGTATGCACACAAAAAAAAAATTTGAAAAATTTTGAAAAAATTAAGAAAAAAAAAAAAAGAAAAGAAGAGAAAAAACATACGGACTACCATCCCGTTTTATTCTATATTTGTTTTATGTTTTTGTTATTTTTGATTCATTAGCTTAAGTCGAGTCTAGTCTTGGCTTAGCAACGCCATATTGTACATGTAATTAACCAAGATGATTAACTCGCCACCAGTAAATATTGCCTTTATCCAACAAAACCGTGTATTCCATATCCCTACACCTAACGTTATAACCCTTTAAAAGACCTCTTTGATAGTTTATCCTAGGTGCTTACGCCAAGTGGTGGAGGTTTGATCCTTTCCCAAGCCTTTGGTAATCTATTTTGCTATGACAGGTAGTGAGAGATGTTTTCCATTTCCATATTGTGATATATACTTTATTACACCCGAGATATGTGAGTATCTAAACACTATTTGTGAGGTGCTAGTATATGACCTCCGTGCTTGTCTTTGGTCTTTAGTGGAACGATTATTTGTTGTAATTACTTTTATATTAGTGTTAAATGACCCTTAACTTGTATTTTGATTAGAATAAAAGCGCATTTGCTTGAGGACAAGCAAATCTCAAGTGTAAGGGTATTTGATGAGTGATGAGGCGAAAAATAAACAGTTTTTAAGGGGTCATTTAAGCCCGAATTCGAATTTATTTGATCAAACATTGCCCTAAATCGTTCCGTTTGTCATTTTAGGTACTTTTGGAGGGAAATCTGGAAAAGGAAGCATTTTAGACGTTTTTCGAGCATAATAGTGAAGAAAACGGCAAAGTCTTAATTTTCCTTGCTGGGAACAGTACCTGACGGCGTCACATGTTCCTTAATGACGGCGTCAAGAGTAATACAAGAGGTGGATGTGGACAATACACGTGACGATCTAGAAAGTTTTGTGCATTGGAGAAGACGGTGTCTCCCAAAGCCGTCATGGTCCAAGTATTAGTGACGGCCCAGAACAATTTTACACATGACGGCGTCAAAAGTGGATCTAGGAAATCCGATTTCATTATAGGCGGCGAGTTGACGACGTCACATGTTTACACATGACGCCGTCACCCTGTATTATCTATATATAGTCTTCCAAAATTCATTCATTAGTGTGCAACTTTGAGGGAAAAACCCTAGGTCGAATTTTCCAGCTTTTTCAAGGATTTCAACCCTTTGAAACTTTCATGTCAATTTGAGATAAGTACTCTTTTAATTCAATAAATATATCTATGTGTTGCTTGAATATATCTTACACTTGTCTTCAATTTAACATGTTAGGCTAGATTTCTTTAGTGTTTGCTTAGATGTAGTGAAACCTAAATGTTAATTATGGGTTGATTGTTTGTTTATAGTTGTTAAGGATAATTGTATTCGATGTTAGGCTTAAGAAAACTGGCAGACTTCCATTTGTAACATGCTTGAACGTCTTAAGAAACATGATCAGAGGTGTACCATGATTTTTTGTTGTATTTAATACGTAGGAGAATTCTAATGATCCCATGTTAGGAGCTTCTAACGGCTCGACATAGGAGTGAAGTAGGATCCTACAGAGTTAGGGAATATTGTACACAGCCCTACGACTAGTATTAAGGAATACGACCCATCATCCATGCAATTGTAACAAGCTATCAACCTGTAAAAGATATCTAGGGAGTAATGAAACCTAAGTAAACACAACTTTCCCTATCATTGTTTACACCACTAGTTTAATTAGCTTTATTTTCATTTCAGTTATTTTATTTTAATTGCATCTAGTTATTTGGGTTAGTTAGCTAGCAACTAATTCCGCCCACTCTTCCAAAACCCGAGATTTTTAATTGCTTTTAATAAAATCTAAAAATCCAAAAAGAATCATCCCTCACCTCTAGACCTAGTTTTTAGGCTTTCTAATCCTAGCGACACTATTCCTGAGTTGAACGATCAATCCCCCGGTACTTGTCACTATGCTATACTACAACGATCAGGTACACTGCCTGGTGAGGGTTGTAAGCTTCTCGAGATCCCTGGAGAGGTAAAGCCTGGTGCGAGTCCCACGTATCAATGAGGCGAAAAGTGTACCACTTTTATGGGGTCATTTAAGCCCGAATTCGAGATTATTTGATCAAATATTGCCCTAAATCGTTCCTTTTGTCATTTTAGGTACTTTTGGAGAGAAATCTGGAAAAGGAAGCATTTTGGAGCATAAAAGTGAAGAAAACAGCAAAGTCTCCATTTCCTTACTGGGAACAGTACCTGACGGCGTCAAGGTTTTACAAGTGACGTCGTCAAGAGTTACAAAAGAGGTGGATGTGGAACTTATAACGTGACGGCCCAGAGAGTTTTCAAGCTTATTGGCCTGACGGTGTCACCAAGGCCGTCAGGGTCCAAATACTAGTGACGGCCCAGAGTATTTTTCTACATGACGGCGTCACAAATGGATCTAGGCAATGCGGTTTTTATCATGGTGGCGAGTTGACGGCGTCATGAGTTAATAAATGACGCCGTCAAGATGTAAACTCTATATATAGTTTTCCAATTTTCATTCATTAGTGTGCAACTTTGAGGGAATAAACCCTAGACGAATTTTATCAGCTTTTCAAGGGTTTCAACCCCTTGATTCTTCCATGTTCAATTAAAGATAAGTATTCATTCAAATCATTCAATATGTCTATGTGGTGTGTGATTATATCTTACGCTTGTCTTCTCTTTAACATGCTAGGCTAGATCTTATTTGTGTTTGCTTAGATGTAGTGAAACCTAGATGTTGATTATGGGTTGATTGTTTCTTTATAATTGTTACGTATGATTGTATTCGATGTTAGGCTTAAGAAAACTGGCAGACTTCCATTGGTAAATTGCTTGAACGTCTTAAAAAACATGATTGGAGGTGTACTACGATTTTTGGTTGTATTTAATGCGTAAGAGAATTCTAATGATCCCATGTTAGGAGCTTCTAACGGCTCGACATAGGAGTGGAGTAGGATCTTATAGAGTTAGGGGATATTGTACACGGCCCTACAACTACTATTAAGGAATATGACCCATCATCCATGCAATTGTAACAAGCTAATCAACCTGTAAAAGATATCTAGGGTGTAATGAAATCTAAGTAAACACAACTTCCTCATTATTGTTTCCACCACATTAGTATAATAGTTTTATTTTCATTTCTTTTATTTTATTTTGATTGCATCTGTAGTTATTTTGGTTAGTTGGCTAGCAACTAATTCCACCCACTCCTTCAAAACCCGAGATTTTAATTACTTTCCATAAAATATAAAAATACAAAAAGAATCATCCCTCACCTCTAGACCTAGTTTAGTAGGCTTTCTAATCCTAGCGACACTATTCCTGAGTCGAACGATCAATCCCCCGGTACTTGTCACTATACTATACTACAACGATCAGGTACACTGTCTGGTGGGGGTTGTAAGCTTCTCAAGATCCCTTGAGAGGTAAAACCTGTTGCGAGGGCGCAATTCCCACGTATCAAGTGTTCAAAAGCCTGCTATGGTTGAGAATAACTAGGATGAATATCCGCGCTTCACTGCGGGCGTTTTGTCTTAAGTATTTTTAATTAGAGATGGAAATCAATGAATTTATTTGGTCCATTTTCTACCATTTGTCTACAGAAAAAATGTTTGCTAGCGCAAATGACTTAACACAAATAGTAAGTCCAAAGAACCACTTTCAGTTTAAGAATGTTTATTGATAAAGTACTAATAGTGATCACAATAATCATATGGCTGAAGTTCCAATAATGATATTCATCTACATTATTCTGACAACCGTTTTTGGTATCAATTACTTCTAGTTCCTGATAACCATGTAAGTAGTTAATTGAGTACAACTTATAACCATCTAATTAGTTAACTGAATACATAATTAGTGAGCACTAATGTGTTCCCTACCCAATACTTGGTGCATGTTGGTCACTGAAACTAATAGCCAACATAACACGCCAAATTCATATCCAAGCGTCGGATTGACACATGATCAAATATCATCAGTGCTATCATCATACAGCCTAAGTTAGACTTTCTATCTACACAGTAGTATAGTACATGTTCAACTAACCTTCGTATCGGTCTCCATGTTAACACCATTCTCAGTCACAGGGGCAATCTCCATATTAACAGTAGTCTGAATCGCTAAAGGCACATCACCTGAGGCATCGTCGGTATCCATCTGTGTTGCTTCTTTCGATGGTTCCTTAATCACTGGAACTTCAACTTCCTCTTCTTGAATCAGCTGAAGATATAAATAACAAAAAAGGTATAATATGATTTAGGCACCAACGACCAACAAACCAAATAATTAATTCAACCAAAAACTCTATCTGACCTGTGCAAAGTCCACGGAGACAATTCCATGAAAATTCAAACGGGTTTTTACCTTGACCTTATCATACCAGCCATTTGTTGTTTGGAAGAGACCAATCTCTGTATCATTGTCAACATAAAAGTGTAAGGAGAGAATTGTAATACAAATTGACATAAAGTGAAGAACTTATAAAGCTTTTAGCAAATTCTAGTGTGTATGTACTAATAGTTGTCGGTGCCTGCAATTAACTGACTTCAAGTCATATGCTACTGATTTTCAACGTGCAAACAAAGCAAGATATCCTACCAATTTCTGCCACACCCTGCACACGATCCCCATAAGCTTGTTTGCACGTTTTCAGCATACCCCTGACAACAACAAATTAATTGGTCATTACGGTCAACACATACCTAGGTATTACATATTTAGAAGCAAAGGAAGTTAAGTTTAAGGTAGACACAACTTGTCAGGGAATATGGCAGCAAATACATCACCTTTTTTATCAATTAATCAACAGGTAATGCAACAATCGATTCATCTTTGTGCTGTCCTTATAATGCAGATAAGGGTACATGTCGGTCTCCATTCCAAGACGACGACCTGTTTCTTTTCCTATTGGTAGCTAATCACCTATCTAAGTATGTCATATTATAGTAGGATGAGTGTGTTTGTATCGACTGCAAAACTAAAGTTCCAAGGGGTGTTTGGATCGCCTGTGAAACTAAAGTTTTAGGGGCATTTGGTTGCAAACTTAAAGCATTAAGGGGCGTTTGGTTCTGCTATTAAATTGCAGTCCAACATTTAGATTGAGATTTAAAACATAAATAGGGTGGTTCTTCGGATGTGAGTTTTATTAGGTTTCAAATATGCACAATACCTATTCAAGAGATGTATTCCTATTCAAAATCCAACCTTTCATTGGTAAAATCCCTACAACAATTAGTGGAAAAATTAGAGAAAAGAATTGGTTTTCAACAAGATGTTGGTACATTATAAGTTTTAACTCTTAGAAGCTGTTGAAAAAAACAAACAAATAATTAGCTTATACTGATCACTTGATACAGTCCATTCTAACGTTAAGTTCATTCTATTGTCAGTTCCAGAGGCAATAATCCTATTCAAATAGTTTTAAAAGCAATTTTAAACAACTTCAGAGTAATTCAAACCATTTTATGAAAGTATGACCTTTGATGTCAACGGGTTTCAGAAAATGATTACATCGTAAAACAATTCTTAAACAACCAAGCTGGCCAATTCTATGTCACCACTAACATGCCAAAAATCTGGTATACCTGGACAAAGGTATATGAATGCAACCTGTTTCGCTCGTCCGTCCCATTTCCAGGAAGGAATTTGTAACCTGTTTCGCTCGTCCAGGAAAGAATTTGTAACATGTTTCGCTCGTCCGTCCCATTTCCGAAAAATCTGGTATACCTGAACAAAGGTATATGAATGCAACAGAATAATAACTATGGAACAAACAACAGGAACAAAGAAAAGGTCTTTAAATTTTGTTTGCATCATATTTTAATGATGATTTTGGTTTGAGCCAATGAAAATCCTAAGTAAACAATACATGACATTTTTAAATGCACCCAATGTCAGCCAAACGAATCTGTATTTTGAGATGTATTTTAGATTACCTATCTTGACCTGTTTCCCAACTCAACAACATGAATTAAGAGGGAAAAAATGTTGACCCACGATTTCCTCCTAACACATAAATAAATTCCAATCAGTGATAATACAAAATAAGCTGTGGTTTCAGATTCTAAGTCCAAACCTTTTTTTTTTTTTTTGGTCTGCAAGAAACCTGTTGCTAGTTGCTACTTTCATCATAGTACGATGTGCCTATTAGAATATAAAATCACAAACAATCTCGTTTTAATATTAATTTACCTGGGATAAGTATAACTGAAACTGTTATTTGTATTTAATAGTCAAATACCAAGTAACAACGACACTTGCCTTGAATCATTAAATGAGTTTGTCCATTGTTGTTATGTGTGGCAGCAAAATTCTTTTCCAAGCTTTGATTACCAGCAAAATTAGTTTTTTGCATACCTGCATAGCAATTTGTTCTCCATTTATCTCCTGTAAAAAAACACCAAACAACATAATCAATTTTTTTAATGAAAAAAAGACTTAAACACAAACAATAGTTACAAAACTAACAAACCATTGTCTTTCATCCCGAGCCATCCGCATAACCTCATATCCTTCAAAACACCAAACAAACCAATTAATCAATCCCCATGAAACCCAAACTTAAAAGACAAAACTGAAACCAAAATTAATATGTACCCAGCATTGTACAAAGAACAGACAGTAGTGAAAAAGCGAATGAAAAAACTATTTTAAATAAGGACAAACTGATCCCCCATTCATAGTTGGCCTGTTACAGACCAGTTCCTTATTATTGATAACACGGGTTTTGTCCCGCCTATTAGCTGCATTCAGTAAAATAAAAAAAAAAATAATAATAATAATAATAAATAAATAAAGGAAATTTAAATCCATAAGCACAAAATGTGGATACTGAAAGAGATAAATTAGAAAAGAAATATACCTTTTGTAGTTTCTTCCAAGCTAGTAAAGAAGGTTTAATGAATGCTAAGATGAGGCTCAGATCTGCATTTTCTTTGGGCAAAATGGCTCACCCGCTATGGCTGCAACTACATAACAGCCTTGGTTACCATGCCAAGTTGCGGGAATGCGCAAGCCACACTCTTGAAATAGTTAATACGCAGAAAGTTCATCATTGCGCGTACGTTCATGATATCAGGCTTTCAAATATAGGCTCAGATAGGGCCGCAATTAGGAAAGAATAGATGCACCCGTCATGGCTGCAAATCTAATAGGCTACCGTGCCAAGATACGGGGAATCTCATTTTTAACATGACCCATTAAAACTCATCATAGCCTCGAGATAACATTCTTAATTAAATTGCAAAGAAGTATACGTTGCATTCCATGCAAGTTGGTCACATCTGCAAGCCTAATGCAGCACAACGTAACCAACAAATCGATAGAAACAATAAGCAGTCTATATTGTTGCCCATGGCTGCAAACATAGCTATTTGCCTCGCCACCCATAGTGCATACGGCATGGCTGCAAACCAAGTGAGTTGCCCTGCCAAGATATGAGCCCACCTCATATCTAGCAGACAAACACCATAAACCAAAACAACATTGGCAGCAAACCCTATGCAAACCATGATTTTTCCAACCAAGACACCGCCAAACCCACACCTAGCAAAACTTTTAAGTCAAATGTCATCCAATGCAAATAATTCACATATCAATAAGCTAATTAGCAGTTTTTATTACCAATCCAAACACCCCTAGAGTATTAGCAAATTCTAGGGGTTATTAATAGTTTTTATCACCAATCTAAACACCAATCCAAGCTAATTAACTGACTTCACATCAACACCGTAACAACACAATATTAAATGAGGCATATAAATTATAGCAATCTAAGGCTATTAATTAAATGAGATCAAATGTCAAAAACATAAAGAAAAACACATAAAAAACACAATTACCATATCACACCTAAAATTGCTTGTTCACGACTATTTGTTCAACCAAGAACCCTGGATCGCCTCTCTTTTGATCTAAAAATAATTGATCCAACTAATCTAAAACTCTGTAAACACTCTCCAAACAAATATATGGATATAACGAAAGTGTCTACTATAGATGTAAACATTTGGCACTCAAAAGACCACACATTCATTAAAATATTATGGTTACTGTACACCCCCTCACAGGCAACTGTAGCACTACAGTAACGCATATTGTTTTGGGTCGAATTCCAGTAAAACGGTGGTGGATGTAAGGTCCGATCGGATCCTTTGAGAAAAAAGAAGTTGTGAGTTCTGGTGAACAGTCAGGGTCGGCTACCAAAGTTTATTTTACATATTAGGCTCCAAAAAACCGACCCAAGAAGAGGGCAAAAACAAAGGGCAACAACAAAAGGGCTTATAAGCCCGCTTTTTGTTATATTGATATAATGGATCAAATGGAAATGAATGACAAACAGTTAGCAATAGGAGAAGTGTTAGAAATGATAATGTGAATGTTGGTGTTATGGGGTAAAGGAATTATGTTGGTGAAGTGATAACATCAAATTAAACTAATATTTTATATATCAAATTCCCATGTTTATGGTTTCATTTGTATTATTGTTATACTTAATTTGTTCATATTTGTTCATATGTACATTTCATGATAAATGAGGCGTTAGAGCAAGAAAGATACAAGCAAATGCCAAAAAGTGCTGAAAATATTCTGACTACAGGTTACGGCCTAATTGGTACGTGGACTACCGCCATAACACATTATAAAGGCTACAGCGTAGCTTGGTAATTTAGTTACGCCGTAGAGAAATATACGGAGTGGATAAGCATACGCTGATGAAGACTTACGACGTAACTGAACAATTTAGTTACGCCGTAATTAATTACTTGAACATGAAGGAGTTGAAGTTCAGGGGCTAAAAGCGGTCAAATGATATTAAGTTTATTTATTACTCACGGACCGAAAGTAAAAATAACAAGTACGATGGAGGACTAAAGTTGGGCAAATCATATGAAGAATTAATTACTAGAAGGACTTATTATAAAAATACAAGAACGATCAGGGACTAAAGGTTACAAATAAATGAAGTTTATTATGTCACAAGGACCAAGTATAAAAATATCAAGAATGATGAGGGCTGAAACCGTACATATTTTATAAGTATTACACTTATAAATGGACAAAGGACTCGAAGTGAAACCACACGCTACTTCAGGGGTTAAAAGCGGACAAAGGCAAAGTATAAAAAATAGAAGGAAAATAAAAACTACAAAACTAACAATTACGGCGTAATCAACTTATTAGCTACGGTGTAGCTTTATTACGGCGTAGTTTGATATCGAAAGTTACAGTGTAACTTTTTAGATCTTAAATATTTTATTTACTAAAATAAGCTACAGCGTAACTCATACTTCTGGTTACGTCGTAGCCTTGTCGGAGCCTATAAATACAGCCCTAAATCTGCATTTTTTGAGTATCTCTCTTCACCCCTCTCCTAGGGGTCGATTGGGGCACCACTCCAGGGTAATTTCAGCAGTTCCAAGCCATCTTTCAAGGGAGAATTCACCTGCAATCATTATCATTATTAGCTCTACATCAAGTATTGTATCAAACAATATGTTTAATTCAATTCATATTTTATTCATCATTTTTGGTATAATTCACTATATGTTTGGCTGAGCACCTTTGGTGCTAGCCTAGTTATGATTCTTATATTGTTTTGATTATGTTTTCATACTTTTCATAATGCTTCTAGTGTGTGCATGCTTAGTTTATAATAGATCCTTTAGTTGCGGTAGTTTTGAAGAACTGGTTATACTTGGTACGCTAGGTGAATCGACCAAAGGACCCTAGTGTAGTTAGGTTGTGAGGGAAATGGGAATGCTAACAACTAGCCATTAACCTTGTGTGCAAATCGACCAAAGGACCACTTTCCGAGTTGGATAAACTTGAGTAATTAGAGGTGTGGTCTAAGATCCGAGAGGTCGGGCCACACCAAGATAAATCTAGCATGTAGTTGCACTTAATTACTCAAACTAGTCTATCATACGTTAGCTTACTTACAGAGGGTAGTGCCTTTGGTTCTTGATAGGATTCTAGGGAGATAGGCTAGGGAAATCGACCAAATGAACCTAGTAATATATGTCTGCCCCACTTGAAGCATTCGAATAGTTTAATAGAAAACATTGTCACAGCAATATAGGATTACCAACTAGGCTAGTACACTTTCTCCTACTTCTCATAACTCAATTTACTTTAAGCTTTTATTTCATTTTTGTTTATTTAGTTTAATTAATCATTTCAACTCAAAATAGTTTAAAACGTGACATTAGACTTAAATAGGATCCATCACACATAGCTCTTGGGACGAACTTGGTTTTACCAGTTATTATTCTATACACGGTCGGATATACTGTTCGTTAGTGCATTTAGGTAGACCTTAGGTAATCGAGACTTTATAAATTTAAGACCTAGTCAGTAAAACCTGCATCATGAACGTTCTACTAGTAGGGGTAGTTTCAATGATAGGGGTAATGGTAATTTTAAGGGGGGGGGGGGGGGGGGTATTCAAAGGTCTAACAGAAGTTAGGGAAATCAGTATGTTTAAGTGAAGAAGGGTAATTATGCTACAAGTGATTCTGTGAAGGGCAATGAGAACAATGATAAAGGCAAGACTAAAATGGATATTGATGTAAAGGAGAATGCTAAGATTGGTAGTGGCAATATTAATGTCTCTAAGAACATGTTTTTTATTTATCTAATGAAGTAGATAGCGGAAAAGGAGCTGAGTAGGAATCTATGAAGGCTAGGATTAATGAGGTATGTGATAAAGGTTTAGTATGTGAGCATGGAGGAAAGAACTAGTTGGGCAGATGATTTAAAAGAGTACTATAAGATGAAATTGCAGGAAATTATTCAGAAGACCAATGTTGATAGTTCATCGTGCACCGGATCAGATGTGTTTATACGTCAAATAAAAGGAGCATGTGTTAGGGGATCATGGTGAATCCCCTAACTATAAAGCCATATTATCAAATCCTAAAGCTTAAAAATGGCTTCTGTTAAATATCTGAATTGCTTTCGCTGCAACATAAGAATGACTCTGCTTTGAACATTCTAAATACTGGAAGGTTTTCATTTATCACAAAAACAAATCTTCAAAGAGAACCCATGAGGTTCAACTCTAGATGGAAATCTTCTTCTTCAAATTTTAAAATTCCAAGAAAAACATCGGGTTTCTCAAAGAATTTTCAACGGAGAAAGAGTGTTAAATCTCCATTGATTCCACGAGTGTTATTTCAAAATGAAACACCGGTTTTTAGTCCTCGTTGGAATTCAACATCTTTAAATCAGATTGAAACAACTTACAAATGGATTTCAAAATTTGGTAAACTCATTAGCACCATGCTTAAATGGGTTCCCAAGGTTGTTGTCTAATCTAAACTTAATGAATTCTTAGTACTTCAGCTAAGGACTCGGACTTCAACATTACGACTTGTGCACGCATTACAGTGTACAACTCGGGTTTCAAAGAAAGAAAAGTGCCTTGCTAAACCATTCTTTAAAACCAAACGTGCACTTATCCTAAAAACAAAAAGCAAATTATTCCTGGCTTGAGCTATTTTATAAAAACTTTCAAAATCTTTAAGCTCAAGTCAACGGTTGTTGATCAAATATTAAATAACACCGCGATTTTTCAAAGAAAGGACCCTGTTGTACATTTGGTGCGACAATCCTAACAGAAAAGAAGTTCTCACCCAAAGTTTATCAAAAAAATTCTTAATCTTGAGCAAAATTTCATTAAAAATTTTCAAAAGGTTTTTCAAAACTTTTCAAAATTTTGCTTAAGATTTTCAAATCTTTACTCCCCAATTCGCTCCAAAGTTTAAAAATGTTAAAACATATGTTGTTTTGAGGAGGAGTATTTCAGAGTACAACGTTTTAGTTACCTTGAAGCAAAAAGTTTGCTTCAAGAAGACTCCTTCCCTCAAACTTTAAAAAGTTTAAAATTCTCAAAACAAATGCAAGTTTTGAGGGGGAGTATTTCTAAAACAAAAATGTTTCGTCAAAATCATGCTTAATGGTTATGCACATATAACAGTGCATAACCCGTGCATTGTAAAGAAAGGACCCTAGGGTACACTTTAGTGCCTCAATCTTAATTGAAGGAGTGAAGGCTTCTTACTTTTGAGTAGAATTAATCAAATTTTTAAGATTTTTTAGAATTTTGCTCAAAAGAACAAGTATTCTCTCTCACTTTTATAACCTCAAAACGTTACTTCACTTATTGAGGGGGAGTACTTGAAAAACATCTTTGTTCATAAACAAAAGTTCTTGTTAGATTCTCTCTGTAAACCTCAAAAAGCATATTTTAATCAATTTTTTCTTCAAAAAACAACATCAATATGCTATTTTTGAGGGGGAGAAAATGAAAATGTGATTAAAATATGGTAACAAAAGTGTGGAATCTTATATGAGCTCGACTCAGATCTCACCAATGAATTAATGAAGCTTAAATGTCAGTAATCGAAAGGACTTGTCCTTGACGGGAAATAATTTCAAGCTAGTTTAACTAGTGATGTAAGCGTGTCTCGAATAGGACTTGTCTAAGTAGAGTGTACCGTCTCAAGAGATTTTCTTTGAATATGACCAGGACGGGTAATAATTTCAAACTAGTCTAAGTAGTGATGTAAGCGTGTCTCGAATCGGTCATATTAAATGAAAATCGATCGATTCAAAAAGTGTGAACTCTTCCCTCAATGTGCAAACCTATCTTAAAAACTTATAAGCACATGTGAAGTGGAGTATTTCTGAAAAATACAAAACTTTCAAAGTGTTATCAAAACATGTTTTCCATCATTAACACTTTGAGAGATTTTCACAAAAGGTTTTATGGTGTGTGATCAATAAACCTAAGTTATCATGGAGTCATAAGTGATTATGGTTAGGTTTATGTCCTATGATCCGCCAGAACTGGAGGGATCTACCCAGGGACAATACCTAAGTTAGTATTAGAAGTCCTTAGGTGTGATTGAAAAAAAGGGGTAAATAAATGAAAGGAGAAAGAATAAGTTGAAGAATTAAAAATAAAAGTTAAGAAAAATGGTGAAAAGAAATAGCCTTCCAAATGTTCAACTTAGGGCAGAAACCGGGTTCAATACATATGCTACTGGTTGTTACCAATGTGACACCGGTATTGAAGACAAGACGTCATGGACCTAGTGACGCACTGCACTTAACCTTCTAGCCACTCAAGTATTTCTTAAAAGATACTTGTTTCATTTCTCACAGAGAACCTTGCATAATCTATCGACCTCTCACTCTAAGATTAGTTGGTATTGAAAAGGAGGCACTCCGCTCCATGGCTCCAATGACAAAAAATAAAACGCACTAATCGATTATAGAGCCATGAGATTCATTAAAAGATCTCTTAGGATAAACTTTCCAAAATATGCATTTGTGATCGCCAAAAGGAACACAAGTTGCAAGATTCTTTTATGAGATCTTCGGATCTTGCCACAAATATCATAATGGTGGTTCCTATATTTCAAACGGTCTACATTCGTGGAGTGATACTTTGGTATACTTCAGTGGCTCACCTGAATTGTTGGTATACTTCGATATACCTTCGTAAGCCTTTTTGAGGGTATCTAATTCAGGAACACCCTTTGTAAGGATTTGAGAAGGTTTTTACACTATGCTCTTAACTTTCTCGAAGTCCTAACTTATAAGTGCTGGAAATCCCCCTAAGGAGATTCCTATAACGAATCAAGTCCTGAAGATGTGGGTCTTTACTTAGATAATCTCCATAGTATTGATGACTGTCCCTCAACGGGATTCGGACAACTGATGTGCCCGACCAAGTTGAATGGAATCAAGAAATTCATCAGTAAAACAATCATAGATGGTCTAATATTTATGAAAATTCCACCGCGATTGATTGGAGATTATTACTAACCTTTACCATGTAGATACCGATGATTGTACCTTGGAGGAAAGACCATTACCATCATGATCATCAACTCACTTCAAGTTCCACATGTCATACCAACAACATTACGAAAGATGATGCTGTGTAAAAGTCAAGAAAAGTTCTCATCAAAGAATCAGCAAAGTTAAGAAGACAAAGATCAAAGTCAAAGAATGAGAACAACACGAGTATCAACTTTAAAGTTTAATAAGAAGAATGAGCATGTTGGAAAAGACATAATGACACCAGTTATGAAAACGTTGATGAAAGGCAAGCGAATACCACAAATGATCACAAGAACAAGAACGAAGAACAAAGATCACAAAGCATGATTGGAACAAAGAATCTAGCAAAGCTATTACGTAAAGACTCAAAGTTCAAGACAACAAGCATTAAAGAAGTTAAAAGATCATACATTTATATTGATGGACCCATAACCCATAGGTTACAAAGAGATCTCAATGATCACCCCTTTAGGGAGAGATTGTTGAAAACGCAAAAGTGATAATCATAAATATAATCAAAGAGGAATCTCAATGATCATCCCTTAGAGGGAGATTGTTGGGAACGCTTGAAGTGAAGATCATTGTCGAGTCAATGTGTCTTGTAATATAATCATGTAATAGCTCGTTAGAATGGTAAAAATATAGTCTACGTAATAGAAGAAGTGTGCCGTCTAGTTTAGTCTTAATATTTATGTTAATGTCGAATGAGTGGGATAGGTAAACACGGCACACTTCCTTATACTTCATTATGTAATAACTATATAAGCATGTAACCTCTCATTTGAGAGGTGTAGATTATTAATAGAGTAAGAAATTCTCTTATTTTCCTCTCTCTCTCTCTCTCTCTCTCTCTCTCTCTCTCTCTCTCTCTCTCTCTCTCAACTTATCATCTTTTTTCTTTCTAATACATAATATAAGTGTGAAATGGTTAAGAAGGGATACCAACAGATATGTATGCACATGAATGTAAGTGAAATGCACAAAGCTGTAATTTTTACATGACCCGTAAAATATATGCTCATGCCAAGTAAAAATAGTATCCGTAATATTATAACACGTAATTTATAGGTAGACTACACTTAGTCCAAAGTCGAAATGCATCCGAAAGTGTAATTTCAATTTTAGTTAAGCATGCTCGTGCAATAGTACAACTGGTATGGGTGACCATGACTGTAAATCACAGTAAGACCACAAAGGACTATTGATGGTATGAGAGTCATCAAAAGATGTAATTTCAAATACACGGGTTAACCACCCGGTTTTAGTTTAATTCAATCACGTAAATGTCGAAAGTGAATTAATTCGAGTTTTTGGTTAAATATTAACTAGAAAATTGCCATTTTATGATAAATGTCGTTTTCAGCGATTTAACCTAACAGTTATACATAAAGTTCAAAGTAAATTGTTTTGAGTTTATGGACAAGTAATGACATGGAAAATACAAATTGTCACATTTACGTTTGGTAATCTTGATTAATTTTTAAAATGAGTAACATAATAGTTAAACAAATGAAATGACATTCAATCTATAACCATAATTTAATAAGTACCTGAAACAAAGGGATGTGTATTTTATAAACTATTTAATTGTATTGCTTTTTGAAACCACACTCAGGTATTTAATGGAGCAATGTAGTGTTACTAGATGCTTAACATTGTTAGTATGATTTATTAGATTATGACTTATCGCAAGTGGGAGCTATTGGCTATACTCAAAAGTATAATCAATAAATTTATACGACCGGAAATATATGAGCATATTAGGGCATACACGCATACACTGACGAATATGTTTAGTTAATATAAGTAATATATTAAACGTTATATATTAATTATATTTATTGCATGAAATGATTTAATGACCATTAGTTAACCGTTAGACGCGTAACTAATTAAAGGGCTAACTAAATTAACTTGCAATAAAGTAGTTAAATTAGTAAAAGTCACATAAGCCTAATAAACCCCTTGTGGATTAGGGCCCGGTCGTAAAAGGAAAACAAAGGGGGTGTTGTGATTGCTTGGATTTTAAGCTAAGTAATTAATATGTGTTGTACATTATTAATTAACTAAGGACTTCAACGCAATCTTTGAACTTTCTAATAAGGGTGGGGCGTGTGATTTACTAATCCTATAAGGATTATGAGATCAAACTTGTCCAACAAGTTTAATGACTATATAATGAATCCTTGTGATTCATTATTTACTAATCATTGTTACAAGCCCTAAAGCAAGACCGAACTCTCCTCTTTGTTCCAAAAAACTGATCAGCATTCACTCACTAACCCTAGGGATGATCGGCTATAATCAAACCAAAGCCAAGAACGTGTTTCTTTGGTGATTTTCGTGACGCTTACTAGCATACGCATATTCTTGTTACGTGTATATATATGTATGCTACGATAAAGATGACCTATTTTGGTTATTAATGTTTCGATCCAAGTGATCCATAGATTGAAGATTCAAGAACCGTTACTTGTCTTATTGTCTTAGTAATTTAAGTAACTTAAAGTTAGTAATTAATGTGTTAACCTTTAAACGTCAATTTAAATCCAATCCGCTGCGTACTCGTACTGATAATGGTTATCTTAATTGTTAAATCCCAATAGTTAGTATGGTTTCTTTAAAATTGTCAACACCAAACAAGATTCGAACTTATAAAACATCTCACTAATAATTAGAAAAGTTATACCAACTTGACCACCCCTAAACGAGATTCACTATATATATAATGATTGTGCATTACATAATATATTAACTTTCTCCATGCATGGTATAATATTTCATTTGTGTTGAATGCTAACAGGTTCAGAGTCTTCTTGTGCGTTGCTGCGGGTTTATTATTGGAATATATAGTTTTAAGAGTTATTTGTTAACGAGTATTAAAGTACTCCAAGGTTTTTTTAGCTCGCACATTGTGCCGTAGTATAGAAGCTGTAAGCCTGTAACAGTATATGCAAGAATAAACATCCGCTAATATTATCTTCATGTTTAATTTTTAAATTTGTGAAGAATCATAAAAATACCTTTATTTTCTTCCACACCAGAATTATTGTGAACTAAAAAAAATTAATATTTTTTATAAGGTGAAAACATATATGACGATTTACTGTATGGAACTTATGCCCTAGAAACTTGTGTGTAACCCGGAAAAATCTTTTATGTTCTAGTAGCTAGTAACCAGCTGGTTTCCATAACAATTTTCTTTGCATACTTGTAAAGAAGTACGAAAATAACTGATATATCTGTCACGTGTATATAGAGCCACACACGTGTGTTTCAGATATGTAGCCTTGTGGCATATGCCAAGTATAGGAGCTTAATCCTGAAGGACAGTGTTACACCGATATAGACTCATGTCATAACCACCTTCCATAATTATATATTATATGTATCTCCAATTTCACTTTCTTATCAACTTTCTTTATATGTATCCCACGCAGTCTTACGTCCCTATCGATGAACATGAATAGAAGCTTTTTTAAGAGGCTGGTTTTTAGGCGCGCACATCGTGGAACCATGTGTGAACCACCTGCCCCTGTATATGGGCTCATGTTATCGAACTTATGGTGCCACGCTGTGTGCGTCTAAAGATACACTCACTCTTATTAACATGCATGCAAAGCCTTCTCGTTCCATGCATGGTGAAGCGGGCTGGAGCATGTTGCATACGTAAATTAATAGAGCAACTTGCTAAGACAGGTTTGTGTTAAAACATAACTTTACCAAAGTTATTATATCAGTAGCGACTATTACGAATTATTGGATACGTTAATATTAACCAGGGGTTTTGCATCATATAATTTTATCAAACTTGAGCTCCTAGTAATAAAACATTCTTAGTTTTTAACTAACCATTATCACATATCTAGAGGTCAAGGGTTCGATCCTCACTCCCTACAAAAGGCCGGAGGTCCTTTTCTACCTTAGGTAGAACCGGAAGCAGCCTCTCTACCTTAGGTAGTGGTATGGTTGTCTACGTCTCAACCTCCTCCATACACCGTGGAAGACAGTATTGGGACCCATAACCCGTGGAAGACGGTATTGGGAGCTACTTTACTTTACTTTTTACATTATCATATATCTAGATGACCATGATTGTTTCATATAATGGAATTACGAGTTACAAATTGAATAAAAAGTGGTGACAGATTTTCGGAATTGAAGTTAACTCTAGATAAGATCATATGGAGAACTACAAGAATATAATCATTTAGCGACGGAATTAGCGACGGAATTAGCGACAGATTTTACCCTTGAGTCAGAGTTTGCGACAGGTGGCGGGATGTCGGTGTTAAAACGTTGCAGATCCTGCGCCTCAAACTACGTAAAAAAAATAGCATAGTCAATATCGACAAACTAGTTTGTCGCTATAAAAAAAATAGCATAGTCAATATCGACAAACTAGTTTGTCGCTGATAGCAACTGAAAAAGACGCGTCGCTATTCGACGGATTTTTCAATGTTGACCGAGTCTAGTCGTCGCAAGATCAGCCTCAAAAAACCAACAACATCGCTATTTCAGTCGAGAAGGCCGTCGCCTTTTCTCTTTAGCTGTCGTGTCACATCGCAAATAACATCATGCTATTGTGTGACATCGCTAATAACATCATATAAACGTCGAAAATTCAATTGCAGGTTGTCTCATAATATCTGGCCACTGATCGAACTGATCATCGATGCTATATTGCATAGCCTTTTTTCGCTATGCCCATTTGAGCCAAACAATTTATGATCAGATAAACAAAATACAATTATTCAATAAACTGTATATTTCAAACTATAACCACTATCATCAGTGGGTTATCCAAAGTTCCTATAACGAAACGTACTATCAACAAGATCTTGCTTAAACAAAGACTAAAAAAAACTACTTCGACCAAATATTATGAAACTGCTACCAAGTACTTATTACAAGAAAAGACAATTTGTTGTTCATTTTAACTAGAGCAACTAGATAGCACCTTTCTCTTTGTTGAAGCAAATCCAAAACTTTTTAAGTAGCACCTCGAATGACCTTTAAGTCGTCCTCCAGTAAGTTCTGAATTTCAAAACTTGGTCAATTTTTTGTGTGTTTGCTTCATGTGTTGCTTTCATCCATTCCTGCTGCTTGCTTTTAGAAGTTCGTGTTCAATCTTTTGGTAGTCTAACATCTCAAGCATCTGAACCATTTCATGGTTTTGTAAAGTTTGGCTGATGGTTACGACAATATATATGCACAAAACCATATTTTTTAAACCCTGTTGAAAGACCATATAAAACCTCAAGTCTTGATCATATGTGTCAATTTTAGTAAAAGATAGCAACATACCTTCCTACGGTCGTGCCTATGGACCCCTTGCCCATTTTCCTTGTAATATTGCCTCTTTGAGCTCGTCATTTGAGCCGACATCCACAATGTTACTAATGAAAAAGTGAGAGGGATGAATTGAAAGTGAAAAATGATTATTTCATTAACTAATCAAAGTGAGTCATTACAATAGATATTTAAACTAAACTGTTTGGCGAGAAACTTTAACTAACTAGTTTGACCCGCTTTGACTTTTAGCTACACTATCATACAAGCTTAATTCTATTTACATATTGCCACAACAACTAAGCGGACCCGCTTTGACTTTTAGCTACACTATCATACAAGCTTAATTCTATTTACATATTGCCACAATCAACTAAGCACTTACGATGATGATGATAACTAGATGACATAGAAGTTGCGATGACCATTGCAGCTTGTTTGATGCTTGTAGTCTTTGCAGGCTATTTGGTAACTTGTTTAACACCATTTGAGTCAACTGTCTTGTTATCTCCATTACCCCTGCAAGTTGGCAGTGTGTATGGATCACACACTCCAAACTTGGATATATAATTGTGAAATGGAGATCTACTGAGACCTTTAGTTAGAACATCTGCTGCTTGGTGATGTAAGGGTATGAAAATAGGTAGAATGGCCCCTGACTTGATCTTATATGTGACAAAGTGGCAATCAATCTCAATGTGTTTTGTTCTAGCATGCTGAATTGGATTGGCAGCTAGAGCAATGGTAGATTGGTTGTCACAGAAGATAGGAACAGGGTAGTTATGGGAATTTGGAGATCTTTGAGGAGACTAGTCAGCCATGTAACTTCACATGTGCAGTCAGCTAAAGCACTGTACTCTGCCTCAGTGCAGCTTCTAGAGACTGCACTTTGCTTCTTTGATCGCCAAGAGATGAGGCATGAGCCTAGGAAGATGCAAAAACCAGTAACTGACCTCTTTGTGACAGGACAATTTGCCTAGTCACTATCACAATATGCCTTTAGATGTAAGTTATTATGAGATGGAAAGAAGAGACCTTGTACAAGGCACTATTTGATGTATATGAGGACTTTAATGAGAGCTTTCCAGTGTGAGGTTGTTGGATTATGACTAAATTGAGTGAGTGAGTGAGCTGCAAAGGAAAGATAAGGTCTTGTGATTGTGAGGTATGGTAATTTGCCAACCAAAGCTCTATATTGTGAAGGATCTTCAAGTAATTCTCCATCTGTTTCAGTTAATAACTTCTCAATAGCGTTGATAGGAATGTGTGATGGTTTCAAATCTAGGACTTTGGCACTGTGAAGTAGCTCAAGAGCATATTTCCTTTGGCTCATTGTGATACATTTAGCACTTCTTAAGAATTCAATGCCCAAGTAATAGTTTAAGCTTCCCAAATCTTTGATACTGAAGGCTAAGTCCAATTGATCTTTGAAGTGATTGATGAGGTCTTGATTATTTCCTGTAAGGAGAATATCATCCACATAGATTACCAGGGCTAGAAAATCTCTGTCTTTCTTATATGTGAGAAGAGAAGTGTCTGCATAACTCTGAGTAAAGCCATTGTTGAGAAGAAATATGGTCAATTTGGTGAACCACTGCCTGTTAACCTGTTTTAAACCATATAGAGACTTTTGTAATAATGCGCGGGATTGCGCCCTCGCAACAAGTTTTACCTCTCAAGGGATCTTGAGAAGCTTGAAATTCCCGCCAGGCAGTGTACCTGATCGTTGTAGTATATAGTGACAAGTACTGGGGGATTGATCGTTCAACTCAGGAATAGTGTTCGCTAGGATTAGAAAGCCTACTAAACTAGGTGTAGAGGTGAGGGATGATTCTTTTTGTATTTTTATATTTTATAAAAGCAAGTAAAATCTCGGGTTTTGAAGGAGTGGGCGGAATTAGTTGCTAATCAACTAACCAAAATAACTAAAGATTCAATCAAAATAAAATAAAAAGAAATAAAAATAAACTAATGTAATTATGTGGTGGAAACAATAATGATAAAAGATGTGTTTACTTAGATTTCATTACTCCCTGGATATCTTTTACCGGTTGATTAGCTTGTTACAATTGCATGGATGACGGGTTATATTCCTTAATACTAGTCGTAGGGCCGTGTACAATATTCCCTAACTCTATAAGCTCCTACTTCACTCCAATGTCGAGCCGACTAAAAGCTCCTAACATGGGATCACTAGAATTCACTTATGCATTAAATACAACCAAAAATCGTAGTACACCTGATACGTGGGAATCGCACGAGGCTTTACCTTTCGAAGGATCTCGAGAAGCTTACAACCCCCACCAGGCAGTGTACTTGATCGTTGTAGTATAGTATAGTGACAAGTACCGGGGGATTGATCGTTCAACTCAGGAATAGTGTCGCTAGGATTAGAAAGCCTAAAAACTAGGTCTAGAGATGAGAGATGATTCTATTTGTTTTTTTATATTTTTATAAAAGCAATTAAAAATCTCGGTTTTTGGAGGAGTGGGCGGAATTAGTTGCTAGTCAACTAACCCAATAACTAAGATGCAATCAAAATAAAATAACAGAAATGAAAATAAATCTAATTAAACTAGTGGTGTGAACAATAATAGGGAGAGTTGTGTTTACTTAGGTTTCATTACTCCCTAGATATCTTTTACAGGTTGATAGTTTGTTACAATTGCATGGATGACGGGTCGTATTCCTTAATACCAGTCGTAGGGCCGTGTACAATATTCCCTAACTCTATAGGATCCTACTTCACTCCTATGTCGAGCCGTTAGAAGCTCCTAACATGGGATCATTATAATTCTCCTACCCATTAAATACAACCAAAAATCATAGTACACCTCTGATCATGTTTCTTAAGACGTTCAAGCATGTCACCAATGGAATTCTGCCAGTTTTCTTAAGCCTAACATCGAATACAATCATCCGTAACAACTATAAACAAACAATCAACCCATACTTAACATCTAGGTTTCACTACATCTAAGCAAACACACAAGAGATCTAGCCAAGCATGTTAAATTCAAGACAAGCGTAAGATATATTCAAACAACACATAGACATATTGAATGAATTGAAAGAGTACTTATCTCAATTGAACATGAAAGGTTTCAAAGGGTAAAAACTCTTAAAAAAGTAGTAATATTCGTACTAGGGTTTCTCTCCAAAGTTACACCCTACTTGTTCCTCTTTAATGAATGAAAATTGCAAAACTATATATAGATTTTACAGGGAGACGGCGTCAAGAAGGAATTTCTGACGCCGTCAACTCGCTGCCCATAATGAAATCGGATTGCCTAGATCCAGTTGTGACGTCGTCATCTGCACTTCTACTCTGGGCCGTCACTTGTATTTGGACCATGACGGCCTATGGTGACACTGTCATGTCCATAGTGTAAATCTCTTCTAGATCGTCACGTACTTTATCCACTTCCACTTCTTGTATTACTCTTGACGCCATCATTAAGGAGCATGTGACGCCGTCAGGTACTGTTCCCAGCAAGGAAAATTAAGACTTTGCCGTTTTCTTCACTTTTATGCTCCAAAAACGTTCAAAATGCTTCCTTTTCCAGAATTCACTACAAAAGTACCTAAAATGACAAAAGGAACGATTTAGGGCAACATTTGATCAAATAAATTCAAAACCGGGCTAAAATGACCCTCTAAAACGGTTTATTTTTCGCCTCATCAAATACCCTTACACTTGAGATTTGCTTGTCCTCAAGCAAATGCGCTTTTATTCTAATCAAAATACAAGTTAGGGGTCATTTAACACTAATATAAAAGTAACTACAACAAATAATCGTTCCATTACAGACCAAAGACAAGCACGGAGGTCATACACTAGCACCTCACAAATAGTGTTAGATACTCACATCTCTCGGGTGTAATAAAGTATATATCACAATATGGAAATGGAAAACATCTCTCACTACCTGTCATAGCAAAATAGATTACCATAGGCTTGGGAAAGGATCAAACCTCCACCACATGGCGTAAGCACCTAGGATAAGCTATCAAAGAGGTCTTTTAAAGGGTTATAACGTTAGGTGTAGGGATATGGAATACACGATTTTGTTGGATATAGGCAATGATTACTGGTGGCGAGTTAATCATCTTGGTTAATTACATGCACAATATGGCATAGCTAAGCCAAGACTAGACTTGACTTAAGCTAATAAATCAAAAATAACAAAAATATAAAATAAACATAGAATGAAACGGGATGGTAGTCCGTATGTTTTTTCTCTTTTCTTTTTCTTTTTTTTTTCTTGATTTTTTTGATTTTTTTTTTTTTCATACACTCTTACCCTACCATCCAAAATAACACACCATAGGGAATGAACATTCCCCTTACACTTGAATTTTTACATACTTTACAATAAACTAATCTAATGACTCGAATCAAGATAATCAAAACACTTGGACTACTTTTAAGATTAACGCACATATGGGGGTAATAATATGATGTTCTTCCCCATTACTCCATAATACAAGTACTTTACCCATGAGTCCCAATCGTCCCAACACAATATGTACAAGGATATGACTCGACTTAGCAACCATGTAATCAATTAGATAATTAACTAAGGGTTTAAACATATAACAATAATGCACTAAAGATGAGTGCATACATGGAAGGCTAAGGCGGTTTGGGTGTACGTTTAAGTGGGTTGTAACAAATTCTTCCTTTAAGTAAGATGCTCAAAGTTAGAAATGAAAAGATAGGCTCGGAGGGGTGTACTAGGGGTTTCGTATACTAATAATGAGTACAACGTTAAGGTGTGGGAAAAATAGTTGACTTTACTAGCCAAGTAATATGACTTAAATGGTCAAGTAATCATGATACGGGTTTAACACAAGAGTGATCCTAATGCCTCTTATCATGTAGTAAACCTACTACATGAATGTAGTCTCACTAGCGGTCTCGGGATGCATCACTAACGCAAGTTCTAGAATCTAAATGCTACCGGTACACTCTTAAGCACTAATAATGAATGCTTTTCCTATCAAATCTAAAGGCGAACCTCACATATTTTGGTGGAAAATTTTTCTGAATAGTACGGTTTTGTGCTAGTCATACAACTCCTATCCATGAGACGCTTGCTAAGGCTAAAGTTTCACTCCTAAATGTTGTAAAAAATTTTGAATTTGGTGCTAAAATTACACTAACAAGTATTTCTCTTAGTTTTATTACACACCTACCATCGAACAAACAAACTCAAGTGCAATAGTATCCTATAAGGTATCATCATTTACCCTCCCCTTACACTTAGGATGAACATTGTCCCCAATGTTCAATTAAAGAATGTAAAAGTGAAATAGGTAAAAGAATGAAAGCAAATACTCCCCTGATTCGTTCGGTGTGGATAGTGTGGTAACAAGGTTAGATCTTCCTCTAAGAAAATGAACGTTCAAAGCTTCCCTTCCAGAAAATAAATCATCTTCTTGTCATATATAACCTGTTAAACCTGAGAAAACAATCAAAAAAACCCAAAGCATCAATCCGAACAAAGAAAACTCACAACTAGATGTAATTCCAGACTTATGAATAACAACAAGACAATTAAAGATATAATGCTTGTGGAATGAATGTTTGTAGATTTCTTGGAGTTTATAAAACTAAAGAATCAACAAAAACTTTAAGACTCTGGTATAAACAAAACTCGCAAAAATTTTCAGAATTTTTGTACCTGACGCCGTCAGGTTATAACTCCTGACGCCGTCAGAATGTTCCTGCAAAAATCTCATGTTAAGTTTCCGGCAAATTTCTGGAAAAACTTATGTCCTACTTCCTAGAAAATCCTGCAAAACATCATTATGACTCGATACAAGCATTTGACTCTAACAATTACTAATATACATTCTCATTTAATATTGTGGCGAATCAAGATCATTTTCGTTCTTAGAAACAAATTTGGGGTTTCCCCTTACACTTAGCTTTTTGCAAAATACATTTATATGAAGTTAAGACGAAGTTAAACAACAAAATAAAGCATTTTCACAATTTAATTTGAAACATGATCTACCAACAATAAAAATAAGACACGCATACGGAAACAAATAACATCAAACAAATAAAAACATACAAAACATGGGTTGCTTCCCAAGAAGCGCTTATTTTTGTTTGAGTCACGAGCCTGACTCTACCCTTATTTAACGGAAATAGGAGAGGTTTTCCCTACACTTTGGATTAAGTGCGGGTGAAAGTAGCGATACACACCCTTAGGGCGGGAATATGCCACGTGAGGTGAATGGGGTGAATGAATGGCTTCCTTCATCCTAAAACTACCCGGATAATATTGGTTGATGGGTGGGTCGGTTCCTCTTTTGTCTCCTAGAAATATATCTAAGGATGGAAAGGTGTGTAAAGATTGAGGTTCTGGTTCATCAACACTAGGAAATTCCCTAGAACTAGGAGTAAGGTTATCACTACAAGTATTCAAACCTATATCCTCAAGTGGTTCTTGGTCCAAGGGTTCTAACTCCATCGGAACTCCTAAAGTTTCTTCTAATTCTTCCGGGTAAGTCACGGGCGGTGTGTGTGCCTCAAATGATGGTTGAGTATTTTGTGGGCTTATGTTATTGACCTCATCATTCCATGTGTCAAGATCACCTATATCCTCATCATGTGTTTTGGTAGAATCTATCCTAAGCATTCTCCTAAGTATCTCACGTGCTTCTCTAGGCATCTCAACTTCTATGTCCGAATCATAAGGATCATCCTCAATAATCTTATATTCAATTTGCCTAAAGGATTCATCATGTGTTCCTTGAGATTCAAAGTCATTGGTCATAAAACCTAGGTCTTTTTTATCAATGTGGTCATGCTCGGCTAAATTCTCCTCAATTGTTTTCTTAGGTAGTGATAATAGCAAACCTAGTGCTTCATCCAACTTATGATTTGTTGCAACGGCTCTCTCCATAATTCCTTAGCAAACTAGGTCGCATTTCCTATTGGCCTCACTAAAACGAGATCTTAAACATGGAGGTTGTTCATAAGAATCTATCCTAGGTGAAGGCTCATATGATTCATAGGTGTCTCTAAATGACGTATTTTGAACTTCTTGGTGTTCTAGCCACTCAACCTTTTCTTGCAATCTTAGAAGTCTAAGTGAAAAGTCCATTTGAAGCAAATTACAAACAAAGTCACAAAGAAAAGATAGACTACGAGAAAGCTACAAAGTAAAAAGAAAAAATCTCACTTGATAGGAATCTAATGAGTAGACCTAATAAAAATAAAATTCAACCTAAACAATAACTATTCCCCGGGTTGCGGCGCCAAAAACTTGATACGTGGGAATCGCACCAGGCTTTACCTCTCAAGGGATTTCGAGAAGCTTACAACCCCCACCAGGCAGTGTACTTGATCGTTGTAGTATAGTATAGTGACAAGTACCGGGGGATTGATCGTTCAACTCAGGAATAGTGTCGCTAGGATTAGAAAGCCTAAAAACTAGGTCTAGAGATGAGAGATGATTCTTTTTGTATTTTTATATTTTTATAAAAGCAATTAAAAATCTCGGTTTTTGGAGGAGTGGGCGGAATTAGTTGCTAGTCAACTAACCCAATAACTAAGATGCAATCAAAATAAAATAACATAAATGAAAATAAATCTAATTAAACTAGTGTGTGAACAATGATAGGGAGAGTTGTCTTTACTTAGGTTTCATTACTCCCTAGATATCTTTTACAGGTTGATAGTTTGTTACAATTGCATAGATGACTGGTTGTATTCCATAATACCAGTCGTAGGGCCGTGTACAATATTCCCTAACTCTATAGGATCCTACTTCACTCCTATGTCGAGCCGTTAGAAGCTCCTAACATGGGATCATTAGAATTCTCCTACGCATTAAATACAACCAAAAATCATAGTACACCTCTGATCATGTTTCTTAAGACGTTCAAGCATGTCACCAATGGAAGTCTGCCAGTTTTCTTAAGCCTAACATCGAATACAATTATCCGTAACAGCTATAAACAAACAATCAACCCATAATTAACATCTAGGTTTCACTACATCTAAGCAAACACACAAGAGATCTAGCCAAGCATGTTAAATTCAAGACAAGCGTAAGATATATTCAAACAACACATAGACATATTGAATGAATTGAAAGAGTACTTATCTCAATTGAACATGAAAGGTTTCAAAGGGTAAAAACACATGAAAAAGCAGTAATATTCGTACTAGGGTTTCTCTCCAAAGTTACACCCTACTTGTTCCTCTTTAATGAATGAAAATTGCAAAACTATATATAGATTTTACAGGATGACGGCGTCAAGAAGGAATTTCTGACGCCGTCAACTCGCCGCTCATAATGAAATCGGATTGCCTAGACCCAGTTGTGACGCCGTCATATGCACTTCTACTCTGGGCCGTCACTTGTATTTGGACCATGACAGCCTATGGTGACGTCGTCATGTCCATAGAGTAAATCTCTTCTGGATAGTCACGGACTTTATCCACTTCCACCTCTTGTATTACTCTTGACGCCGTCATTAAGGAGCATGTAACGCCGTCAGGTACTGTTCCCAGCAAGGAAAATTAAGACTCTCCCATTTTCTTCACTTTTATGCTCCAAAAACGTCCAAAATACTTTCTTTTCCAGAATTCACTCCAAAAGTACCTTAAAATGACAAAAGGAATGATTTAGGGCAATATTTGATCAAATAAATTCGAATCCGGGCTAAAATGACCCCCTAAAAACAGTTCATTTTTCGCCTCATCAACACCTCTGATCATGTTTCTTAAGAGGTTCAAGCAAGTTACCAAAGGAAGTCTACCAGTTTTCTTAAGCCTAACATCGAATACAATCATCCAAAACAATTATAAACAAACCATCAACCAATAATCAACATCTAGGTTTCACTACATCTAAGCAAACACAATAAAGACCTAGCCTAACATGTTAAAAGAAAGACAAGCATAAGATAGAATCACACAACACATAGACATATCATATGATTATTGGAAAACTTATCTTCAATTAAGCATGGATGGAACAAGGGTGAAACCCTTATTTTTACAGAAAATTCCTCTAGGGTTTAAGGTCTCCAAAGTTCTCCTAATGTTCCACCCTTTTTACAATGAAAAATTGTAAAAATATATATAGAGAATACATCCTGACGGCGTCACGTTGTAGCTTCTGACGCCGTCAACTCGCCGCCAAATTAAGGGTCGTATTGCCTAGATCCAGTCTTGATGCCTTCATGTAGAAATTGAGCTTTGGGTCGTCACTTGCAAAATGACCCTGACGGCCTTGGTGACGCCGTCAGGTCAATTAAACTAAAAATGTTCTGGGCCGTCACGTGTATTTTCCACTTCCACCTCTTTTACCAAGCTTGATGTCGTCATGTGTGAAGACTTGACGTCGTCAGGTACTGTCCCAGCAAGGATTTTGAGACTTTGTCGTTTTCTTCACTTTTATGCTCCAAAAACGTCCAAAATGCTTCCTTTTCCAGATTTCTTCTCAAAAGTACCTAAAATGATAAAAGGAACGATTTAGGGCAGTAATTGATCAAATAATCACGAATTCGGGCTTAAATGACCCCTTAAAAGCGGTACACTTTTCACCTTATCAAATACCCTTACACTTGAGATTTGCTTGTCCTCAAGCAAATGCGCTTTTATTCAAATCAAAATACAAGTTAGGGGTCATTTAGCACAAATATAAAAGTAATTACAACAAATAATCGTTCCACTAAAAACCAAAAACAAGCACGGAGGTCATACACTAGCACCTCACAAATAGTGTTTAGATACCCACATCTCTCGGGTGTAATAAAGTATATGTCACAATATGGAAATGGAAAACATCTCTCACTACCTGTCATAGCAAATAGATTACCATAGGCTTGGGAAAGGATCAAACCTCCACCACTTGGCGTAAGCACCTAGGATAAACTATCAAAGAGGTCTTTTAAAGGGTTATAACGTTAGGTGTAGGGATATGGAAAACACGGTTTTGTTGGATAAAGGCAATGTTTACTGGTGGCGAGTTAATCATCTTGGTTAATTACATGTACAATATGGCGTTGCTAAGCCAAGACTCGACTCGACTTAAGCTAATCAAAATCTAACAAACTATGAAACAAACGTAAAATGAAACGGGATGGTAGTCCGTGTGTTTTTTCTCTTTCTTTTTCTATTTTTTTTTCTTTTTCTAGATTTTTTTGATTTTTTTTTTTTTTTTTTTTTTTTTTTGCATACACTCTTGCCCTACCATCCAAAATAATACATCATAGGGAATTTGCATTCCCCTTACACTTGAATTTTTACATACTTTACAACAAACTACTCTAATGACTCGAATCAAGATAATCAAAACACTTGGAGTACTTTTTAAATATTAACGCACATATGGGGGTAATATATGATGTTCTCCCCCATTACTCCATAAGACTAGTACTTTACCAATGAGTCCCAATCGTCCCAAAATAATATGTACAAGATATGACTCGACTTAGCAACCATGTAATCAATTAGATAATTAACTATGGGTTTAAACAAATAACAATAATGCACTAAAGATGAGTGCATACACGGAAGGTTAAGGCGATTTGGTTGCACATTTGGGTGGATTATAAACAAATTCTTCCTTTAAGTAAAATGCTTAAAGTTAGAAACGAAAAGATAGGCTCGGAGGGGTGTACTAAGTGTTTCGTGTACTAAAAATGAGTACAGCGCTAAGGTGTGGGAAAAATTAATTGACTTCGCTAGTCAAGTAATATGACTTAAATGGTCAAGTAATTATGATACGGGTTTAAACACAAGGGTGATCCTAATGCCTCTTATCATATAGTAAATCCTAACTACACGAATGTAGTCTCACTAGCGGTCTCAGGATGCATCACTAACGCAAGTTCTAGAATCTAAATACTATCGGTACACTCATAAGCACTAATAATGAATGCTTTTCCTATCAAATCTAAAGGCGAACCTCACATATTTGGGTGGAAAATTTTTTTAAGTGGTACGGTTTTGTGCTAGTCATACAACTCCTATCCATGAAACGCTTGTTAAGGCTAAAGTTTAACTCCTAAATCTTGTAAAAAAATTTAAATTTGGCGCTAAAATGCCCTAACAAGTATTTTTCTCAGTTTTATTACACACCTACTATCAAACAAACAAACTCAAGTGCAATTGTATACTATAAGGTATCATCATTTACCCTCCCCTTACACTTAGGATGAACATTGTCCCCAATGTTCAATTAAAGGATGTAAAAGTAAAGCATGTAAAAGAATAAAAACAAATACTCCTCTGATTCATTCGGTGTGGATAGTGTGGTAACAATGTTAGATCTTCCTACAAGAAAATGAATTTTGAAAGCTTCCCTCCAAAAATATAAATCATCTTCTTGTCATATATAACCTGTTAAACCTGAGAAAACAATCAAGGCAAACCTCGCATAAAATCGGCGACAATCTATATATACTAAAAAATCCTAGAAAACAAATTAAGATATAATGCTTGTGGAATGAATGTTTGCAGATTTCCTGGAGTTTATAAAACTAAAGAATCAACAAAAACTTTAAGACTCTGGTTTAAATAAAACTCGCAAAATTTTTCAGAAGTTTAGTACCTGACGCCGTCAGGTTGTAACTCCTGACGCCGTCAGAATGTTTCTGGAAAAATCTTATGTTAAGTTTTCGAAAAATTTCTGGAATAACTTATGCCTTATTTCCTGGAAAATCCTGCATAACATCATCATGACTCGATACAAGCATTTGACTCTAACAAATACTAATATACATGCTCATTTAATATTGTAGTGAATCATGCTCATTTTTGTTCTTATAAACAAATTTGGGTTTCCCTTACACTTAGCTTTTGCAAAATACCTTTATATGTAATTAAGACGTAGTTAAAAATAAAATAAAGCATTCACAATTTACTTTGAAACATGATTTACCAACAATAAAAATAAAACACGCATACGGAAACAAATAAAATCAAACAAATAAAAACACACAAAACATGGGTTGCCTCCAAAGAAGCGCTTTTCTTTATTTACGAGTCTTGTAGCTAGACTCAAGGTCATGGGAAATTACGTGACCTTGTCTCTTGAGATGATGTATCCCGTATAAATATGATCCTCGCTCTCGGGGTGGTAGTGTTTCAATCATTCGACACTTGCAATCACCTCCCCTCCTTTTTTACTGCACAAGGTAGCTATCCCATCTTGGCATAGGCTTTCAATTGTGAATGGTCCATACCACCAGGGACTTGGCTCGTCGGGAGGTACTTTTATCTCTGAATGCCTTAAGAGTACCAAGTCTCCTTCTGCAAATGGTACATGATTCTCTGTCGGTTGACTGCATTCAAACTTGACATGAACTTTATCGCTGCTTTTGCCTCTCTCAGGCTCAGTTTCTTTGTTGCTTTTGATTCTTGTTTCCCATGCGAGGAGTTTTTCTTGAAAATGATTGTGCGATGTATCAATGTTGTTTTTAAGCTTTCTTTTCATCAGGCTTTCTTGCACACATCGTGGGGTCATAGGAAGGCTAATCTTCCTTTTTCCTGACTTGAGTTCAATTTCCCTTTTTTCATACCTAATGACAGCTCTTGCTGTGGTGAGGAATGGTGCTCCAAGGATTATTGGCATGCACCCACCTCCTTTATCATCGATGATCATGAAATCGACGGGATACATGAAACCTGCTACATTGACCAGTACGTCCTCTACAATTCCCAAAGGGTATACATAAGAGTGACCAGCGAAGGATAGCCTAACACGGGTGGTAGCTGGCATTTCCGTGGTGAGTTGGGTGTAAATAGTTAGAGGCATTAGGTTTACTTCCGATCCTTGATCGGCGAAAGCATCCAGATATTGTAACTTTCCAATGTTGGCTGGTATCTCAAAGTTCCCATAAGCCATCTACTTTGTAGCCACTTTTTGTATAAGTAGCTTCTCAAATACCGACCCCCCAGGTAATGTATCATACTCATCTTTCCCCTCTTTCTCTCTTTTGGAAACCCCGTTTGTAGGATTGGTTACGCCCGTCACCCTTTATCCAATTTGTTATGGTATTCTCATTTATATCATGTTTTAGATAGTACCCTAATGATTGGGATTTTGGTGGTTCCTCAACGGTTTGTACGATAGGGGTTTCCTTCTCGTCATTACCCTCGTGGACAATTGTGATAGAGTTAACAAATTGGGTAGTGGGGGTAACGCTTTCCTTCCTTAATAACATCATTTCCGGGGTTTTTTGGTTTGAGTATTCCTCCACTAAGCTCATCATTTCTGTCATTTTCTTTTGCATCTCCTCCTTTTGTTTATAAACAGCATCCTCGAATTTAGCAAGCCGCTCAGAATGGGTTGCCATGTACTCTCTCATTCGAGCTTCGAATTCCGGGCTGAGGTTTTGAGGAGGCGAATAAGGTCGAGCATATTTTTGAAAGGTTTCGACATTCTCTCTAAGAGGTGACTCAGACAATGGTGTTGCATTCATATTTGAGAGAGAATTGACTGTTGCCCGTCTGGGACTTAAAGGTCTCCTTTGTTTTTCCGTGAGGTAATCCTTTTTTCTCTCAAGTTCGCAAAGGAGTTCTTCGGAGATTTGAGTGGTTTCCCCAGGTGTCGAGATTGCGTTGATAGCCAAGTTTATAACATGCGTAACTTCCCATAACTCACGATTCTCGAAGGCAAGTTCATCAATAATTTCCCAAGATTCCTCGGCGTCTTTATCACGCAACCTGCCTCCGGCGGCTCGATTAATGGTGCGTTTGGTGTGAAAGTCGACATGGTCATAGAAGATTTGAACTAACATCCAAAGATCTATGTCATGATGAGGGAGTTTTTGGAGTAAGTCCTTGAAACGAGTCCATGCATCATAGAAAGTTTCACCTTGACGTTGTTGGAACATCAAGATGTCATTTCTAAGCTTGGTAGTTCTCCCCGGTGGGAAAAATTGAGCAAGGAAACGAGAAGTGAGATCATCCCAAGAGGTGATGGATCCCGCGGGTAAATGCTCAAGCCATTGACTAGCTTGGTCACGTAGAGAGAATTGGAATAGACGTAATCGGGTTTTCTCTCTAGTTGCAACATCAAGGTCTATGGAATCTATGATTTTTAGGAAATCCTTGAGATGTTGATTAGGATCTTCGGAACAAAGTCCATGGAATGCACATCCGCTTTGCACCAACCGGATGGTGTCAGATCGCAAAGGAGACACATTGGCTCCGTGAGTGAGCTCAATGGTGTTCTGATAGCCTTGGTGGCTAGGGCAGGAATACTCTCCTAAAGTTCGGGCTAGGAGGTTGGTTTGGTTGTGGTAGGTTTTGTGGGTGGTTTTGTTGTGGTGGGTTGATGGGTTCAAGGATATTATCACCTTCCATGATGTCGGATGGTAATGGTTACGAACAAAGAAACGAAGAAATAAGATAGACTAAAGAAACCTATAAAAATAAAATAAAAATCTTACTAGAAAGGAATCTAGCAAGTAGACCTAATAAAGAGAAATTCTAACCTAGACAATAACTATTCCCCGGGCTGCGGTGCCAAAAACTTGATGCGCGGGATTGCGCCCTCGCAACAGGTTTTACCTCTCAAGGGATCTTGAGAAGATTGCAATCCCCGCCAGGCAGTGTACCTGATCGTTGTAGTATATAGTGACAAGTACCGGAGGATTGATTGTTCAACTTAGGAATAGTGTTCGCTAGGATTAGAAAGCTTACTAAACTAGGTCTAGAGGTGAGGGATGATTCTTTTTGTATTTTTATTTTTTATAAAAGCAAGTAAAATCTCGAGTTTTGAAGGAATGGGCAGAATTAGTTGCTAATCAACTAACCCAAATAACTAAAGATGCAATCAAAATAAAATAAAAAGAAATGAAAATAAACTAATGTAATTATGTGGTGGAAACAATAATGATAAAAGATGTGTTTACTTAGATTTCATTACTCCCTAGATATCTTTTACCGGTTGATTAGCTTGTTACAATTTCATGGATGATGGGTTATATTCCTTAATACTAGTCGTAGGGCCGTGTACAATATTCCCTAACTCTATAAGCTCCTACTTCACTCCTATGTCGAGCCGACTAAAAGCTCCTAACATGGGATCACTAGAATTCACTTATGCATTAAATACAACCAAAAATTGTAGTACACCTCCGATCATGTTTCTTAAGACGTTCAAGCAAGTTACCAATGAAAGTCTGCCAGTTTTCTTAAGCTTAACATCGAATACAATCATCCACAACAATTATAAACAAACCATCAACTAATAATCAACATCTAGGTTCACTACATCTAAGCAAACACAATAAAAACCTAGTCTAGCATGTTAAAAGAAAGACAAGCATAAGATAGAATCACACAACACATAGACATATCATATGATTATTGGAAAACTTATCTTCAATTAAGCATGGATAGAACAAGGGTTGAAACCCTTATTTTTACAGAAAATTCGTCTAGGGTTTAAGCTCTCCAAAGTTCTCCTAATGTTCCACCCTTTTTATAATGAAAAATTGGAAAAAAAATATATATATAGAATACATCCTGACGGCGTCACGTTGTAGCTTCTGACGCCGTCAACTCGCCGCCAAATTAAGAGTCGTATTGCCTAGATCCAGTCTTGACGCCTTCATGTAGAAATTGAGCTCTGGGCCATCACTTGCAAAATGACCCTGACGGCCTTGGTGACGCCGTCAGGTCAATTACACTAAAAATGTTCTGGGCCATCACGTGTATTTTCCACTTCCACCTCTTTTGCCAAGCTTGACGCCGTCATGTGTGAAGACTTGACGTCGTCAGGTACTGTTCCCAGCAAGGATTTTGAGACTTTGCCGTTTTCTTCACTTTTATGCTCCAAAAACGTCCAAAATGCTTTCTTTTCTAGATTTCTTCTCAAAAGTACCTAAAATGACAAAAGGAACGATTTAGGGCAGTAATTGATCAAATAATCACAAATTCGGGCTTAAATGACCCCTTAAAAGCAGTACACTTTTCGCCTTATCATGTAACTTGCAGACTGGGTTAGGAATGGTGGATTCATGTTTGTAGCCTTGTGGTACAACCATGTAGACCTCTTCTTGTAAACCACCATGGAGAAAAGAATTGTTGATGTCCAATTGAACAATGTGCCAGTTGTGATGTGCAGCTGTTGCTAAAAGGGTTCTAACAGTGACCATTTTGGCCACTGGAGCAAAGGTTTCTATGTAATCCTCTCCTTCTCTTTGGTTGTAGCCTTTGGCAACTAGCTTTGCCTTGAATCTCTCAATGGTGCCATCTAACTTGTACTTGATTCTAAACACCAATTTAGCACCAATTGCAGCCTTGTTTGGTGGAAGAGATGTGATAATCCATGTGCCATTGGATTCCAATGCATATAACTCTTTGGTTATTGCATCCACCCATCTTGGATCTTTTGCAGCCTGGGTATAAGACTTGGGTTCCACTGTTTGATTGATGGTATTGATGAAATGTCTGTTATGTGGTGATGTAATGTTGTTATAATTTAGATATTTGGAATGATGAAATTTGATGGCAAAATTGAGTGTATGTGAGAGTTTTGGAATAGTGATATGAAAATCTCTGAGTTTGTTTGGTAGTTTTATAGTTCTGGTAGATTTTCTAATAGTTGGAGGTAGTGGTGATGCAGGTGTGGGTGTTTTTGGTAATGTGGTAGAAGTAGAAGATGGTGTAGGTTGAGGTGAAGAGATTGCAGGTTTTTTGGAAGGTGCTGTAAAAGATAGTAAAGGTGTGATGTGTGTTGGATCAGTATCTTCACTTTGTGAGTTATCTAAGTTCGTTGGTGTATGCAAGTGTGATTGCTCAGTTGATGAGTTATCTGTGTTTGGTGTTATAGGTGTAGGAATCATAGGAGGTGTGAATTGTAGTATGTTGTGTGGATCAGGACAGGCAGATTGTGTAGAAGGTGTAGTTATTGGTGAGGTAGGTGACGGTCTGTGAGCAAAAGGGAATATGTTTTCATGAAACAGGACATGTCTGCTAACAAAATTCTTGTGAGTCTTAAAATTATGTAGATATCCTTTTTGAGTTGTAGGGTAGCCTATCTGGACACAAGGTATTGATTTAGCTTCAAACTTATCTGAGGTGTGTTGATGGGCAAAGGCTTGACATCCAAGAACTCTTAAGTGATCTAGGGAAGGGGTGTTTGATATAATATCTTAAATGGGCTCTTATTGTGTAAAGGTTTGCATGGAAGTCTGTTAATTAGGTGAGTTGCAGCCTATAGACAATATCCCCAAAAATAAATAGGAAAGTTTGCCTGAAATCTTATGGCCCTTGCTGCTTCTAGAAGGTGTTTGTGTTTCCTTTCTACTCTTGCATTCTATTGTGGAGTGTTTGGACATGAGGTTTGGTGATGTATACCATGAGTTTTGAAGAAATCAGTTAGTGAATGATTGAGGAACTCTGTTCCATTGTCACTTCTAATTGTTTTAATAGAAACTTTGAAATAATTTTGAACAAATGCATAGAACATTTAGACATTTAAGATTGCGTGATGTTTTGATGGTAACAGATAGGTCCAAGTGCCTCTAGAATAGTCATCCACAATTGTTAAGAAGTAAGTACATTTGTTCACAGTGGAGTGTTTGTATGGCCCCCAAACATCAAGGTGTACTAGCTCAAACAAAGATTTTGCATTAGAATCACTTAAAGGAAATGACAAAGCATGTTGTTTTGCAAGAGGACATATATCACAATTATGTACATTACAATCCTTTGAAACTGAGATTGACTTAATTTGTTGTAAAACAGAAAGATAGGGGTGTCCAAGTCTTGAGTGCCAAAGCTTCAAATTGTTGGTGTTCACATTAAGAATGGTTGAGGGTGTTGCTTTTGGTTCCTGTTTGATGATGTAAAATCCATTATAGAGGTTCCCATGTGCAATCCTCTTGTGGTGATCCTGAAAGTAGCAGGCAAAAGGTGTGAAAAGGACTGATAAGAGGATATGTAATCCTAATTTGCTCACAGACAATAGGTTGTATGAGAAGGATGGTATGTAAAGCACATTGTGTAGTGTGATGGCTGAATTTATGTATACTGATCCTACTTGAGTGACTATTGTGTTTTGTCCATTTGGCAAGGTAACATATATAGGTTGTGTGCAGATTTGGACATTATGCATTAAGGTGAGTGATATGCAAACATGATTAGTGGCACCACTATCTACTACCCATAGATGCAATTGATTTATCAAGATGGAAGCAATGACTTTATAAGTTCTAGCATTAATATGAGAGGCAATAAACTTGTGAGTATTAGTGACATGAGCTGCAATGAGTTTGAATTTACCTCCAGTACCTATGAAAGGAAAACTTGCAGCCTCCTTGTTATTCTGCATCATAAGCATCATCTGATTTAGTTGATTTTGAAGCTGATCCATCCTAGCACTCATTGCTGCATCATTTTGAGTTGAAGTACTTGGTGTCTCATTGCTAGCCTCTTGTGCAACTGTCATGTTCACTGCCTTGTTGCTTGAGTAGTTTTGCTGCTTGGGTGTTTGGTTTTGTGGTTTAAACTTCCCATGCAAGGGATGACCAACATGATATCCCACCAATTGGTATCATTCCTCCTTGAGATGTCCCTCTTTGTTGCAATTTTGGCAGATCACACCCTTTCTAAAATTGCTTCTTCTTGGCACTTGTTCCCTTGGACTGTAGGTTCTTGTAGATGACTCACCAGTATTGTAGTTTCTTCCAAATCTTGAGTTTCCATTGTAGGAGTTTCTTGGATTATTGGAATGTGCAAACAATGCAACAGATGACGTGGTTTTAATTGTGTTTGCCTCTCTTTGCTTCTCTTCCTGCCTGGTCATACTATATGCTTTTGCAACAGTTGGCATTGGACTCATGAGTAGGATCTGACCTCTGACATTAGAATAGCACTCATCTAACCCCATCAAGAAATGGATTAACCTCTTTCTTGCATCCCTCTCACCATTAACTCTACCATTCTCACATGTACAATCCCAAACACATAAGTATGGGGCTTCCAGTGAGTTAAATTCATCCCAAATACCCTTTAATTTGTGGTAGTAAATCTCAACAGCAGTGTTATTTTGCTTCAATTGCACCAAATCGTGAGTAATTTGATAAACTCGATGACCATCCAACTGAGAGTAGTGTTCTTTAAGTTCATTCCAAAGATCACAAGCAGTGTTGACAAAGTTCAATGAGTTACTGATTTGATCATCAATGGTGTTCATGATCTATGAGATGATCATGTCATTAGTTCTTTCCCATAGAGGCCTGAGTTCTCAGTTTATTCTAGGTTCAACAAACTCCCCATTCACAATTTTGAGTTTGTTCTTTGCCTTTAATGCAATCATCATGGATCTTTTCCAAGATCCATAGTTATCTGAGCCTGTAAGCTTCTTTGAAAATTTATCTCCATTGTTACTGCAAAATAATCGAAAGTCATTAGCTATACAACAGACAATTAAAAACCAATAAGAAATCATCACCTTCTCATTGCCTATTTTTGCTAACTTCGTTCATGTCAACAAGTTTTTGGTGGGAAAACATATTAGATGATAGTAAACTAAGATATTGCCCATAACAAACAAGGATCTAAGATTGGATATTATACCTATCTCGAAAAGCAGTAGCTTTATCCTTACTAGAGCACTCCCTGCACAAATGAATCATAAATATAAATTATAAAGATATAATTAAGAATTTACTAAAATTTAGGAATACAAATAATTTTCTGAGTGGCAGAGGATAATAAGATGGCGGTGTGGTAATAAGTTACTAGAAGCATGTGCTAAACAAATGTCTTAGGATAAACCATTAGAGCTTCAATAGTTCAATCGCATACGTTCTATCTGCTCCAACAAATGTCTCTACCTTGATATTTGGCCTGGAATAACATGTCTGCAGCTTCTTCATATGAAAACTTTGTGTAAACAACAATCATTGGCATCACCTGAGGTTTGAGAAGCAAAAAACCTGTTAGAGACAAAATTCTGAGCAGCGTTTCCACATAAAGTATATATACAGACCTCATTTTTGGCTGCCTCTGGAGTAGCATGCGCAATATGCCCCACATGACATCGAACCTCACGAGTCCTGATGATGGTTTTGGTATGCATCTCCCATCTTATGACATTTACGAGCAGGTAATAATCAATTAAACGAACCAAAGGTTGTGTGAGAAGCTTCTCAACCAAATGGTTATGGATTCAAGTCCTGCTTAAGATGTGCGAGATAGATTTGTGGTGTAAAAAATGTGAGATAGTTAGTTTCGGTTCAAAAAAGATAGAAAAAAATAAATAATAATCAAGTAAACGAAACGAGTACAAAATGCTATGAAATAAACATGACAATTAACCTTCTACCTCCAACATGAGCCATTTAACCTAGAAAGACCTATATTGTGTAACATGACATATGTTAGATTTTGCCAACCAAGTATGCTAGAGGATACAACCATCTCAAACAGTTTTACTGCATAACTCCATGATACGTTAAAATTATTTGAGGGATTAGTTACAAATTTAGCTAGTGATACAGTTGGCCCTTACCATTCCTCTGAAAATCATATCATCATATCTTCAAAACAACCAAACAACCTGTTTTTGCACTAAACTGCAGCAGGTAAATGTGGTTGTGTTGATACTTGCGACTTTCAATGGCCGTCGTTAAATCCGTCGCTATTCAACTAAATTCTAGTAGTGATGCAACTATGCAAGCTTTATGGTCTCTAATTAAAGACTAAAAGGGTCTACAACTTTAAAAGGACATCTATCTATAATGTTAAGATATAATTGTGCTCTAGAAATTGAAGAAAATACTGAGTAGTAAAAATTTATCAATATCAATAATTTTGAGATAAGTCGTTTTGAGATAAGTTGGTCAAGAAGTGCTTTTGAAGAAATAGGTTTTTTTTTTTTTTTTTTTTTTTTTTTTGTTTTTTATTTGTTCAATTTTTAACATCTGGCTAAAAAGATAGCGAAACAAGTGCAATTTGTCTAAGACTAACTTTTTGGGAATGGTTAGTCAGCACCTAAAAGAGAAATAGTTAATTCCAACCTCTAGTTAAAAAGATACAGAAACAAGTGCACCTTGACTGAGACTAACTCTTTAAGAATGGTCAGTCGGCACAAGAGGTGCATTGGTCATGGTTTTCTCGGGGTTTAAACCAGTTGGAGAATGATCTCGAGATAAGCCGAGTACTCAAGTGGTGAACTTACCTAGGAGTTTCTAGTGTCACCTTTTTAATCACTATAAAATAAATTTACATTTTATATATCTGCTTGCTTTTTTGTTGACGTATTATTTTTTATTTTTATGTTAAAGCTAATTGCATTACATCAAGTTAACTTGACAGTTACATATTTATTTTTTATTATATTGCACTAGTGTCCTTGTCTATACATGCATAATTGATCAGTTTTGATGTCTTGAAACATACAAAATGCGGTTTAAATTATTTTGATGGGTTTGAAATGCTCCAAGTTATCTATACTTTGCGTTTTCATTAGGTTTGATCTATTTAGTTAGTTTTTATTACTTATCAGAGCATTTTCAATGCATAACACAATACAAAGTTCAATATACTTTTGCATCATCGTCACATTAACATTTTAATTTTCATATGAAAACTTCACAATGCATTGAACTTACACAATTCAATAGATTTCCACATCATTGACATTCTTTTTCATAACTAAATTTTAAAATCATTTTATAAGACAAAGTTCTAGAACAATAATTACTTTGCATAAAACCATACAACACTATTAAAATGCAACAACATTTAACAAATTTTGAAAAAAAAAATTATAAATAACAAATAAAAAAGCTACTTTTAGAAAACTTTACAAGTATTTCATATTATAGATTATCAGATAATGCATAAAGTTAAAATAGAGTAAATTACACTTTCGACTCTGTGGTTTGAGCCAAATCTGTAATTTCGTCCTTATTTTTTTTCTTGCATGATTGATCCTTATAATATGTAAAAACGTAGAGGGGAGTGAATACAGTCTTTTCGAATTTTACGAAGTTTATCAACTTCAAGTCACAAAGAGTCCGAGTGATGAAACAATCAAACTAATAAACAACCAAGAGAGAGAGAGAGATTGACACCACGATATATACCGGTTCGAGAATGGTATTTATACCAACCATACGTTTAGTTGCAAATGCACGACACCTATACTATTCAACTAGTATATCCTTATGGTAGATTACAAACAGTAACAACTTCACTCAACCGATATGCACAAATATCACAGCTCACTAAGAAGAGCTACTCCCAACAGTATTCTACCATTGGAAACAACCCAAAAGAATCTCGCAATTCGACTTAACTACTAAGACCACAAAGAACTTCTCAAGAAAGTATCAAACCCAAAGAAGACCTTCACCTGATCTTGGCTTGACCACAAAGGTACAAGACTTGTGACACCCCTAAACAAATGAATATGTTTGTTTGATTAAACCAAGCCTAACCTATCTGAGATATTCGATTCTAAAAGAAAGGGTACAAAGAAAAAACCCTCGACACAATTCACATGATTGGATTAGGTTCTTATGAATCTTCTCTTGCGAAGATTTGTTCTTTCAAAGATGATAAGAGATGAGATTAGAACACAAAAAGATTAGTGGACTTAGAGGGATAGAGAGAAGAAATAAGAGAGAAAGAATTAATGGCAAAAGGTGAGAGATGTGTGACTTGTCACAAGTTATCATTGGTTAAGTTAACTTAACTTGGAGAAGAAGGGTGGATGTTGTGAGAGGGAACATTTGAAATTCAAATGTTACTTGGGTTAGATGTAGTTAACTAAGTGAGTGAGTGAGTGAGTTGTAAAGAGAATGAGTTATGTGACACATAGGAACCTATGTTGGAGTGAAAAGGACAAGCTTGATTAAACAATCATTGTTTGAATATGTATGTTGAGGGTTGTGAGGGGATTGAGTGTTTGAGAAGTAAGTGTGTAAGAAGTGTGAGTTGACACATTCAAAATCAAGCTTGGGAAGAAAGTGTGTAGGGGAAGTTTGGTGATAAATGGTTTAGGCTTAAGTGAGGAAGAAGAAGAAACGTTTAATAATGTGTAGAATATGTGATATAGACTTGGTCTAGGTTGTTTGTGATAAATAAATGATTAGGAGAATGTGTGACGGAATGTGGGGAATTAAATGGGGTTGTGTATAGAATTTGGGAGACAAGAATATTTATTGTGAGAGTGTGTAAAACATTTGTTTATTGGGAAGTAAAAGTGTACAAAGAAATATCACACTTCCAAATAATCAAAAAGCATAATCAATGATTAAGCAATAATAAGCATAATCCCTAATTACCTTGATTCAAACAAGATAAATGATTTGCACCATAGGTAAAGCACTTGCTATAAAAAGAAATGATGCATTTACTCAAAGTAACCTTTACTTAGTTTGACCAATAGGGGAGTAAACATGTTACGTGGTTAGAGAATACATATGATGAGGCGAAAAATGAACCACTTTTAGGGGGTCATTTAAGCCCGGAATTGAATTTATTTGATCAAATATTGCCCTAAATCGTTCCTTTTGTGATTTTAGGTACTTTGGGAGAGAAATCTGGAAAAGGAAGCAATTCGGACATTTTTGGAGCATAAAAGTGAAGAAAACGCCAAAGTCTTAATTTTCCTTGCTGGGAACAGTAGGTGACGGCGTCAAGAAGGAAATTCTGACGGCGTCAAGAGTAATTTCCATGACGACCCAGTACAGAATTGAAGGCGTCACGAAGTAGAGCGTCAAGAGTAAAATACGTGACGGCCTGGAAAATGTTATAACATGACGGCGTCAAAAGTAGATCAAGGCAGTCCGAGAATTCTTTTGGCGGCGAGATGACGGCGTCACCAATTTGGTCTTGACGCCGTCAGCCTCAATTTCCTATATATAGTTTTCTAATTTTCATTCATAAAAAAAGAGAAGTTTTGGAGAAACCCTAAGGCCGAACTTAGTACGAATTTTACAGGTTTTTCAAGGGTTCTCAGCCCTTGAATCCTTTCATGTGTAATTGAGATAAGTATTCTTTTAATTCAATCAATATGTCTATGTGTTGGTTGTCTATATCTTGTTCTTGTCTTAATTCCATCATGCTAGGCTAGATCTATCTTGTGTTTGCTTAGATCTAATGAAACCTAGATGTTAATTATGTGTTGATTACTTGTTTATGGTTGTATTGGATGAATGATTTCGATGTTAGGCTTAAGAAAACTGGCAGATCTCCAATTGGTAACATGCTTGAACGTCTTAGGAAACATGAACTGACGTGCACTAGGTTTTATTGGTTGTATTTAATGCATGAGTAAATTCTAATGATCCCATGTTAGGAGCTTCTTAGCCGGCTCGACATAGGAGTGAAGTAAGCACTCATAGGATTGGGGAATTAAGTGCGCCACCCCATGAATGGTATTAAGGAATACAATCCGTCATCCACGCAACTATAACAAGTAATTAACGTGTAAAAGATATCTAGGGAGTAGTGAAATCTAAGTAAACACAACTTCTCCACTCATTGCTCACAACCTTAGTTAATTTAGTTTATTTTCATTTATAGTATTTTATTTTGATTGCATCTTTAGTATTGGGTTAGTTAACTAGCAACTAATTCCGCCCAAATCCTTCAAACCTGAGATTTTTACTTGCTTTCTAAAAAATATAAAAAATACAAAAATAATCATCCCTCACCTTTAGAACTAGTATTTAGGTTTTCTAATCCTAGCGACACTATTCCTAGCTGAACGATCAATCCCCCGGTACTTGTCACTATACTATACTACAACGATCAGGTACACTGCCTGGTGGGGGTTGTAAGCTTCTCAGGATCCCTTGAGAGGTAAAGCCTGGTGCGATTCCCACGTATCAACATACGCACAGATTATGGTCATATGAATACTTTCGTTTGTTGTTATATTGAAATTATGAATATCCTAGGTTTGGAAAAAGAGTTTTGGCCTTGGCTAGAGGCACTTAATAAAGTCATTTTGAGTTGGCATTTAGTAAAACGGGAGGACTTGTTTTGGTCATCTCTCTAAGTCCAAACATGGAGGCAAGTCTACAGTCACCACACATTAAAGGCAAGATCATGTGGCCAAAGTCCACCATTCCAACCACTATCCTTCCTCTAAATCATCATCCACATGTGGGAAGGCCACAAAAGAAAAGAAAGAAGTATGCTTGTGAAGATATTCCAATGGTGAATAATGGAAAAAAAAAGGGAAAAAAAAGGAAAATGTTTGTTAATGCTAGTACAAGTGGGTCAAATGTTGTTGCACGGAAAAGGGAAAAAGCATGGTGGTGTAGGATCAAGTTAAGTTGTTGGTGAGAAGACTGCAAAGAAAGGGAAAAAATCTTTTGGTCCAAGTGGATCAAGTCAGCCATCTAGGAATGCACCAAAGAAGATAACAAAGGGGAAAAACAATTTCAGGCATCTGGATGTTATTTTCATGTTTTTTTTCATTGTGTTGTGTATGCACTAAACACTAGTTCTGTTTATTAGATGTTGCGGTATGCAACCAAATGTTTAGTTATGTTCTTAGTTGTTGCAGTATGAACTACACACTATTTCTGTTTTTATCAGTTATTATGTCTTGGATTTTTGACATTATCCAGTATGATTGGTATGTTTTGTGATGGTTTAAGAGTTGTAGTTAGTAAGATTGGTATGTTCTGTGGGATATTTTGGTACTTTTGAATGTTTTAGTGGACACTTTTAATTGTTTTAAGTATCTTTGATCAGTGTTTATTGTTTTGTGTTTTTACATTGACCATTAAAATTTTTGCTACTTTTAACCATCTGGGATCTTGTAGTTGGTAATTTTTACCATCTAGAAACTTTAAATTGTTGCAGTTGGATTAGTTGTAACATCTGGGATGTTTACAGTTGGTAGTTTATACCATCTGGGAACCAAGTATATTTGCCATGGTTCCTTTTAGCCAATACTCATTCACTCACCCATATATATTTGACTATATAAGTCTTTCACCCAATTACCAACTTTATAATACTCATTCAATCAAAACAACTTGAAATGCAAACAAGTAAATTCAAAAGCAACATTTTCATACATAGAACCAACTTTTAGAAAAGACAAAATTAATGTTGCTAATAAATAGTTCTTTAACATAAACCTACTTAAGCATTCTTAAACTACTTAGGTCGACATACTGAAACAAGACACACACCACTACGGCAATCCAAGTGAGACACATATATGATCTAAGCCTTGCACGATCCTCTTCAGCTTGCCTCAAATTGGCTTCAAGAGTGTTTCTGCCCTCAATAGCCCAGGTATAATTGAAACTGGTGTGGCACATTAGAGGATCAACCTAACCAATGAATGGGCAGTTAGAATCCTGTTTATAACAACAAAAAAGTTTAATAGTTAAACATTAGAAACCCTAATTAATAATTCTTCAAATACCTGTTCAGGACAACAATAGAAACGACGACCAGGATTTTGGTTGCTCCATGATGTGCGGATTACTACTCTTCTTCCACAGCTACAATCAACCAGTTTTGAAAATTTTTCATTTGGATTTGATAATGTGTACGTGGATTTGAAAAGTGAGTGTGTGTTTGAAAAGTGTGAGAAGTTGTTGGATTAGTTAAGACCCATTGTGTATTTTTTTTTTTTTTTTTGTTAAAAAAAAGGAAAGAAGAAAAGACAAAGTTACCCTCACGTGGGGGGGGGGGGGGGGGCACGTGGATGAGTTTAACGAGTAAAGATAATGCACGTTTATGATAAGGATGGACGGTGTGAAAATTAAAACCACAATGATCAATCATACAAGTAAAAAATAAGGATGAAATTAGGTGTTTGGCCCAAACCTAATGGACGAATGACACAATTTACTCTAAATTCAATAGAAAATCAAAAGGGGAGCAAGATGAGGGTATATTAGTCATATTTCATGCCTTTGACCTTGACTAACGGACAAAAAATAGTGGGTGATAGTGAAAGGTATATAATTTGTGCAAAAGTGTGAAAAAGTAATAGCATTTTTTGTAATTAAAAACTAAAAGTGGCACATGGTGCAAAAATGAGAAACCACAAGGACATTTTTACTAATTTGCCCTTTTTATTAGCATATTACGATAAGTTTAGTGGAGTACTATACTTTCAGAGAAAAGTTCAATTATATACTCTTATTTTTGTGCGTACTGAGGGACTAATTCTCACCAATCAAATAATTTGATCTAATGCACAAGATCAAATATTAAAAAACATTAACTTTCCACTCCCATCTTTTTTAAGTACAATTTCACCCCTTTTTTAAAAAAAAGTACATATCTCAAAAATCATAGACTATTAAATTTTGAAAATTACACCATACGGGAAATTCATTATCTTTCTATAAATGGCACTTTCATACACTTTCGAAAAACTTTTTTTTGGTTTTTTTGGTTTATAATTTTTTTTTCACGGTGCAGTATTTTGTTTGATATATCACTTGTGATATAGCACTAATCTATAAGTTCGAACACTCAACATGTTTTCATAAAACGGGTATAATTTGTAGAACTCTAAAAATGACTCATCGCTTTTGGCATTAAAAATACGCATCCTTAGCTTTCCAACTATGTATCACACATAATTTTTGAACCACCAAATCAACACATTTTATTCATAAAAGTTGAGTGTTCGAACTTACAGATTAGTGTTATATTACAAGTGATATATCAAGCAAAACATTTGGAGGTTCAAAAACTATTTGTGATGAATAGAATAATTTATTGATAGTTAAATCCGACTGATTTATCACAGTGATATAGCATTAATCTGTAAGCTTAAACACTCAACATGATGTCCTGAAAAGAGCATAAGTATTTGTGTAAAACTTAAAATGATTAATCTTTTTTGGCATTAAGAATGACACATTTTTAGCCATCCAATCATATATCAAACCTAATTCGTGAACAACAAAATCATAATAAATCGTAATTCGCAAGGTTCTAGTTAAGAATCCATCGATTACAAGGACCAATGGACGTGAGAAGGAGCGTATCAAGGGTGGGCGAGAGAAATCAATGGCGCAAAGTAAGAAGAGAAAGAAGGGTTCAGTATTTGTGGAGAGAATGATCATAACAAAAATACTTGTCTAAACAAGGAAAAAATCGCCAGCTTATATTCCGGAGGCGACTCTGCCGAAGGCAAAGCTGGTTGTGTCGAAGTATGAGTTTACTTTCTTTTTTTTTCTTTTTTTTTTATCTCCTGTGATAAATACGATAGTTGAAAATTTATGTGCTCAATAGTTGAAATAAAATTATATGAGGATTTTGTAACCTTTTGGAATATTCGACATTCATCACTTGTGATAAAGCATCAAAATGATCAAATGTTACATCATTTGTGAGCTTTTATGAGTTTACTTTTATATATCACTTGTAATATCACCTATTTTAACCCATGGAACATCGCTCGCAAACCTCATGTACATTCTACCAACCATTGACATGGACATAAACACAAGAACAATTGGTTTCGGGTTTAGGGGTTTTTATGGTTTAGGGTTTTTAGAGTTTAGTGTCTGTTAGGGTTTAGGGGTTTTTAGAGCTTTTTTAGGGTTTAGGGTTTAAGGTTTAGGTATATATTACTTTTAATATTATACCACCATCATTTCCACCATTGATCATATCACTTTTTAGTTGTGATATTATACCTAATGGTTTAGGGTTTACGATTTAGTTATATATATCACTTATAACATTATACCTAGTGGTTAAGGATTTAGGGTTTTTGGTATATGGTTTAGTAGTTATGGGTTTAGGGTTTTTGGTATAGGGTTTAATGGTTAGTGGTTTGGGGTTTTTTTGCATAGGGATTAGGGTGTAGGTACATGTCACTTATGATATTAGACCATCATCTCCACCATTGATAATATCACTTTCAGTTGTGATATAATACCTAGTAGTCAGGAGATTAGGGTTTAGGTATGTATCAATTGTGATATTATACATAGTGGTTAGGAGTTTAGCGTTTTTGGTATAGGGTTTAGTGGTATAACAATAATCTGTAAGTTCGAATGTTCAATATGATGTCGTAAAATGAGTATAAGTATTAATAACTCCAAAAGATTCACTATTTTTTGTATTAAAAAAATACACATTTTAAGATTTTCAACCATATGTTACTCACAATATTTGAACCACTAAATCAAGAAGGTTAATTCATCAAAGTTGGTGAAAATAGAAAAAATAAGTTGATATTTAAACTTGTTTGATATATCACTTGTAATATAATACTAATATGTAAATTCGAACAATAAATATGTTGTCGTAAAATGGATATAAATATTTGTATACAAGTCCAAAATATTCATCATTTTTTTGCATCTATGTCAATATTGTTAGTCTTCAAATCTTACAATTATTGTTATATCACATATTATATATCAAGCGTGTATTTCATATATTTTTTCAACTTCTATAAATAAACTGTAATTATTTAAAAGTTCAAAAATTATGTGTCATATGTTGAAAAGCTAAGAATTTGAATTTTTAAATACAAAAAGTGGTGAATCATTTGGAGTTTTACACAAATACTTATGTTAATTTTAAAACAGCGTGTTAAGTGTTCGAACTTACAAATTACTGCTATGTCACAAGTGATATATCAAACAAAATACTACAACGATAAAAAACAAAAAATACCAAAAAAAATCCTAAATAAAAGTTCGTCGAAATTATATGAAAGTAATAATTTATTGAAAGATAACTAAATGTTTGCCATAATCGTGTAATTTGTGTATGTTAATGGTTTACGGTTTTTAAGATACGTAATATTTAAAAATGAAATATAAAAGTGGGTTTTAATTTAAAAAATAAATAAATAAATAAATAAAAATAAAATAAAATGAGGGCGTGGTGCATATTTACACTTTAAGTCTCTACAAGGGATTTTTTTTTTTTTTCTTCTTAAATCTTGTCTCTTAGATCTAATTGGATGGAGCGGGTCGCAAAAAAGGAGTGGGTTAAAAATCCCGCTCGTTAGTATATAGATATAATTATTTGTGTTGTCCAAATTTGTCAATTTATTTACAGCGGATTATGAGTATATAAAACAACTCGAGTATACTTTCTTAAGTCATACATGATGTCCAATATATTCGAGTAGATTCCAAATTGATATCTTAAAATATATATACTCCCTTCGTCTCAAAATTATTATTCGGAGACAAAATTTACAAAGTTTAATAAAAGTGGGGTCACTCTAATTTTCAACCATACAAATAGAATATTCTTTCATTTAATTCTCTAATTTTTACTTGAAAAGAAAAGTGGACAATTAATTTGAGACATCCTAAAAAAGAAATATAGACAATAATTATGAGACGGAGGTAGTAGTAAAATATTAGGAATATTATTCTTTAAAGAATTCAAAGAAGGCGGCCGCAAAGTTTACGAGGTAATCAAATACTGTATGAATCAAACTCTGAAATACGATAATTTATTTTATTCAATTTATTGATACAATAAAATATAAAATAAAAATTAAATTAAAAAAAATATATTAAAAAAAAAATCCATTAGAATCTAAACGTATGTCTGTAGACCACCTTGGAAAGTATGAATAAAAGTTTTCATCTCAGCAGCAGGAAGACAAACACCAATCTCTAGATCGTCATATGATTCTTTGCAAGCGTTCATTGATATCGAACAATTATAATCTAGCGAAACTGTTTCGACTTTTTTGGGCTTCCCCCATCCGAAATCTATGTCGTAAAATTTCAGCTTTGGTGTTCCAGCAACACCAATCATAGTTGATTGCACCCCATCAGCGAATAAATCACTAACCGATTCTAGATCTAACATGACACCCTTTTCATTGGTTAACGTCTTATGTAAACTTTCACCAAGTAATTTCGCAGCCTTAATGAACCCTTCTTTTCCCGTTAACATTGTGGTTTTCTCCAACTCAAAACATCCGCTAAGACAGTTGCCAAAGTAGTTTGGGAGCGGGGGATTGAGGCGTGCTCTACAATCGATACTAAAACCAAACATTTGTAAATCATCATTGTGTGCTGTTGCTATGTTACTCCAAACATAAGCACATGCGACCGTAAAAGATGATACATATGCTAAGGTTGGAAGTTCGGTTGATACACTTTTCTTCAACTGATTCAAGACATTTCTAGTCAAAACAAACGTGGCTCGAACTTTATCTGTCGGCCCAGATAGGGTTTGATGTTCGTAATCCTCTTTAAGAGTTTCATACTTCACAAACTTTAGAAGACCATCGGCTGCTATAGGGTTTTCCTCCACCCTATCATATATCGGCAAAGTTCCATTTGATAAAAATGACTCATCAGTACCGGATCTTGCGATTGATATCCACGCCTTCAAGAACCAAAACCGAGTGCTAGCATCACCGAGTGTATGGAGATTCGTTATACCAATAGAAAAGCCGTGGTTTGGGAAAAATGTCACTTGGACAGCGAAGATAGGGAACTTTGTGTAATCTGATGTTTTCTCAGGTTGGCCAAGTAGTGGTATAAGATGATAAAACTTGTCACTGTCTCTTGGGTGATTTCCAGTGAGATCATCAAAATCTAGATTTCACTCTGCAAAAGTAACTGCGACAGAATCACCTTCAACATAACGGATTTCAGGTTTTTTGGGATTAGGATATATGAACATGTTGCCTACAAAAGGGAAAAAATGCTGAAGGGTGATAGATAGAGAGTTTTTAAGACTTGGAACAATGCTTTCCAAGAACTCGGTTTTAGTGAGTGGGAGCTCATAGAAGAAAAGATTGTGAACGGGAGGAGCGCGTAACCAAAAGAAGTCGAGATAGTTAAGAGGTAACGACTTATCAGCAACGGTAGCCGGTGGTGGCGATACTTGAGACCGTTCAATAATAGTCAAGATGGGATGGGAAGCCATTTGATGTACTTGACTAATTCCTTTCAAAGTTCCAAAATGAGTTGATTTACAATGGACGTTTATAAGAAGAATGCCTTGTTTTTTGATTGAGGCCCTGGAAGTTGATATTTATAAGAAGAGTGCCTTGTTTACCACATAACCATCTTTGTTATTATTATTTGATTGAGGCCTCGAAGCTGATATTTATAAGAAGAGTGCCTTGTTTACCACATAAGCATCTTTGTTATTATTATTTGATCGATGCCTCGAAGTTGATATTTGTGAGCTTTTGGTTGCATTATTATATGTGGTCGGATATTTTATCGACTTATTATATTATCTTTTATCGGCTTATCACTCTCTCATATTAAATATTTGCATATAATATGCACTGAGTTTATGAAATCTCATTAACTACGATCTCTACTAATCCAAAATCCTACTTTTCACTAAAATCTTTTTTTATTTGTTAAAATGCAAAGTTGACATTTATCTTAAAACATTTCAAAATAGTAATGTGGATATTTATTATGGCACGAAAAGAGTATCATTTTCTCCCTCCGTCTAACAAAAAATGTTCACTTTACTATCTAATGTTCGAGATAACAAATTTAAACTTCATTAATAATAAAACTTAAACATTACGATACTTGGGATAATAATAAAAACATTACAAAGAATGCTAAAAATAAATTGCATATTATCTAAAAACCAGGGGACAAAAATGCAAATAAATTGACTTTGGAGTTAACCACAGTTGCCTTTATTCCTTTGTAACTTCATTTTGATTTCATCTTCATTGCTTTGTAATTTCTAAATTGACTTGGGTCAACCAACATGCCTTTACTCTTTGTAACTTCACTTGAGCTTCCATTTTGATTACATTCATTTATTTGAACATGAAATGTAATATTATGTTTGTTATGATTGTACATTGCCATTATTGTAAAATATTTATTTTAATTCAATTGTACAATCACAACAAGCATAATATTACCTCGAACATTAGATGATCATTATCTTTTTTTAAAACATTAAATGTGTCACAAACCTTAATTGTTACGCTAAAAGAATCATATCATTATGACAAGAATTAAATCATCTTTATATAGAATGGTACTTCTATAAACTATAGACGAACATTTTTTTAACTTTTTTTTGTAAGTGTTAAAATTTGTATATGAAAAAGTCACATGTTGTTTGTTATTTTAATATCACATGTAATTTGATGAAATTACATGTAACTTGTAAAATCACACAATAGTTGTGAAAGCACACATGATTTCTAACACAACAAATCACATGTGATTTGTCTTTTAAGACTAAAACAAAACTCGAAGTACCCGTCTACTGAAAATTTGAAAATTCTCGTTGTGATAGTATATTTTTTGTTGTTTTTACTGTTACAAGATATTTTATTTAGAAAAAAAGTGGAGGACTTTTATTAATTTTAATTAAAAAAAAAAAAAAAAAAAAAAAAAAAAGATTTGTTTATTAAGCCTTTAAAATTAAAAATATGAAAGTCTATATTGAAGTCAACTCAAGCCGAACATGCCAACTAACATGTTCCTCGTTATTCTTCGCATTCCACAATTGTTGCGCAAGTCAAGTTTATAAGCAACTATTCCAACTCGTGATTTCTCCACTTTTATCTTCAAGAACTTAGATGGCCAAAAATTTGTTTATTTCTTCACACTTGTTCTCCGTTTAGAAAAGTGTTACAATACATCTATATCTATACTACATATAAAGAGAAAATGATCAAACCTTGAAAAGTGAAATCTTTAAAGTCAAAAGTGAGAGAAAATAAAATGTGTAATTAATACTATTATTAAAACACCCATAATTTAAAATTACAATAATTTATTCATATGGTACAACCAATTAAAAGTATCTATATCAAATTAAAAACAATTAATTAAAATACCCTTTACTAAAAAGTACAATAAAATTTTCACAATATACAATTTAAACGAGCTACAACATAATATAAAATATAAAATAATTAAACACAATAATTAATGTTATTTTTAAAACACCCTAAAATGAAAATATATGTTATTATGCACATTATACAAATTAATAAAACACACAAAATTTCATACAAGCTAACAAGTTGATGTTGCATATAATTTTAAAAACTGGACCTGACCAACGGGTTCAACTGGGAAAAACATATAGTTTTGAATACAAGGACTAATACACGACGTGTTCAATTATTAAAAGCATGATTCGGTTTAAATCGACCCGTTTTTCAACCGGAACGGTTTAACCGGGTTTCAAAACATTATGTTTAATCCCCAAATCTTCAAACTTTTATTAGAGGTGGCAAAACGGGCGGGCACCGGCACAGGCTAAAATGGCACGGGTTAAAACAGGCACGGGCTAAACGGACAAATTATAAATCGGGCTAAACGGGCACGGGCTAAAACGAGCAAATTATAATTCAACTATTAAAAACATTCGGAACAATCTTAAAAAAGATCAAGCATCTAAGTCTTAACTATATTTAATTATTTTTTCTAAAAAAAATAAAAATAAAAAATAAAAAAATTCCGACTTCAAATTTGAGAAAATCTGCTGGGACAAATGAATAAAAATGCAACTAATTAAATATATCTATCAATTAATTAGAGTATTAAATAATTATGCATAAAATAGTTAATAAATGAGATAAATTAAAATTAATATATGTTTTTATCTTTTGCCTGCAAGAGCCCATCAAATAAATGCAAGGGGGCAAAAAACGCCTCAAACTTTTAAAAAAGTGTCAAAAATCGTCCAAAAATTACAAATTGGGCAAGATTTGCCACCCCTAACTTTTATTATTTTTCATTTATAACCCATAAACTTTCTTTTATCACTAAACGATCTGTCGCTATAAAATCTCGTTGCTATGCACGGGTATTCGTCTAGTCACAGTAAATGGAAGAAAGAAACAAAACTAAAAAAGAAACTAAATAATACATCTTTAATTTATTAAATGCACGCAAAGCAACAGTGTACAACGACTAATAATTATATTTATGAACTTGTGGTTCTTATGTGACTCTTAATGCAGTACTTACGAGTTCAACTTGTAGTCATTGTGAGAAAATAGTTTACGGATTATAAAAGAAAAATGATAAAAGTTTAAAGATTAAACAATATATATAATATTAATTGAATGATATATGTTGTTATCATTTTTAATCAATAGTAGATTAGACAAATCACTTTACTTTTTTTAAGAGTTTTTAAGTTTCAAGAATAGCAAATTTGCTTTATAAATATAGAAATAATGCATGTATGTTATATTTAAATATTGAAAATAATGCAATCAATTGGGTTTATAAAAGAAACAAAAAGGTTATGAGCTCACATTTATAGTAGAAGGATCGGCTGTGTAGACAGACACGGTTATTAAATGTATGGTGATATGGCAACACTCACAATGAATTGTGCCATCTAACTAGCTATTATGCGTTGGCCACATAGCGTGATTGTGGATGCTCTTACATCATGGGGTACCAAGGCATGCCATTTGAGTGGCGTATGCCACTTTCTCTTCTTTATTTTAAATTGGTTTTGTGTGTAGTGTTGTGTTTTAAATGTGTTTGGAGGACCCAAATGACATGTGAAAGAGGTGTTATGACTGAATAGCTATTTTAGTGTGGATGTTGAGGTGACCTTAAAGTGACACTAAAAAAAGAAAAATGGCATGTCATGACACCTCATGCTCTTAGTGTGTACTTTTTGGCGTGCTTGTTGTGCTCAACGTACAGTTTCGGAATCATGCAAATGTTTTATTAGCAAAGAAAGTATTACTAAATTTAATATTTTAGTGACACATTTTAAAAAGTGTAAGAAAAGTTTAAAATTTTAAACTTTAATGACACATTTTATTAACAAAATGTGTCACAAAGACTAAAAATATGCACGTGCACTATTTTTGGTGTCAACATAAATAGACTTTTTATCCGATGGACTTCTACTTACACTTTTTTACCTTTTTAGAGAAGCACGTCAAGGCTTTAATGACACTTCTTTGTATACTTCTGATGATAATTTTTACTTTTAGTCACATTTTTATTGAGTTAAAATCATTTGAATACCAAAATTTTTTTACATAGTAAGAGATTAATTTTCATCTCCTCCATTTTTATTTGATCTAATGAAGAAGTTTAATCATGACAATTAAAAAAAAAAACACTTTCATCATTTTTTCAAACCGTTAATCGTTAAACGAATATATATATATATATATATATATATATATATATATATATATATATATATATATATATATATATATATATATATATATATATATATATATAACGTTACAACGAGCATTTAATTATCTTTATATAGATAGTCACTTTGATATACTTCAACAAAAAAATTCGTGTTTCTTACTTTTTTTTTCGTTATTAAAATTTTCATGAAAAAAATCATATATAATTAACACTAATATCACATGTGATATTACATACATATATAATATATCACATGTGTTTTTTCATGCAAATTTCATTAGCAAAAAAAACGTGAAAAAAACGAAGAAAAAAAATTGTCGAAAGTATATAAAAGTGTCTGTCTATATAAATATAATTAAATGCTCGACGTGATTGTGTAATTATTTTAGTTTAACGATTAACGGTTTAAAAGATATTTAAATTACAAAAAATATGTGAAATATTAAAATGCTTTAATCTCAACCATTGAATTCTTTTTAGATAAATAGTGGAAATGAGTCCTTTTGTATATAACAAAAGTTTATTATGTAAAATAACTCTCATCTTTTTTATTTTAAAAAAGTGTGGGCAAAATTTAACATTTTGAGTTTATAACACATTTGATAAACAAAATGTGTCATAAAAGGCAAAAAAATATATATATATATATATGTACTCACACTTTTTTATGTCACTATAAATATATTTTTACCTACTGAACTTCTGCTTACACTTTCTTCCACACATAAAAATTTTAGTGACACTTCTTTTATACTTTTGGTGACATTTTTTTACTTTTAATGACACTTTTTTAACTTTCAATGACACTTTATTTAGGTGTCACTAAATGAGTAGTTTTTTTGTAAGTCTCGATTGTAAATAAAAGCTTAACCAATCATTTATAATCGTCTTACTTTCAAGTATTCAAATATAATCTTCGTACTTTCAAGTATTCAAATTGTGGATTCTTTGTTTACCGGTGTGAATGTTTGCTTCATTATGATTGTTGGTTAAGCTCCATCATTTGCTAGTTTGATTAAGTAAACTAGATGTTAAAACCCGTCACACATGTTTTTTCTTATTTCAAAATCTAGTTGCATTACTTTCTTTTTTCTATTATTTAAACGTTTAACTATTGAAGCTAGATGCTAGTTGTGGCAACGAGCAGATTAGGCCGCGCATTGCTGCAGGGATGCTTTATCGATGTATAGAACAATTGTGATAATATTATTTTATTCGAACGAAAACATTTACTTAGAAAATAGCATACTAAATATACAATATTATAGTCGAATAAAACATTCACTTAAAAAAAAAAAAAAAAAAAAAAAAAAAAAAAAAAAAAAAAAAAAAAAAAAACCCTACTAAATTTACAAACCACTAACTTCAAATTTGGAAAACCTGAAGCAACAAACCTATATTTTGAAGTAAGTGGCGTAAGCATCCCAAGCCTTCCTGGTTTCCTACAGATATAAAGGCATGAGTATGAGTACTAAACATAGTTGAGTATGTAAGTTTATGAATTTCTAACGTATTCATAACTTCATAAGGCTTTAACATTCGAATTTAAAGAAAAGTTATCGAATTTAAAGATTTTAAGAGTTACCTCTATCTCCCTATATTTGCGTATAGCCTAACAAAATCATTTCTCGACACCATCGATATGTTTACTCGATTATTTTGGAAACAACAACTTTAAAGCATCCTATTAGTAACAACATATATCAGCCAAAATAGTGAACAATAACTGAATAAGCAAATGAGATAAGTAACCTCAAATAGTTTATAATGGTCATACAACCTGTATTATATAAAAACTTTCAGGTGGTATTTTTTTTTTTTTTTTTTTTTTTTTGGTTGTGCACCTTGAGTTGCAACCTCCATCATTCCATGAAAAGCTACTACTTGTTCTATATCGCGCTGCAATGCAATCACTCGGTAAAAAGCGTGACAACCGACGAAATTTACAGAGTTGGTAACTTGTTTCCAGATAACTCCTAAAAAATGACCATATGTGTTGGGTTCACTCAGTACCCAGGTCTCGTTAAACAAGGATTTGAACACAAATTAACCTAAGTGTTGGAAAACGTTAAACACAATCAAGTCACTGAGTGAACAGTTGCTCAGTAAGTTACCTTCAGGATGCTTAGGACGAGTCTAAAAAGAAAGTCTCTCCATTCAGTGAGGCGGAACTCAGTGAGTGGCACCTAAGTCAAAGAAGAAGGTGATGGGTTCAGTGAGGATGAGAATAACTCACTGAACCCCCAAGACTCCTCAACAACTAAAGAAGTATTGATTGAAGACTGAAGAGTGAAGACCTGAAGAATGGGCGGGACAAAGCGGGAAATGTTTGAAAGGATTCGTGGGTGTCCTTATCAACCTGAAGTCAAACTTTCCTTGAAAGGCATAAAGTCATGATGGTGTCATCACTGTCCCTAAGAAAGGCATATTGTCTTATACCCAAAATAGCCCAATGTAACAGAGACAAAATACGTAGGTATTTTGTCTTCATTAGCTTAGGTCATCTTTTGTCTTTATCATTACTGTTGAAAATACTTGTGTATAAATAGGAAACATAAGTGAGTAGTAAAGGTTGACAAGTTTGTGCATTTAATGCTTAGACATTCACAAACAACTTTTACTCCTCCAAAAAAATAACACAGTCCTTGGGATAGTTCAGTAGGACCTTTAGTTGTCACTCAAACTTAGTTTAAGTTTAGTGAGGAGTCATACCATACTTGTCATTTCAATCCCAAGTGTTATTCCGCAAACACTTGGGTATAATTCTTTGATTAACTTCTAAAAAAATTAAACGTTGAAAAATATCTTGTCTTTTATCTTTACATTTTTTTTACTTATTGTTAATCAATTGTATCTTTGTTTATGCCATGGAACTTGGTTAGTTTAACTCTCAGTTAACATTAATCAAGTAAAAGGGAACAATGGTATTATTTGTAAAACTTTTCAAACTAAATAGCCTCTGATTTTGGCTTAAGTCACCGAAAGAATGGTTTTGGAAACGTGTATCGGATGATGACACACTTAAGTTTTTAAGGAAACGAGGTGGATCAGATTGTTGGTTCTTTTTCTTCCAACGAAGATTAGGATGGTTTTCCTTCGTTGTAAGAGTCTCCATATCGGTTCATGTCAAGCTTGAAAGTGTACCATTTCCCTCGCGAGTTGTCTGTACGCTCATTTGCGTAGTCGACATGCTCAAATTCAACATCCTCAATTCAATCTTCACTTCCAAGAGGGTCTTTATTCCAATGAAACTTTTGTTTGACTTAAGTGTTATGTGTTGGAGTTCCATGAGATCTCATTTGTCATGATTAAAAGTGTACCATGTCCCTCCTGACGTGTCCATACTCTCATTTGCGTAGTTGGCATGCTCAAGTATTTCCCCTGATCTTTGAGTTCAACCATACGACGATCAAAGGTGGTGGACACAGCATGGACTGGTTTTCCCACATGTTTATGCGGGTCTTCCCAACTCTCATTGTCGTAGAGGGATATGTCCTCTATGATATCTCAGGATTCTTGAGCGCTTTTTCTATTTAATTTTCCATCAAACGCATGGTCGATGGATTTACAGGTCATATAGTTAACATGTTCGTAGAATGTTTAGACCTGAAACTAGAGTTTGATACCATACTGCAGGACCTTTTTCAGAATATCCTTAAAATGGTCCAAGCATATTAAATAGATTCATCTGGGAGTTGCTTGAAATTGAAAAAAATGCGCAAGGAATTTCCTTGTTAGGTCATCCTAAGTGATCATGAAATGAGAAAAGACATATTTGTAGACGGGTCGCTTCTATAGTGGTTCCCTCAAATTGACCAAATAGGAAATTTGCAAGAAGTTCTTGTGGTGTTTGCTTGGATCCTCGGACTGGAAGTCCGTAGTATGAGCAACCGTTTTGCACCAACCGGATGGCATTGACTCTTAGATAGGCATTTCCTTCGGTAACTGGGAAAAGTAAAGGATTTATATACTCATCAAGGTTAAGGGTGAAGTACTCACCGTGAGTACGAATGGATTAAGAGTGGCTCTCATGATTGTCTCAAAACGAATGAAATAAAACATAATATTAAAGAAATAAACAAAAAGTTGCCAAGAAATAAAAACAAACACAGAACTCCATGAGACGAGGATCTCAAAGAAGCGAGAACAGAAGGGAAGACAGATCCACTACCTAGGCTATTCCATGCAGCAGGAGCAAAAAACTTGATGATGAAGCTTTCAACCTCTAAGCAGATAGGAGGAAATGAAGGCGGCATCCTAATGTCCCAAGGGATGAGTCTATTTTTGGCATTTTCAGGATTTAATAAACAAGCATTAAAAATCATGGGTGTTCAAGATTAATCTTGAAAACATAAATGACAAGTAGATAAAACGGATAATAATCAGGAGGATAAATGCAACTACTTAGGGACAATCTAACAACTACTTAATCCTAGCAAGCACATGAAATGATCTTAGGGTGTGCTTGGTTCACTTTCAAGAATAAGAAAATGAATAGCAAAGATAATGCAAAGAATGTTATGAGGTATATCAATATTTTTTTTTTAATATGTAATACAATTACAAAATATAAATAAAAATAAAAAGTTCAAGAAGTAAATAATAATTAGATAGCTTGCGAGAAGAACATGGGGGAGAAAAGTACGAGTGGGAAGTTAACATGCTATTTTTCTCATTTCACTTAATTTGGTGAGGAATACTTTATTACTGAAAACCAAATAATCACAGATTGCATTATAGTTAACCAACCAACTCTAATCATTTTCATTATCATTCCTTACCTTTTAAAACCCCCCTAACCAAGCACACCCTTAATTCTAATGTCCTCAATTCGGATTATCGAGGAACACCACCTATGTATAGAAGACAGTGAGGAGCTAATTCAGCTAGCCTAACTTTCCTAAACATGCAATACACAAATTCCCAATTCAAGTAAATCAAACCTCGGTTTAAGTGCATCACCTAGCGCGAGAACTAAGCCCTAGAAATTCAATACCTGGTATGGGTGTCACAACTAGCTTGGGGGGGGGGGGGGGGGGGGGGGGGTAACCTTGCCTAAGGTTGCCTCAAGTTTTTATACCAAAAACCAATCACATTGTTACAACACATTTTTTACCTCAGCATGCCTCAACATGGATTTTAAGTGGTAATCTTAGTCCCAAAATACTAATTATTATTTTGTTTATTCTTTCTTTCTTTACTGTTTATCACACAAACCGAATAACCAACAACTCTTATCCACTTCCAAACACAAAGACTAAACACCCACCTTTCATTTAATCTCTAACCCACAAATGAAATTTTCTTTTCACTCATTTTTATTCAAACAAGATATGCATCCATTTCTCTTTTGAACCCATATTTGTTCAAATAGATGTCTTCACCCACTATAAAAAATCAAGATAACATCAACGATTAACAAGATTCGAACCATTGTTCTTTTGCACCCATATTTGTAGCTCCTGTTTATTTTTTTATTTTTTACTGTTTATCATACAAACCGAATAACCAACAACTCTTATCCACTTCGAAACACAAAGACTAAACACCCACCTTTCATTTAATCTCTAACCCACGAATGAAGAAGAAATGTATATCGGCTTCAAGATCTTTTACAAAGGTCTCGGGTAGGTGATGATTTATTTTGATTTACCTTTAAAGATCGATGATGGATTTGGTCAAACACTTGAGATCTTTAAAGATCTTTGAACGAATATGAGATATTTTCTTTGTTTATTTTCATTGTTGTTTAAACCTTGATAGTGGTTTGGAGATGGGATAGGATGACGAGGTTCTTGGTTATTGTAGACAGTGGTTTGTTGTTGGGTTTTTTTGTTGTTGGTTTTGGAAGGTGATTAAACAACGGTCATCAACATTAACTCCCAACGTTCCTTTTTTCCTTGATTTTCTTCAAACCGATTCGGTGTGATCTCCCGTTTGAAGCACCGAAGTGGTCTTGCCGAAGGACTGGCATTGGTGGTTGCCGATCGGCAAGCCTTGCCGATTGCTTTTTACCGCAAGGTTGCCACCCCCTTAGGTTTATTAAAGGGTCACTAGTTAAAAATAATTTAACTACAATTCACTCTTAATTGGTTATGTATGGTTTACTTTACTTATAAGTCTTTTACTGATTTACTTCCTTGGTTAAGTCTAGGTGTCAAAAAATTTATGGAGTACTCTCTCTCCAAAAAATTTAGATTTACAAGAAATAATGCATTGGTTACAACACTTTCATGCACCCAATTTTTAGAATTATTATGAAGTAAGCATATTGTACAACAAAAAACAGCGTAATGTCATTTTAAGACCAAAATTCTACCAAACAGCATTAATTCTATTAAAAACACCCCTTCACCAAAAATTACAACCATTTAAGCACAATGTACAATAGCTTTTAAGTAAATACAAGTCATAAAACACAAAGCACAAGTATGTAAACTACAATGATTTTAAGGTCAACAATCTATTCAACACATATAATTAATACACTAATTAATTACCCCTTCACCAAAATATATAATCATTTAACTGTAATGTACAAGCTAATCAAGCTATTAAGTCAAGTACTTAAAAATAAAGCCATTAGGCTGGGCACAGTGGTCGATCGACCGGACTGGTCCCCCTGCGCTGACCGAGTCGCCGCCACTGAAACCACAGGATCGATGAAGGTCGGACGATTCCAAAATTCACAAACCAGTCACTCCCTCGACCGATTAATGCATTCCACAAAAGAAGAAAAAAAAATGTACCGTTACATATCAAAACAAAAATGAAGATGAAACGAAAGAAGAAAAGAACAATCATCAATCAAGCCAAAACAAACATCAACTTATTCAATCTATGGTCCATGAACAGCAAGTATACAACAACAATAAAACCCAACATCTACATCTACCTCAGTTCTAACCCCATCTCAAAACCAACATCACGGTCAACACAACATAAAACCTTAGAGAGAATTTTAGTTTGATATTCAAGAAAAGGGTATGATTTTCTTGCAAACATAGATTGTTGGTTATGTTCGGTTATCAAGATAAGAAAGAAAGGAAGAGTATGTGATGTTTGTGTGGCTGCAAATCATGGCTGCGTATTTTTGTGAGGAAAATTAGAGTAGGAATGAGGTTATCTAGGTTTTGTAAACGCATTTATAAGTCATAACATTTGGATTATATACCGATTTTGTTGTTAATTGGGTTGGCCAAATGATACCACAAATTGTTTGGTAGTTTTATCATAGGCCTTAATAGATATTGATGATTAAAGTTTGTTTAGGTTGAAAATGGTTTTAGACTAATTACTAATTGAGCTGTATATTATTTGTATGGTATAGTTGATTTTGGGCTAATTTTGATATTTGGTTCATATGAATAGTGTATATTAAAAATGAAAATGTAGGGGATATATATAGTGTAAAAAAGATGGATTTTTTTGAAACAAAAATATAAATGTTGGTCGCCTTACTATACCAAAGGTCGTATGTAGGTCATAAAATTTAAAGGTGATTGTGCTGAAGGAAAGAATCAGTAGCTTCGGTTAACAGTAAATGAAATTATACTACTGCTTTTTTATTTTTTTATGGGTCCTAATACCGTCTTCAACGATGTATTGGGAGGTTGAGATGTAGACAGTTTTACCTCTACCTAAGGTAGAGAGGCTGCTTCCAGCTCTATCTAAGATAGGAAAGGACCTCCGGCGCCGCATAACATCTGATGCGCGGGAATTGCACCAGGCTTTACCTCTCGAGGGATCTCGAGAAGCTTACAACCCCCACCAGGCAGTGTACCTGATCGTTGTAGTATAGTATAGTGACAAGTACCGGGGGATTGATCGTTCAACTTAGGAATAGTGTCGCTAGGATTAGAAAACCTAAGAACTAGGTCTAGAGGTGAGGGATGATTCTTTTTGTATTTTTATGTTTTTATAAAAACAAATAAAAATCTCGGGTATTGGAAGAGTGGGCGGAATTAGTTGCTAGTCAACTAACCCAATAACTACAGATGAAATCAAAATAAAATAACAAAAATGAAAATAAACTAAATTAAGATAGTGGTGTAAGCAATATATGGAAGAATTGTGTTTACTTAGATTTCACTACTCCATAGATATCTTTTACAGGTTAATTACTTGTTACAGTTGCGTGGATGACGGATTGTATTCCTTAATACCATTCATGGGGTGGCGTACTTACTTCCCTAATCCTATAAGCTCCTACTTCACTCCTATGTCGAGCCGGCTAAGAAGCTCCTAACATGGGATCACTAGAATTCGCTCATGCATTAAATACAATCATAAAAACCTAGTACACATCGGTTCATGTTTCTTAAGACGTTCAAGCAAGTTACACAATGGAGATCTGCCAGTTTTCTTAAGCCTAACATTGAAATCATTCATCCATTACAACTATAAACAAGCAATCAACCTATAATCAACATCTAGGTTTCATTACATCTAAGCAAACACATGAAAGATCTAGCCTAGCATGTTAAAATCAAGACAAGCATAAGATATATTCAAACAACACATAGACATATTGAATGAATTGAAAGAAGACTTATCTTAATTGAACATGAAAGGTTTCAAGGGGTGAAAACCCTTGAAAATACTGTTACAAACGACCTAGGGTTTATTAGGTTCGACCCTAGTATTCTCCACACAAGTTCCTCTTCTAATGAATGAAAAAATAGAAAAGTATATATAGATTTTGTGAGGTGACGGCGTCAAGAGTAAATTTCTGACGTCGTCATCTCGCCGCCAATAAAGTTCTCGGACTACCTAGATCTGCATCTGACGCCGTCATGTGTAATTCTGCTCCAGGCCGTCACCAAAATAACTCTTGACGCCCTACTTCTGACGCCGTCAGGTTTTCTCTGGGTCGTCATGCATTTTGCTCTTGACGCCGTCATATATTCCTTCTTGACGCCACCAGGTACTGTTCCCAGCATGAAAAATTAAGTCTTTGACGTTTTCTTCACTTTTATGCTCCAAAAATGTCCAAAATGCTTCCTTTTCCAGAATTCACTCCAAAAGTATCTAAAATCACAAAAGGAACGATTTAGGGCAATATTTGATCAAATAAATTCAATTCCGGGCTTAAATGACCCCCTAAAAACGGTTCATTTTTCGCCTCATCATATACCCTTACACTTGAGATTTGATTGTCCTCAAGCAAATGCGCTTTTATTCTAATCAGAATACAAGTTAGGGGTCATTTAACACTAATATAAAAGTAATTACAACAAAAAATCGTTCCACTAAAGACCAAAGACAAGCACGGAGGTTATACACTAGCACCTCACAAATAGTGTTTAGATACTCACATCTCTCGAGTGTAATAAAGTAATATCACAATATGAAAATGAAAAACATCTCTCACTACCTGTCATAGCAAAATAGATTACCATAGGCTTGGGAAAGGTTTAAACCTCCACCACATGGCGTAAGCACCTAGGATAAACTATCAAAGAGGACTTTTTAAAGGGTTGTAACGTTAGGTATAGGGATATGAAATACACGGTTTTGTTGGATATAGGCAATCTTTACTGGTGGCGAGTTAATAATCTTGGTTAATTACATGTACAATATGGCGTTGCTAAGCCAAGACTAGACTCGACTTAAACTAATAAATGAAAAATAACAAAAAACATAAAATAAACATAGAATGAAACGGGATGGTAGTCCGTTTTTTTTTTTTTTTTTTTTTTTTTTTTTTTTTTTTTTTTTTTTTTTTTGCATACACTCTTACCCTACCATCCAAAATAATACATCATAGGGAATGAACATTCCCCTTACACTTGAATTTTTACATACTTTACAATAAACTAATCTAATGACTCGAATTAAGATAATCAAAACACTTGGAGTACTTTTAAGATTAACGCACATATGGGGGTAATAATATGATGTTCTTCCCCATTACTCCATAAAATTAGTACTTTACCCATGAGTCCCAATCGTTAGTGGCGAAGCTAGAAAATTTTCAGTGGGGGTCGGGATCTAAATTTTTTTTTCCTAACGCTATTTTTCGGGTAATATGTTCGGGTCGGTGATTTGATTCGGGTCGGGTCAAAAATTAAATACTATTATTATAAAAAAAAAAAGTTTCAATCACTAAAAAACTAAACATTTGTCCAAGACAACTAAATTGCAAAGAACTTATATTAGTGGTACACGATTGACAATTCCTGCTAGGCTGTCATATTGAACTTTCAACCCCAATTTCTAATTTCTACTTAAATCCCTAATTTCTACTAAATCCCTAATTTCTACTAAATCCCTAAATAAAAGACAAGTAGATTTAAAGACAACAAACCAGAAGGGCCGCTGCAGGCGGCGGCAGGCGTGGCGGAGGCTGGTCGGCCGTCGGCGGTGGTCAGCGGGACTGCAGGAGCCAGGAAGGTGGGAGGAAATGAGGGTCGAAGGGGGAGGGTTTGGGATTTGGTTAATTGGTTTGTTAATTGTTATTTTTCCGGTTTTTTTTTTAATGGGCTAAGTAATAGATTTTAGTTTGGGATTTGGTTTGTTAATTGATTTTAGTTTTGGTAGATGGGCTTATGTAAAATGTAATTGATCAATTTTATTGCTTAATGTATAAAAAAAAATTTCACAATTAAAATGGGGGGTCGAAATCGAATATACCGAAATTTTTCTGCACGAAAACTATATACCACCTACATCGCAAAAAAAATTTCGGGGGGTCGGGCGCCCCCTCCCGCCCCTATATAGCTACGCCTATGCCAATCGTCCCAAAACAATATGTACAAGGATATGACTCGGCTTAGCAACCATGTAATCAATTAGATAATTAACTAAGGGTTTAAACAAATAACAATAATGCACTAAAGATGAGTGCATACACGGAAGGCTAAGGCGATTTGGGTGTACATTTAAGTGGGTTGTAACAAATTCTTCTTTTAAGTAAGATGCTTAAAGTTAGAAACGAAAAGATAGGCTCGGAGGGGTGTACTAGGGGTTTCGTGTACTAAAAATGAGTACAACGCTAAGGTGTGGGAAAAATTAGTTGACTTTACTAGCCAAGTGATATGACTTAAATGGTCAAGTAATTATGATACGGTTTAACACAAGGGTGATCCTAATGCCTCTTATCATGTAGTAAATCCTACTACACGAATGTAGTCTCACTAGCGGTCTCGGGATGCATCACTAACGCAAGTTCTAGAATCTAAATGCTACCGGTACACTCATAAGCACTAATAGTAAATGCTTTTCCTATCAAATCTAAAGGCGAAACTCACATATTTGGGTGGAAAATTTTTCTGAATGGTACGGTTTTGTGCTAGTCATACAATCTCATATCCATGAGACGCTTGCTATGGCTAAAGTTTCACTCCTAAATGTTGTAAAAAAATTTAAATTTGGCGCTAAAATTACACTAACAAGTATTTCTCAGAGTTTTATTACACACCTACCATCAAACAAGCAAACTCAAGCGAAAGTGTATCTGTAAGTGATGAGTGCTCAAACACTCATCATTTTTGGTCAAATCTGAACTGCAAAACATACAAAAATACTCAGAAATGCATCAAATTACTGAAACTATTTCAAAATTGTGTTTTATATGTTTTAGATGCAAAATGAGCAAAAACAAATGAAAAACGTATAAAGTTTCCAAAATTGGCAGTTTCAGTCCCCCAACTTTCAAAAATTGGCAAAAATAGTCCCTGAGCACTTATTTGAAAAGAAAAGTCACCAAAGGTCCTTTTGAAATCATAAATTGTCATATTTTGTCCTTTGGTGAAATATCTCAAAAGTTTTGGAAATTGGCATTTTAGTCCCTGGAGTTTCAAACTTTGACAGAATTGGTCCCTGGTGGGATATTTTTGGATGAAAAATTATTTTTAGTCCTTGGAAATTCAAAAATGTTCAACATTGGTCCTTGGATAAAAGTTTTTCACATATTGGAAAAAATGACCCCTAAACTTTCAAAAATGACAATTTTGGTCCCCGGGTGTTTTATTTTGGAAAATATTAATTTTTGTCCTTGTAATATTCAAATGTTGTCAAAATTAACCCTGGTGGATATTTTCAGAAAATTACATGATCAGCCCTCATGTTTGGGTGTACTACATTTTTGGTCCTTGTGGTATTTCTAAGTTACAAACCAAGTGGACCCTTTTTTTACTACAACCCAAAACCAAAACCAAAACAAATCCAAAACCCCACCCCTGATCCACCCAAGCACAACAAAAACCGGCCCACCCCCATTTTAATAATCCCAGCTTTGACCACAGTCAAACCCACACCCCCGATTACTATTCACCTTCCCTAACCTCCCCCTAATCCATGGTGCTTTGTCTCCCCCTCCTCTCAATATCCTCAATCTCCTCACCAAATATCATAAATACTATCACCTACACCTTACCTTCCCCCCTCCTCATTAAATTCCCACACTAAACCCACTTTCCATGTTTCCCGCCAAATAAAAGTTTGAACGGTTGTGATGAGAAAAAGCCATCCAACGGCTGAGGGCAAGTGGGAAAGTCAGAGGAAACATCCAGGGCTTATAAAAAGAAAAGAAAGAAGAGAAGAATGCAGTAGTTAGTTTAATTTTAGATAATTAGTTTAGTTAAAATGTAGAACTAGTGAAAAACTCCAATTTCATTTGTATTTCTTAGTTAAGAATATTTCAATCATCATTTTTAATGTATTACAAGTGATCTTTAATATTAATCCCAAGTAATTGCAGTGCCTTTTTCATTTTGGTATATTATTTTTATTTGAAATCTCAATTCAACTTTTATGGTGTAAAAGTTATTGTTTTCTGATTCTTCAAGCTCACATAAGCCATTTGCAAGTTTTCATAAGCTCAGTGAAGTTCAAAAAGAGTTTTAGCTAAAAAAATCCCTCAAGTCAACAAAAGTCAAAATCTTGGGTGTCATTGTGAATAAGGGAAGTGGCAAGGTGATTTGGATTGCTTTCTGTTTCATTTGAGCTTGGTAACAAGCTCTGATGAGCTTTGTGCTAACTTAAGTAAGGTTTGCTCCTTACATCACTCATTTGGTTCTTATAATAGTTTTAGTTACCTATTTTTATTTATGCTTGTCATTGTGTTTATTTCCCTTTCAGTATAGCTTTTAAATTGTCCCCATAGCTTATATCTTAGGTTAGAAGCAGTTAGGGTTGCCTCAGTCACCAATTTCCTTTGAAAATCAAAAATCAGTTTAGTTAAGGGTGTGTTTGGCTTAATGGCATACTCTGTGGTCTAGTGGTTGTGAGTAGTAGTTTTTGCTGTAAACATGTTCTATTAAGTAATATTAGTGTAGTCAAGGCTTAAAATCAGTAGTCACTTCTTGGCAAAGTCAAATTGAGCTTCTATCCTACTTTGTCTGTTAACTATTAGGAATTAGGAGGGCTGATCCCATCAAATCCATTTAAAAGTGATTAGGATAGTTGGATTTAGTCTCATTTTCACTTAAAAGTTCATTTTCAATCATCAAATTAGGATCAAAGTTCACAAAGGTCAAAGCTTGTAAGAAATCAAAAAAGTCAAAAGTTTACATATCAGATTTTTCCAAAACTTGTGGGAATTTTATTTAATTTTGTGTTTGGATTGAAGACTTGAAACTTGTTTTTCTTTGTACTCTACCAGCTCATCTTTGAGTTCCTTGCATCATTATATTTTTAGAATTTTTCTATTGGGCCCCACTTAGCCTCAAAATCACTTGCAGGGGGAGACAGTCCCCTACATCAGCATATATCCACCCCAACACCACCCTTTGGTGGCTTTTTCTGACCATCCCAGTGGGTCCCAATGCCATCACTTGGCTTATTTCAACCCCCCCTGGTAGGCACCATGGTTTGACCATTGGATTGACCTAGAAGCCTGTGGACCCCACCTTAATTGGCCACAAAACCTTGTCCCTTATCTAAGTGGACTGTTTGGTTTGAGGATTAGCTTAATCAACTTATTTGGCTGATTCAGGGCTTGTGCTTGTTCCCTCAAGCTTATTTTGGCCCATTTCACTTGTTCATAGCTTATTTTACCTTTGTGGCCCCCCCCCCCTAGCTGCCCACATCATCTCCTTCCCTTGACAGTTGACCAAAGTCAACTGTCACACCAAAAACCTTGTAATTTGCATAATTTTAAGTTCCACCAAAGTTGTTTTTATTAAAGTTTCATGTTTTTTGTTGTAAAATAGTTTTCCAAAAAGAAAATCCAAAAAAAACAATTTAATATTAAGTGATAGTTTCTATTTAATGTAATTTAATTTTAATTTTCATTTTTAGATTTTTGTTAAGTACTTAGCATTTTTATATTTTTATTAAATTCCTCTTATATTAAAGTAATTTTAATAATTTTCTCAGATTTTTATTTTATCATTTAGTATTTATTAGAATTAATCTTAGTTTTATTAATAATTAATTAATATTAAGTATTAAATAGCATAATTAGTTTTTATAAAGCAAAACCTAGTTTTTATATTTTTCCTAGCTTTTATAAGTTGTAAAATAATTTTAGGAATTTTTCTAGAATTTTTACTGTTCATTTGCTATTTTTTATAATTTAAAATAGTTTAATTAGGTAATTAATAATTAACTAGTTTTTAATTAATAGAAAAACCATAAAAAGACAAAAATATTTCTTTTTAATTTTTATACTTTCTTCAAGTTCAATTAGAGGTTTAGAAAATATTTTTGTAAGTTTTTAGTTAATTTTGTAACCTTTATCATTTTTAGTTTATTTTAAATTAGATTTAAAATAGTTTTAATTAATTAATTAGTGTTTAAATATTAAAATAATCAAGTTAATAACTTTATTTTCATTTTAAATTTTATTTTTATTTTAAGTTTGTAAAAGTGTCATTTTCACCCCCTGGGGGTTTTCAGATTTCAGTTTTTACGTTTTATTTTGTACGTTTACGTTATTTCAAATGTAAACGTACGCGTTTTTAGGTATCTAACTTTCACGTAATCATATTTATAGCTTGTTTAAGCTATTTCTTTGTAGATTCCCTAGTTTAATCAATCACAAACCTTCTCCTGTCCAAATTCACCCGATCACAAACCCGTTTGATAACCATCACACCTCGTCGGGACATAACGACCCAGGGAAACCCTATACTTCCGCGGAGCATTGGTCTAGGCTGTTTGACCTTGTTGACCATAACCTGGTCAATTAGGTTGACCATTTGGAGCCAATCAAATTTTGGCGCCGCTGCCGGGGAGGTTGTGCGCGTTTATCTAAAAAACGGTTTTTCTGATTAGTGATTTTGGAATTCGTTCCATTGTACATTTATCCATCATTTGTTCATATTTTCTTACTATCAAAACAAAACCATTCACGAAAACATTTTAAATTCAGTTTTCAACGAACACAAAAACACAAAAATATTTTCTTTATCATTTGTACAAAATGTTTATCCAAAAGTCCAAAAATATTCACCTTTTCCCTCTCACATCTTTGATTCTTCATCCGTACACCTCTATACACATTTGATTCTTTCTATGTCTCATCCACACTTTCTGGTTTACCAATGGTGTGGTAATCCTCATAATGGTGGCAATTGCCCCAGTTGTGGCATGGTAGAATCAGAAAACGGATCTGTCTATAACCCGAATCCCTATTCCTACCATGATACGACTGATTCATTCCATCAGTTACCACACCATCAGTCTCAGCAGTTTTACTGTTGTGAGTACTGTGGTGGTTCACACTACAGTTCTGATTGTCAATCGGGAAACACGCAGCAGTTTCCTGATTACGATTATAACTCTAGCACATACGACTCACAGCCACATCAGTTTTACTGTTGTGATTACTGTGGAGGTCCACACTTCAGCTCCGATTGTCAAACAAGGAATCCATTTCCTTGTAACACTTTTGACACATCGTATTATGATGAACCTCCATCTCCACCAATTCCTCAAAGTCTTCTCCTTGATCTTTTGGATTTAGTGAAAGACTTGAAAGGAATAACACATACCCCAGATAATCCAAACCAAAAATCGATGGAAGAATTGTTAGCTGACGAACAGGCTGCTAAAATAAATTCCCAAGATGCTTATGAAAGATCTATTAGGGAATCAATAGCAAAAGAAAAAGCAGCCAGATCTAGCTCTCGATTCCGTTCATTCCTAATGACAGTGATAATGAGGATACACTTGATATCCTTGGATTTTATAAAGATTCATCAGGTTCATCAGATGAAATTCCATTAGTTGAGATTTCATCTCAACCCACTATTATCACACCCGAGATTCACACTCACTCTCTGAGCATGGGGGACGAGCATCTTGACACTGTTCCTGATAAGGAATTGGATGAATTCATAAAGTCTAGTGTTGAGGACCTTGTTCCAATCCCAAGAGAGTCACAGGGAATTCTTGATCACATGTGTGATATCCCTCCTCCTCTTGTCTTCCCGACTGATCAAGTTGAGATGTTCTCCGATTCTAATGATGACGATTCGTGAAGAGTGCTCAAACACTCATCATTTTTGGTCTAATCTGAACTGCAAAACATACAAAAACACTCAGTAATGCATCAAAATACTGAAAATATTTCAAAATTGTGTTTTATATGTTTTAGATGCAAAATGAGCAAAAACAGACGAAAAACGTATAAAGTTTGCAAAATTGGCAGTTTCAGTCCCCCAACTTTCATAAAATGACAAAACTAGTCCCTGGATATTCAAAATATAGAAAATTATCACCAAAGGTCCTTTTGAAATCATAAATTTTCATATTTAGTCCTTTGGTGAAAATTTGGAAAACTTTTGAAAATTACACGTTCAGTCCCTGGAGTTACAGATTTTGGCAGTTTTAGTCCCTGGTGGGATATTTTTGGATGGAAAACCATTTTTTATCCTTGGAAGTTTAAAAATATTCAATATGGATCCTTGGATAAAAGTTTTTCACAAAATGGCAAGAATGGTCCCTTAACTTTGAAAAATGTCATTTTTAGTCCCCGGGAAATTTTGAAAATAAAAATTTTACAAAATTGGTTTTTGGAATGTTAAACTTCGCAACAACAGTCCTTGGTGATACTTTGGGATAATTACACAAACAGCCCCTTGAATTTTGGTTTATTACATTTTTGGTCCTTGTGGTACAAATGAACAAACGGACCCTTTGTTTTAATAACCCAAATAACAAACCCCTTTTATCCCTCCCCACACTCACAAACCTGATCCAGGCCCACAATAATACTCCCCAGCCCACATCCATTAGCCCACCACCACACCTAATAATAAAAAAACTTACAAACCGTTTTAAATAATCTCTCCCTTCTTCCACCTCCCCAACTTGCAACTGCTACATCCAAACCAACACTCCAACCCCCCCTCCTCTGCTCCTCTACCCATCCTTTGTTCCCCCCAGCTCACCAATAACTCCAAAGAGCATTTAATGCCCTGAAATCTCTCCAAAGCAACCCCCTGCCAAAAACTTCTTTTCCCGCCAAAAACCTTTTAATGGCCATGATCAAAAGTAGCCATCCAATGGACCAGATGAAGTGTGGGAAAGTAAAAGAAGGACTCCAGGGTGTATAAAAGAAAAGAAAAAGGAAGAAAGAAGTAGTAGTTAATATAGTTAGTTTTAGCTTAGTTTTAGTAAAAATCGTTCTTAGTATAATTTCAATTTTTAGTTGTAATTTCCAGTTTAAGAAAGCTTTATCAAACTTATGTAATGTAATTGTATCCTTTGTTAAGCTTTAATTCAAGTCTTGTTCTTTAAAATCCGAATTTGCTATTTTTACTTAAAAATCTCAAATCACTCTCAAGTTGTTAAAAGTTGTTGTATTCTGGTTCTTTGAGCTCATTCAAGCTTATTTGAAAGCTTTTAAAAGCTTTCAAGGTATTTTAATCAATCTATCTCAAAAATCACAAAAATAAGAAAAATAATTGGAAAAATAGAAAAAATACAAGGAAGAAGAAGAAGAGGCTGAGCAGGGTATTACTTGGATTGCAATGGGTTTAAAACTCCATGGGGAGTCTTAGGTTTGTGAACTTGGTACCTAGTATCTCCATTCTCAGCATGAATCCAAATGTGAGCCAAGTTCTTATTTTTGTCATTCTACTGTAGATGTTCTTAATGTACATGTATTTCTGTTGAGTTGTAATTTTTAAGTATCTGTTAGCCTAAATCTTGTTTAAATTCACATGTTTGCTCATTAGAATCTTATAGTAATCTCATTTCTCATTAAACTGTCAAAGTTACCTTGTCATTGAATCATGGTGTTTCATTGTTGTTGTTGTTGTTTCTGTATTCCCATTAGCATCATAAATCATTACAAGTCCTTAAAACTCAGTTTCATGGTTTAGAATGTGAGATTGCTTCCTTAATTTCCATTTTCAGTTTCAAAAGGGGTGTTTGGAATAGTGGATTTAGCTACTGTGGACTAAGTTTCAGTTGGTATTTTTGGTTAAAACACACCACTTTAGGTTTAGATAGGATAGTTGAGTCACAAAAACCAGGCCTCATTTGTTTAAAAGTCAAAATCACCTTCATTGTCCCTTAACTGCCAACTGTTGGGCAGTTGTGATCCCAAGCCCATCAATTTCATTGCATAAGACATAATTGTAGCTTAATTTCATTAGCTTTTAGCTTAATATAGCTTAATCAATCAGTAGGAGCCCTTAGAAATTCACAAAAGTCAAAGTTTAAAGTTTTCTTCAAAAGTCAAAATGCATATTTCCAGTTTTTTACCAAACTTCAAAGATTTAAATAGAATTTTGTACTAGGTTTCTGAGCTTGAAATTTGTTCCTAAATGTAATCTACCAACTTAACTTTGAGTTCCCATCTTCAATATATTTTTGTGATTTTCTTGCTGGGCCCCACATCACCTCAATCTCACTTGCAGGGCAAGGTCTGCCCTGCTGCAGCAGTCACCACCCTACCACCACTACTTTGTGGTGGTTTTCCAGCCACCCTAGTGGTCCATAGCCTTTCCAATTTGGTTCTTTGAACTCCCCACATGGTAGGCTTTCAATATTGACCTTGGGTTTGACCTAGATACCTGTGGACCCCACTTGTAATCACCACAAAAATCTGTCCCAGTTCTGAGTTCATAGAAAGTTTCCAAGTGCTTATTATCAGCTTAATAGCTTATTCTGTGGTTCTCCCTTGCTTTTTATAGCTTATTCTTGTTCTCTTAACTTGTTTGGACTTGAATCAACCAGAGTGGACCCCACTTTTAGCCATTTTAGCTCATTTCCACATCTGGTCAACAGAAGTCAACTGTTGACCAAATAAGCACCTCAAGTGCTTATTTTTGATTTTCATAAAAGTTGTTTTTGTAAAAGTTTGTTGTTTTTAGATGTAAAATAGTTTTATAAAATAAAAATCCAAAAAAAACAAAGTATTTTTAAGTGATAGTTTCTATTTAATTTTATTTAATTTTAATTTTCATTTTTATATTTTTATTAAGAACTTAGCTTTTTTATATTTTTCTTAATTTCCTCTTAAGTTAAAGTAGTTATAATAATTTTATCAGATTTTTATTTCATCATTTGGTATTTATTATATTTAATATTAGTTTTATTAATTATTAATTAATATTAAGTTTAAAATAGCATAATTAGTTTTTATTAAGTAAAACTTAGTTTTTATATTTTTTATAGCTTTTATATGTTATAAAGTAATTTTAGAAATTTTCTTATAATTTTTACTGTTCATTTAGTATTTTTCTTAATTTAAAATAGTTAATTAGGTAATTAGTAATTAATTAGTAATTAATTAATAGAAAAACCAAAAAAAGACAAAAATACTTATTTTTAATTTTAAAAGTTGTTTTTAGTTATTTTATAATTTTAGGAATTTTATTTTCACCTTTTTAGTATTTAATTAGTATTAAATTATATTTAAGTGTTTTTAATATTAATAATTAGTATTAAATAGTAATTAATTAATATTAAATAATTAATTAGGGTTAAAATTTATTTTCTTTTTCTAAAAAATTTTTTTTATCTTTTAGTTTGTAAAAAAGTCATTTTCACCCCCTGGGTGTTTTCAGATTTCCGTTTTTACTTTTTATTTCGTACGTTTACGTTTTATTTAAACGTGAACGTACGCGTTTTAAGTTTCAAACGTTTCTGGGTTTTTAAACTTTCCAGTCTTGTTTATATAGCCTATTTAAGCTATTCTCTTGTAGATTCCTTAGTGTAATCCATCACAAACCCTTTTCCATCCAAATTCACCCGATCACGAAACCGTTTTATTACAATCCACACCTCGTCGGGAAATAACGACCCGGGGAAGCCACTACACTTCAACGGAGATTGATTCTAAGCCTTTGACCTTGTTGACCATTCCTTGGTCAATATAAGTTAGGTGGTTTAGCGTCAATCAATTCGTTATCTTGTGAGGACATCGTTTTTATGGAAGAATTACCTTCTAAGCTAGTTAGTTTAGAAGAAGAGAATGATGAGATTGACACTGAAATCAAGGATGAAGCACTTCGTGCAGCATTATTGAATGTCGATCTCCTCATTTCTAAAATCAAGGCTTTCAATATGAAACCTATTTCATCTCCTATCCCCATAAAGGATAGTGACATTGTCTCCGATGATCCTATTCCGGAGTTTGAAGCCTTTACCTTTGATCATATGGGAGAGAAGATTAGTGCAGTACCACTTCTCATTCTCAAATTTCTTTCCCCGAGTATGATTCATTCACCTTCGAGGAGTTCTCTGGTGAACTCACTCATATCATATCTCCACCGGAGTATGATAACTTTCACTTTGATCTAGACAAAGATAATCTTTGTGTTCCGGAGGGAAATATTCTCAACCTTGAGAATTTGATTGACATCAAAATCCCAACCCTCCCACCCATAATATGTCTAGATCATACGAGCTTAAATGATGAGATTCATGATACACCAATCATGAATTCTCTTTCTTATGATGATGAATCAATCTTGATTGTCATCAAGATCTTTCTTCCTTTCTTCACCTACAGGGTGACTTCTCCTGTTCTTCACTCCTTCGGGAATGAAGACACTATCTTTGATCCCGGCATTTTCATGTATCATTATCTTGAGCCGGATACTTATCTCATCGGTGTGGAACTTTCACGTGCTTCAAATGTTTGTCCAAACATCTTGAATGAAAGTCCGATGGAGATTGTCTTTTCCACATCATGCTCCCCCAAGGACAAATGAATTCGGGGTCGAGTCAAGCTAGCGACTCGGTAAACAAAAACAGTAGCATTCATATAGGGTTTTCACCCTAAGTGTGGGGGAGTCCCCCATACTATGGTTACTTATGAAGTGAAAAACAAAATGGTGTTTTCCACGCTTAGCTTGTAATGTTGCCCTTTTACGTTCAAAATGTCGGCATAATAGCCGGGACTTTGAATATTGAGGACAATATTCATCCTAAGTGTGGGGGGTATTCGCTATTCTAGCAAATTTTATCACATTTTACTATATAATACCCCCGTTTTTAGCCAAAATTTCAAAAAAAATTCAAAAAAAATTCACTGGTGCTTCAAAATTTTTGTGGTAATCAGTCCGCCTGGTCTAACCGACAAAGGGATTGGCTAATACAGGAGCAAACGGCTCTTGGTAAATATATATCAAATCCGTTTATGGCTTGCAATTTGCCCAAAATTGTATGGTACCTCAACTCGCCATATCCCATAAAGCGAATGAGTTGGCTAGCCCGCAAGATTATGGCTTGTGGTAAAGGCAGTGGAAAATCCATAATTGGTAATCAGCTCACCAAGATGTTGACTTTGTCCATCAAGAGTTGGCTAGTCCAGAAGCAAACGGCTTTTGGTAAAGACTAATCAAATCCGTTGACAGCTGGTGGTTTGCTCAAAATCACACGGTTATCAGGTGTACCACAGTTCTCACACCTGGCTACTCCAGAAGTGATGGCTTTTGGTAAAGAGTTTAAAATCCATCAAGTTTTCAAAACAGTTATTGCTAGGGACTAGCAATAGTTTAGTGTGTGGGATTGATGAGTGCTCAAACACTCATCATTTTTGGTCAAATCTGAACTGCAAAACATACAAAAACACTCAGAAATGCATCAAATTACTGAAAATATTTCAAAATTGTGTTTTATATGTTTTAGATGCAAAATGAGCAAAAACAAATGAAAAACGTACAAAGTTTGCAAAATTGGCAGTTTCAGTCCCCAAACTTTCAAAAATTGGCAAAAATAGTCCCTGAGCACTTATTTGAAAAGAAAAGTCACCAAAGGTCCTTTTGAAATCATAAGTTGTCATATTTTGTCCTTTGGTGAAAAATCTCAAAAGTTTTGGAAATTTGCATTTTAGTCCCTGGAGTTTCAAACTTTGACATAATTGGTCCCTGGTGGGATATTTTTGGATGAAAAATTATTTTTAGTCCTTGGAAATTCAAAAATGTTCAACATTGGTCCTTGGATAAAAGTTTTTCACAGATTGGCAAAAATGACCCCTAAACTTTCAAAAATGACAATTTTGGTCCCCGGGTGTTTTATTTTGGAAAATATTAATTTTTGTCCTTGTAATATTCAAATGTTGTCAAAATTAACCCTGGTGGATATTTTCAGAAAATTACATGATCAGCCCTCATGTTTGGGTGTATTACATTTTTGGTCCTTGTGGTATTTCTAAGTTACAAACCAAGTGGACCCTTTTTTTACTACAACCCAAAACCAAAACCAAAACAAATCCAAAATCCCACCCCTGATCCACCCAAGCCCAACAAAAACCGGCCCACCCCCATTTTAATAATCCCAGCTTTGACCACAGTCAAACCCACACCCCCGATTACTATTCACCTTCCCTAACCTCCCCCTAATCCATGGTGCTTTGTCTCCCCTCCTCTCAATCTCCTTAATCTCCTCACCAAACATCATAAATACTATCACCTACACCTTACCTTCCCCCCTCCTCATTAAATTCCCACACTAAACCCACTTTCCATGTTTCCCGCCAAATAAAAGTTTGAACGGTTGTGATGAGAAAAACCCATCCAACGGCTGAGGGCAAGTGGGAAAGTCAGAGGAAACATCCCGGGCTTATAAAAAGAAAAGAAAGAAGAGAAGAATGCAGTAGTTAGTTTAATTTTAGATAATTAGTTTAGTTAAAATGTAGAACTAGTGAAAAACTCCAATTTCATTTGTATTTCTTAGTTAAGAATATTTCAATCATCATTTTTAATGTATTACAAGTGATCTTTAATATTAATCCCAAGTAATTGCAGTGCCTTTTTCATTTTGGTATATTATTTTTATTTGAAATCTCAATTCAACTTTTATGGTGTAAAATTTATTGTTTTCTGATTCTTCAAGCTCACATAAGCCATTTGCAAGTTTTCATAAGCTCGGTGAAGTTCAAAAAGAGTTTTAGCTAAAAAAATCCCTCAAGTCAACAAAAGTCAAAATCTTGGGTGTCATTGTGAATAAGGGAAGTGGCAAGGTGATTTGGATTGCTTTCTGTTTCATTTGAGCTTGGTAACAAGCTCTGATGAGCTTTGTACTAACTTAAGTAAGGTTTGCTCCTTACATCACTCATTTGGTTCTTATAATAGTTTTAGTTACCTATTTTTATTTATGCTTGTCATTGTGTTTATTTCCCTTTCAGTATAGCTTTTAAATTGTCCCCATAGCTTATATCTTAGGTTAGAAGCAGTTAGGGTTGCCTCAGTCACCAATTTCCTTTGAAAATCAAAAATCAGTTTAGTTAAGGGTGTGTTTGGCTTAATGGCATACTCTGTGGTCTAGTGGTTGTGAGTAGTAGTTTTTGCTGTAAACATGTTCTATTAAGTAATATTAGTGTAGTCAAGGCTTAAAATCAGTAGTCACTTCTTGGGAAAGTCAAATTGAGCTTCTATCCTACTTTGTCTGTTAACTGTTAGGAATTAGGAGGGCTGATCCCATCAAATCCATTTAAAAGTGATTAGGATAGTTGGATTTAGTCTCATTTTCACTTAAAAGTTCATTTTCAATCATCAAATTAGGATCAAAGATCACAAAGGTCAAAGCTTGTAAGAAATCAAAAAAGTCAAAAGTTTACATATCAGATTTTTCCAAAACTTGTGGGAATTTTATTTAATTTTGTGTTTGGATTGAAGACTTGAAACTTGTTTTTCTTTGTACTCTACCAGCTCATCTTTGAGTTCCTTGCATCATTATATTTTTAGAAATTTTCTATTGGGCCCCACTTAGCCTCAAAATCACTTGCAGGGGGAGACAGTCCCCTGCATCAGCATATATCCACCCCAACACCACCCTTTGGTGGCTTTTTCTGACCATCCCAGTGGGTCCCAATGCCATCACTTGGCTTATTTCAAACCCCCCCCCCCCTGGTAGGCACCATGGTTTGACCATTGGATTGACCTAGAAGCCTGTGGACCCCACCTTAATTGGCCACAAAACCTTGTCCCTTATCTGAGTGGACTGTTTGGTTTGAGGATTAGCTTAATCAGCTTATTTGGCTGATTCAGGGCTTGTGCTTGTTCTCTCAAGCTTATTTTGGCCCATTTCACTTGTTCATAGCTTATTTTACCTTTGTGGGCCCCTTATTTGCCCACATCATCTCCTTCCCTTGACAGTTGACCAAAGTCAACTGTCACACCAAAAACCTTGTAATTTGCATAATTTTAAGTTCCACCAAAGTTGTTTTTATTAAAGTTTCATGTTTTTAGTTGTAAAATAGTTTTCCAAAAAGAAAAACCATAAAAAACAATTTAATATTAAGTGATAGTTTCTATTTAATGTAATTTAATTTTAATTTTCATTTTTAGATTTTTGTTAAGTACTTAGCATTTTTATATTTTTATTAAATTCCTCTTATATTAAAGTAATTTTAATAATTTTCTCAGATTTTTATTTTATCATTTAGTATTTATTAGAATTAATCTTAGTTTTATTAATAATTAATTAATATTAAGTATTAAATAGCATAATTAGTTTTTATAAAGCAAAACCTAGTTTTTATATTTTTCCTAGCTTTTATAAGTTGTAAAATAATTTTAGGAATTTTTCTAGAATTTTAACTGTTCATTTGCTATTTTTTATAATTTAAAATAGTTTAAATAGGTAATTAATAATTAATTAGTTTTTAATTAATAGAAAAACCATAAAAAGACAAAAATATTTCTTTTTAATTTTTATACTTTCTTCAAGTTCAATTAGAGGTTTAGAAAATATTTTTGTAAGTTTTTAGTTAATTTTGTAACCTTTATCATTTTTAGTTTATTTTAAATTAGATTTAAAATAGTTTTAATTAATTAATTAGTGTTTAAATATTAAAATAATCAAGTTAATAAATTTATTTTCATTTTAATTTTTCTTTTTATTTTAAGTTTGTAAAAGTGTCATTTTCACCCCCTGGGGGTTTTCAGATTTCAGTTTTTACGTTTTATTTTGTACGTTTACGTTATTTCAAATGTAAGCGTACGCGTTTTTAGATTTCAAGCGTTTTTAGGTATCTAACTTTCACGTAATCATCTTTATAGCTTGTTTAAGCTATATCTTTGTAGATTCCCTAGTTTAATCACTCACAAACCTTTTCCTGTCCAAATTCACCCGATCACAAACCCGTTTGATAACCATCGCACCTTGTCGGGACATAACGACCCGGGGAAACCCTATACTTACGCGGAGCATTGGTCTAGGCTGTTTGACCTTGTTGACCATCACCTGGTCAATTAGGTTAACCGTTTGGAGCCAATCAGTAAGGTATCATCATTTTACCCTCCCCTTACACTTAGGATGAACATTGTCCCCAATGTTCAAGTAAATAATGTAAAATTAAAACAGGTAAAAAGAATGAAATCAAATATTCCCCTGATTCGCTCGGTATGGATAATATGGTAACCAGGTTAGATCTTCCTCCAAGAAAATGAACTATCAAAGCTTCCCTTCCAGAATATAAATCATCTTCTTGTCATATATAACCTGTTAAACCTGAGAAAACAAACAAGGCAACCTCGCGTAAAATCGGCGGCAATCTATATATGATAACAAATCCTAGAAAACAAAATAAGATATAATGCTTGTGGAATGATGTTTGCAGATCTCCTGGAGATTAAAAAACTAAAGATTCAACAAAAACTTTATGACTCCGTTAGAAAAACAAAACTGGTAAAATTTCCAGAATTTTACACGTGACGCCGTCTGGAATTTCTTCCTGATGCCGTCAGAAGTGACCTGCAGAAATTCTTATGTTAAGTTTCCGGAAAATTTCTAGAAAAACTTCGTCCTACTTCCTGGAAAATCCTGCAAAACATCATTATGACTCGATACAAGCATTTGACTCTAACAAATACGAATATACATGTTCACTTAATATTGTGGAGAATCATGATCAGTTTTGTTTCTTAAAAACATATTTGGGGTTTCCCCTTACACTTATCTTTTGCGAAATACCTTTGGATAAAGTTAAAACTAAGCCAAACGACAAAATAAAGTATTTTCACCATTTTATTTTGAGACATGATCTACCAACAATAAAAATAAAGCATGCATACGGAAACAAATAACAATCAAACAATTAAAAATCACACAAAGCATGGGTTGCCTCCCAAGAAGCGCTTGTTTTTGTTCGAGTCACGAGCCTGACTCTACCCTTATTTAATGGAAATATGGGAGGTTTTCCCTACACTTAGGATTAAGTGCGGGTGAAAGTAGCGATACACACCCTTAGGGTGGAAATATGCCTCGTGAGGAACATGTGGTGGATGAATTATATGCTCAAAGGGGTGTGTTAGCATCATAACCTTACTAAATTCAATCGGGTTAATGGGTGGATTAAGATTTTCTCCTAGAAAGGGATCATTTTCAATCAACTTCAAGAGACTACTAGTTGGGGATCCATCTTGACCTAATAAACCCGGTTTAAACCCATAATGTTTCTTGCGATTAATCATAAATGGGTGATGTAAGCATGTAAGGTCATTTTCCACTCCTATATTGGCTTCCTCTCTACAAGGCTTATACTCCACTACCTTTATCCTAAGACTACCCGGACTATATGGTTTGATGGGTGGATCGGAACCTATTTCAATTCCTAAATTCACATCTAACGATGGACCAAAATTGTAAATTTCCAAAACTTTTCAAATTTTTCACCAAAGGACAAAATATGACAACTTATGATTTAAAAAGGACCTTTGGTGATAATTTTCCATATTTTGAATGTCCAGGGACTAGTTTTGACATTTTATGAAAGTTGAGGGACTGAAAGTGCCAATTTTGCAAACTTTGTACGTTTTTCATCTGTTTTTACTCTTTTTGCATCTAAAACATATAAAACACAATTTTGAAATATTTTCAGTATTTTGATGCATTTCTGAGTGTTTTTGTATGTTTTGCAGTTCAAATTTGACCAAAAATGATGAGTGTTTGAGCACTCAACATCTATCTTTTTCTTCGTGTCTTTGTTTGTAAAAACCTTTCCATTGACTATTCCGTTAGCCATTATGGAGAACGCGAATCCACCATACTACCGACCACAAAATTCACCCACTCCTAATGACATCTTGATGTTTAAACAACATGAAGATGAACCTATCTATGATGCATGAGCTCGTTTTAAATATTTACTCCGAAAAGTCCCTCATCATAATTTCGATCTGTGGTCCCAAATTGAAATATTTTACCATCGTGTCGACCACTATACCAAAATGGACATTGACCATGCCGCAGATGGGGACCTTTGGGGATTAAGTGCTGATGAAGCATGGGAAACCATAGAGAATTGTGCCATACTTGACAAAAAAATGGACAACCCAACAAACGTTGTTACGGATCAATTGATAGCAAGTTTAAGGGAACAAGCACGAAGATTGTTTGGGGATAAGCCTATAGATGAGATAACTGAGTGCACAGAGTGGTTTGATTTCACCACAATACAAGCTGAGCACATTGGTAAACTTGATGTGATGGAGGATGTAGCCGAACATGATCACATTGATCAAAAAGACCTAGGTTTTATGATCGATGATGATGAATCTCAAATCAACAATCTCCCCCCTCCTCCACCTCAGCAAACCCACACCTTGTCTCCCCCAACTCACCCCAACTCTCCAATACATCCAAACTACATTTAATGTTTCCTTATCCCCTCACACAACCCCTAACTGACAAATTGAGAGTTTCCCGCCAAAATTGATTTCAACGGCCAAGATGAATTCCAAGCCATCCAATGGCTCAAGATGTGATGGGAAAGTCAAAGAAACTCCCAAGGAGCTATTTAAGTCAAGAATGAAGCAACATAGAAGATTATGTAGTGGAGTTTTATTTGCACTGTCGTTTATTATTGTCATTTAAATTCCAGTTATGTTTTTAAATTAAAAAATGTTGTTATCAGTTTGGTTTATGTAATTTAAGCTACCTTTACTTTTAATTTCAAGTTATCTTTTGTAAATTCGTATTTGGCAATTTCTAAGTAATTTGACAAATTAACTTCAATATTGTTGAATATTGTGTTTCAGTGTTCCATTAAGCTTTACTAAGCTCACTTGTGAGCTTGTTTAAGTTTCCAAAGCTTTTAATCAGTATCCATTCCAAATAATTAAAATAAAAAAAATCAAGAAAATAGGAAAGAAATAAAAAAAATCAGTTTCATTGATGAAGAAGGCAAGGAGCAAAGTTCATACTGGATTGCTTTGGTTTTAGCGCCTTTTGGGAGGCCTTAGGTTATGTTTTGAATACTTGGTTCCATATCCTCAGTTTGAAAATCAGTTGTAAGCATAATCCTTTTCTTGGCATTTTTACTGTAGCAATCTCATATAGCTTTTATCTCAGTGATTTTGTGTGTCTTGGGTATGTGTTAGTTGATTTAATGCTTAATATCTTATACTTGTTCTTTGGAATCATTTGTTGCTAGGTGTTTCATCTCCACTGTCAAATAGCTAGGTCTTTATTTATAAGTATTTGTTGTCATTATTGGTTTTATAAGTTTATTATATCATGTATTAACTTTAATAATCAGTAATATAGCTTTAAGTAGTCAAACTTATTAAAAATCTCATTTTCACAACTTTAAAGTAGTGTTTGGATAAGTGGTTTTAACCACTGTATCCTGTGTGCCAGTGGGTGATTGTGGTTTAGTCATATCTCATTAGGTCAATATAGGACACACCAAGTCTTAAATCAAAGTTCCAATTGCAAATATAGCCAAAGTTTCCTTTGATCTTCCCTCACAGTTAATTGTGAGGGTTTTGAGATCCATAAACCCTCACTTTAGCTTATAAGTGATATCTTTAGCCTAATTTAGCTTCTATTCAGTTTATTATACCTTATATAATCAGTATTCATCATTCAAAAGTCACCAAAGTCAAATTTCAAGTTTTATCAAAAAGTCAAAAGTTCTTTTGTGCAGAAAATCTCTAAAATTGCAAGATTTTTATAGAATTTTGTGAGGAGCTTTAGGATTTGATTTTTTCAGAACTTGAAGTATACCAGCTCAACTTTGAGTTCCTGGCATCCTTTCATTTTTTGGTAATTTTTTGTGGGCCCCCACACTTGATCAAACACAGCTGCAGGGGAAGGTAATCCCCTGTGCAGCAGAACTCACCACCACACCACCACCTTTAGTGGTTACCACAGACCACCCTAGTGGGCCCCACTGCTTCAATTCTGGTTCTTTGAACTCCCAAGCTGGGTGGCTTTCCATTGCACCCAAGTTTGTGCCCCCAATCAACCTTGTGGGGCCCCTAGACAGTCCCATACTTTGTCCCATTTCTGAATTGAAATTGGTTTAGCCAATTGCTTATTCTGGCTTATAGGCTTATCCTTTGAGCTTAATTGTTTGAATCTCACTTAAACACGTTCACTTAACTCATTGGAATCAGAATCACCCTTTGTGGACCCCACATAAGCCCATCTGAGCTTATTTCCTTACTTGGTCAACCAAAGTCAACTGTTTGGCTTATTGCTTCACACTCAGCTTATTTTCAAGTTCCATAAAAGTTGTTTTTGTAAAAGTTTAATGTTTTTAGGTATAAAATAGTTTTGTAAAAGAAAAATCCACAAAAAACAATTTAATTTCAAGTGATAGTTTCTATTTAATGTAATTTAAATTTTTAATTTTCCTTTTTAGATTTTTTTAAGCACTTAGCATTTTTATATTTTTCTTAAATTCCTTTTATGTTAAAGTAATTTCAGTAATTTTCCTAGATTTTTATATTATCATTTAGTATGTATTAGATTTAATATTAGTTTTATTAATTATTAATTAATATTAAGTATTAAATAGCAAAATTAGTTTTTAGTAAGTAAGACCTAGTTTTTATATTTTTCCTAGCTTTTATATAATGTGAAATAATTTTAGGAATTTTCTTATAATTTCTACTGTTCATTTTCTAGTTTTTATAATTTATTTAGTTTAATTAGTAATTAATTAATATTTAATATAATAATTAGTAAAATAGTGTAAAAACTTATAAAACAAACTTTTTATAATTTTTTAGGATTCCTGTGATGGTTAATTAGATTTGTTAAATTTTTCTTAATTTTCTAAGTTAGTTTGTTATTTTTAATAATTTAAATTAATTAAATTAGTTAAGTAATCTTTAAATTAGTAATTAATTAATGTTAAATAATTAAATAGTGTAAAAATTATTTTTCTTTTTCTAAAAATTTTATTTTATCATTAGGATTGCAAAAAGTTAATTTTCATAGTCATAAGTATTTTATTTCCTTAAAACTCGCGTTTTATCTCGTACGTTAACGTAAAATTAAATTAAACGTACGCGTTTTAGGTTTTAAACGTTTCTGGTTTTTCCAAATTTTCAACCTTGTTAATATAGCTTATTTAAGCTATTTCATTATACAAACCAGTAGTGTAATCAATCACAAACCCCTTTCTGTCCAAATTCACCCGATCACAAGCCCGTTTGATAACAATTCACACCTCGTCGGGACATAACGACCCGGGGAAACACTATATTCCGCGGAGCATTGACTCTAGGCAGTTTGACCTTGTTGACCATTCACCTGGTCAATTTAGGCTGACTGTTCTGAGCCAATCAATAGACTAAAGAAAACCTAAAAATAAAAATAAAATCTTACTAGAAAGGAATCTAGCAAGTAGACCTAATAAAAAGAAATCCTAACCTTGACAATAACTATTCCCCGGGCTGCGGCGCCAAAAACTTGATGCGTGGGAATTGCACCAGGCTTTACCTCTCGAGGGATCTCGAGAAGCTTACAACCCCCACCAGGCAGTGTACCTGATCGTTGTAGTATAGTATAGTGACAAGTACCGGGGGATTTGTTGGGAATTATATTTATTGATTTGATGATACAAAACAAGAAGAATGAAACAAGAAGGGCTTGAAGTGACAAGAAGGAATTCTACAAAAGATGGGAAGGACTTGCTTGCAAAAGAAGTTTTATTTATTAGTCCTTCGTAGTATTTTGTAAACCCTAATATCTCTCTATATAAAGAGATCAAGGGTGTAGGATTTTATCATTCAAGTCTTCCACAATGTAGACGTCTAGTAAAGGTGTGTGTGTGTAACCTAGGCGTAGAAGATAAACGTCTAGGGTTAGGGTTAGTGTTTAGTTTAACCTCAAGAATCACTTGATTCCTGTTACAGTTTATTGATGTAACCGTATTATCTTGATCAAATAATATTGGGGCTATGAAGATTGTTTGAGAAAAATCTTGTTCAATAATAATGATGTTTATATATTCCGTTGTGCATTCTTGTTCATTATTATTGCGTAATCTCTAGATGAGGTCTAAACAACCTAGAGCTAAACGATTCTATCAGGATTGATCGTTCAACTTAGGAATAGTGTCGCTAGGATTAGAAAACCTAAGAACTAGGTCTAGAGGTGAGGGATGATTCTTTTTGTATTTTTATGTTTTTATAAAAACAAATAAAAATCTCGGGTATTGGAAGAGTGGGCGGAATTAGTTGCTAGTCAACTAACCCAATAACTACAGATGAAATCAAAATAAAATAACAAAAATGAAAATAAACTAAATTAAGATAGTGGTGTGAGCAATATATGAGAGAATTGTGTTTACTTAGATTTCACTACTCCCTAGATATCTTTTACAGGTTAATTACTTGTTACAGTTGCGTGGATGACGGATTGTATTCCTTAATACCATTCATGGGGTGGTGTACTTACTTCCCCAATCCTATAAACTCCTACTTCACTCCTATGTCGAGCCGGCTAAGAAGCTCCTAACATGGGATCACTAGAATTCGCTCATGCATTAAATACAATCATAAAAACCTAGTTCACATCGGTTCATGTTTCTTAAGACGTTCAAGCAAGTTACACAATGGAGATCTGCCAGTTTTCTTAAGCCTAACATTGAAATCATTCATCCATTACAACTATAAACAAGCAATCAACCTATAATCAACATCTAGGTTTCATTACATCTAAGCAAACACATGAAAGATCTAGCCTAGCATGTTAAAATCAAGACAAGCATAAGATATATTCAAACAACACATAGACATATTGAATGAATTGAAAGAAGACTTATCTTAATTGAACATGAAAGGTTTCAAGGGGTGAAAACCCTTGAAAATACTGTTACAAACGACCTAGGGTTTATTAGGTTCGACCCTAGTATTCTCCACACAAGTTCCTCTTCTAATGAATGAAAAAATAGAAAAGTATATATAGATTTTGTGAGGTGACGGCGTCAAGAGTAAATTTCTGACGCCGTCATCTCGCCACCAATAAAGTTCTCGAATTGCCTAGATCTGCATCTGACGCCGTCATGTGTAATTCTGCTCCAGGCCGTCACCAAAATAACTCTTGACACCCTACTTCTGACGCCGTTAGGTTTTCTCTGGGTCGTCATGCATTTTGCTCTTGACGCCGTCATATATTCCTTCTTGACGCCGTCAGGTACTGTTCCCAGCATGGAAAATTAAGTCTTTGCCGTTTTCTTCACTTTTATGCTCCAAAAACGCCAAAATGCTTCCTTTTCCAGAATTCACTCCCAAAGTACCTAAAATCACAAAAGGAACTATTTAGAGTAATATTTGATCAAATCAATTCAATTCCGGGCTTAAATGACCCCCTAAAAACGGTTCATTTTTCGCCTCAAATCAATTCAATATTGGGTTATTTTGTGTACTCATAAAAAATGGGACGCGCCGGATCCGGTTGATTTAACTGGTGATGTCCCAAGCCAAACAAACGAGGCGTTGTTTGGTCATGATGCACAACCACGCCCGATGGGCAAAAAGCGTGCTTCGAAGAAAGCCAAATCCGAGAGCACGACAAGTACCGGGGGAGAGACAAGTACCGGAGGATCTTATTCGTCACTCCAATTCACGGAGGTTATGCAACAAGAGTATCATATAAACTGGGAAGACGCATCGAAGGCGTATTGGGCAGCCGCAGATAAAGATGCAATGATAACAAGGTTGGAAGAGATGAAATTCTTGTTGCTTAACACTGCCGGCCAGGATCCCCAGATCGTGGATTGGATCAACGGAGAAAAGGACCGAATCATCCAAAAATATGGCTTGCAACCTCATCGCTAGATTTAATTGTATTTCATAATTTCCGTTATGTCGTAGTTTGATTTGTGTTGTGTTTTTTTTCATTTTTTTTTCGTATTGTAATATGTTTTAAGTACTAATGTTATGTTTGTTTTATTGAATGAGGTATTAGTTTTAGTTTAATGTTGAATTTGAAAATAGTTGAGTTAAAGTTAAGTTAAGGTTGAGTTATGATAGTTTTTATTTTTATTTTTTATTTATTTTTTTTAGGTAAAAAGGTTAAAGTTGATGTGGGGTTGACGTGACACTGAGTTAAATCTTAACTTGTGTTATGATAGCAAATGCTCTAAAGATGTGTATGAGAACTTCTTTTCATGATTTTATAATACATTTAGCTTATTGGTAACTTATAAAATAATCTATGCTTGTGATGTAAATTTTTGGAAGTTTTATGTAAGTTATTTGCTTCCATAAGCTCAAGTTTATAAAAACGAGTTTTTAAAAATTCGTAAAACTTGTAATTAGACAAATTACTTAAATAACTTTCAAAACATTATAAGTGAGCTCGAAAGAGTTTGAAATATATCTAGCTCAAATTTGCAAAACATCCCACGAATATTGAAACTTTAATTTTGAAATACATACTACACAATCGGCTACAGTTAAAGATGCATCTCCAACAAATTTTTTTTTCCAGAAACAATATATGGCGATGCCATCGTTGCACCGACCTCTAGCATTACAGGTCTACTGCTAGTGGCATAACAAAAGGTTTGTGTGCTTGTTTTTTATAGTAAAAGTAAGAGAGTTGGGTACCGTGGTGCAATACCCATGCCAATTCCATGTGGCACGATGCCAAATTGGCGTTACCACGCTAGAGGTACCAATACAAACCCTAAGCCAAACTAATGGCAATGCGTTAAAGAGAGAAAGGTAACATTTTTTTTTCCGATTTAAATGGGTTTTAATAATGTGTGTGTGTTGAGTGGGTTTAGTTTTTTTTATTGAATATAAAGTTGGTATTTTTGATTTTCATTTATGTGTTTTATGTAATTTGTATTTTTATTTAATGAATAAAAAATTAGTTGGTTTGAAAAAATGAAAAAAGAAAATAAAATGGTGAGTCTCAAAAGGGGTGTTTTGCCTTGAATGATGAGTGAAGGAGTATTTTGGTATTTGAAGTGAAAAGAGAGAATGTTGAGATGGTTCTTTGGCTTGAGGCACCACACCTAGCGAGTAGGGTTCTTTCATCGTGTGTTATACAAATCATTGTGGACGTTTATTTACTTATTTATTTATTTTCATGTGATAGAAACTAGACAAATATCTGTGTATAGCAATGGTGTTGTATAACAACAAATAATTATACTTGCAAACTTGCGGTTCATATGTGATCTTTGATGCACCACTTAATGGTTCAATTTGTAGTTATTGCAAGAAAAGGAAATCTATAAGATAAAAACAAAAAATGATAAGAGCTGAAGATTGAAAAATAATTAAATTATTAATTTAATGATAAATATTATTACCAATTTTAATCAAGATTAAATTAGTAGTTGAACTTTACTCATTTTTTAAGTTGTTAAGTTTTAACAAAAGTTATTCGCTATTTATATATAGTAGAGATAGAGATTACCACAAAAATAAAAATAAAATTACGGTGTTTATATAGTAAAGATTATGATATGTTTTAGAAACTATTAACTATAAAAGTATTTGCTTTTATTTGTGTGTTTTTTAAGTCATAAAAAAACAACCGTGTGTATTTTAAAATTAATAAACCATTCAAGTGGGTTGTGGTATGTATTACTTCTGTTTCTTTTTCTATTTGCGTTAATGGTGAGATCCATGGGTTCTTTAAGGGTAAACAGGGTCTTAGGCAGGGGGATCCTATGTCGCCATATCTTTTTACTCTTGTCAGGGAAGTTCTTAATTTGATGATTAAAAGGCAAATCAGAACTGATAATAGGTCTACTTATCACTGGGGATGTAGTAATCTTAATTTCTCTCACTTATGCTTTGCAAATGATTTGCTTCTTTTGTGCCATGGGGATCTTATTTCTGCATGCATTCTTAGAAGAGGCCTTGATGAATTCAGTTTAAGTTCTGGGTTGTATCCTAGTAGGGCTAAGAGTACGGTCTTCTTTGGTAATGTTCCGGCTGACATTAGAGAACAAATTCTGCTTGCTATGCCTTTTAGAGTAGGGGAGCTTCCTGTGCGATATTTAGGCATCCCTTTGACTCACGGGAAATTAAGAATTGTTGATTGTAGAGTGCTTATTGATAATGTGAAGAATAGAATTCTGGATTGGAAAATAAAATGTTATCATTTGCGGGTAGGCTTCAACTGGTGGCTTCTGTCCTATCATCTCTTCACATTTACTAGGCCTCATTGTTTATTCTCCCAGTTTCTGTATGTGATAGTATAGATAGGCTTCTTAAGAATTTTTTATGGTCCCATGGGAGGTCTAGTAGGGGTATTGCTAGTGTGGCTTTGAAGGATATTTGTAGACCTAAAAGTCAAGGTGGTTTGGGATTAAAGCCATTGGTATTGCTAGTGTGGCTTGGAAGGATATTTATAGACCTAAAAGTCAAGGTGGTTTGGGATTAAAGCCATTAAGACTTATGAATGAAGCATCGATGATTAAGCACCTCTGGAATGTTGTTAGTAATAAGCAATCGTTATGGGTTAAATGGGTTCATAGTTATTGGATAAAGGATAGCTGTTTTTGGGATTTAGCCTATAATAATTTTGTGTCATGGAGTTGGAAACAGATTCTAAAACTTAGAAATAGAGTTCGCAATTTTGTTGGTTATAAGATTGGTAATGGTAGAAAATGCTTTGCTTGGTTTGACAAATGGCATTTGAATGGCCCTCTTTGTAAACTGATCAATCATAGCTTTCTTGTTGAAAATGGTATTGAGCTGAATAGTAAAGTTGCTGATTAGATTGATGACAATGGTTGGAAATGGCCTCTTGAATGGAATGACAGATTTGATGAAGTTCTAAATGTCCCTGTCCCGCCTTTGATTCAAAATTGTGAAGATAAAGTTATTTGGTTAAATACGAAGAGTAAGGAAGTTCAGTTCAGTGTTAGAGAAGTATGGAAAGATTTGAGAATTGACTATCCTAAAGTTATGTGGTATAAGCATGTATGGTACTCTCAATGTATGCTTGTACTTTATGGATGGCTATTAGAGGTAGATTGAAGACTCAGGATAGAATCGCTAGGTGGAATCATGCTGATAATTTGGTGTGTATCTTTTGTAAAAGCTGCAAAGACTCACACAGTCATCTGCTTTTCAGCTGTGATTTCTCTAATTATATATGGAATAAATTAAAGATCATGTGTAGATTGGAGAATTTATCGTATATTTGGGCTGAGGTGATTTCAAGGATTTCCAATAGACCTGCTAATAACTCTATATGGAGCATTATTCAAATATTAACTTTTGGGGCTGCGGTTTATTTTATTTGGCAAGAAAGAAATATTAGAATGTTTCAAAATGAGGCCAGAACTGTGGATGAGGTTTTCAATATTATTGTGGACACTGTTAGATTCAAATTAATGGGATTAAAGATTAATTATTTTTTTGAAGTTGAGAAAGCTTCTATTATATGGAAACTACCTTTGAAAGGAATCTGTAAAAAGGTTGGTAGGTTGGATGCTAATCGTGGTAAAGATGGATTCACATAGTCTTTGGAGTTTTGGTCTGCACATGCTTGATTTGAGTTGTATGCAGTGGTGGTGGTATATGCAGGGTGTTTGGTATTATATGGGGAAACCTCTTTCTAACTGTCATTATCCTGGTCAAGTTTGTTATTTGAATTTTGGCAAGCCCATTACTTTTCATTATATTTTGGTTTCTTGGTTTTGTTTGAATACTGGGTTATGGAGTTGCAATCAAGTTTTTGATAGGGGTGATGGTTTTTTGGATATATTTTGGTTGTCATGGATGGTTTACTGCAGGCTATGCACTACAGTGAAAGCTGGAATTCAGGTTTCCCTCAGGGTTTTTCTTTGGCAAGGTTTTTTAATGAGACAGAGTTCTTGGGTGACTGGTTACTTGATTTTCATCCTCCTGAGTTACTGCATCAGTTGTATTGAATTTGTATGGGATTCTATGGATTACTCATGTTCAAGTAACAAGAAGATCAGTATGTGTCATGATGCTTGGAAGTTGATATGGATAGTTTTGGGATGCTATTGGAAGGCTTCTTGCAGCATTAGTACATGTGTCATGTATGGTAACTCCCTTTCCATCAGTTTTAACAACTTGGCTTCATATATGTTACCATCATATGATGATGTTTGGAGGTGCATTGGTTGGTCCCTTTGCATCGGCCCATGTATTCAGAGTATGATGGTAATTTTAGATAAAGCTTGTTTTTATTGCTAAGACTTGTGGATCTGGGGTTTGCCTTGATTATATTAACCTGTTTTGGTTAATAATAGCCTAAGTTATTTGCTGCTTTTGTGTATCATAATGGGTTTTGTCAATTTCTGTTGCTCTTTTAGTTTCCTAGGCAAGAGAGGGGTTGTTTAGGGGTTGTCCTAGCATTCTTATTCTCTTGTGTTATCTCTTGTAAATAAACATTCATTTTATTTAATCTATTTTACCTCTGTAATAATAATAATAATAATAATAATAATAATAATAATAATAATAATAATAATAAACCATGTGTGTTTTAAAACTTGACATTTAAAATTGATAAAATATTTGTGTTTTAAAAAATTGTCATTTAGTAAACGTGATATTCATAAACCAAGTTGACGTTGTGCCATTAGTTTAAAAGAGGTGCGATCCCCTACAAAGAGGATTAAAAATACAAATTCTACAAAGGCTAGAAAGCCACTCACCATGTGACAAGTGTCCACCACCCACTCCCTCAATTTTTTCTTTTTAAATTCGGTTAGGGGGCATTTTGGTCATTTTACCCGTTTCTTTATTCCAGCCTAAAACTTTAAACGCAAATATCTTTCAAACGACAAACTTTTACGAAAAACCGATTTCACCATAATTTTTAAAATTTAATCCTCTTTAATTTGGTATAAATCTTGTTAAATATTTCGATTTTTTTTACATATAAAGTGGGTCTTATTTTCTTTATTTTTTTGTCATTTTCGGCCCTATTTTTTACCCTCATAAACGTCGAATCGTTAAAAACTTAAAACATGAAAGTTATAGATTTTTGTTCACTCTTTACACAGGTTTTTGAATCACTCAAATCCGATCTCATATGAGTAAGATAACACACGTTAAAGATGGTGTTTAACTCATATTTGTTGCACACAATGTGTTTGATGAAATGTCTAGCTTATATATTTTGTGTTAAAATTGAGCTAAATGCACTAATTTTTGTTTCTCAATGCATTATTAATCATTTTATTAATGTAAGACTCAAAAAGTAAAGTTTTTTAATCATTATATTTTTAAAATATACATTTAGTTCATCAGTTAGGTTATTAGGTTCATCAGTAGGTTACTTTGGTTCATCAGTTTTTATGGTAACATTTTTGACTAATTGATGAACCTAAACACATAATACATGACAAATAATTATAAGTTCATCAATTAGTCAATAACTGATAAACAAACTGATGAACCTAAAATTAATGAACCTAACTGATGAACCTATAATTATAGGTTCATCAGTTAGTCAATAACTGATAAACTAATTGATGAACCTATAATTAATGAACCAAAAAATCAATGAACCTAACTGATGATCCTATAATTAGTCAATAACTGATGAACCCATAATTATAGGTTCATCAGTTAGTCAATAACTGATGAACCCAAACATTTGATCAAATTTGATGAACCTGAAATTGATGAATCTGAAAAAATTGATTAACCAAAGTAATTGATGAACAAAATGTCTAACTGATGAACCTATAACCTATAACTTAACTGATGAATAAAACATAACCTAACTAATGAACCTAATAACCTAAATGATGAACCTAATAACCTAACTGATGAACTAAATGTATATTTTAAAAATATAATGATTAAAAAACATTACTTTTTGAATGTTACATTAATAAAATTATTAATAATGCATTGTGGGACAAAAATAAGTGCATTTAACTCGATTTTAAGACAAAAAATCTAAGCTAAACATTTCATCAAACACGTTGTGTGCAACAAATATGACTAAAATGTCATCTTTAACGTGCGGTATCTCACTCATATCATATCGGATTTGAGTGATTGAAATTTCTGGGTAAAGAGTGAATCAAAATCTACAACTTTCGTGTTTTAAGTATATTATAATTCAGCAATTTTTAAGGTAAAAAATATGGTCGAAAATAGCAAAAATATCAAGAAAATCATGACCCAATGAATATGTCAAAAAAATATTTTGAAAAAATTAAAAAGATTTATACCAAATTAAAGAGAATCAAATTTTAAAAATAATGGTGAAATCGGTTTTTTTTCTAAAAGTTTGTCGTTTAAGAGATATATGCGTTTGAAAATTGAGGTGGAAAAGAAAAAATAGGTCAAAAGACCAAATTACCCCTGGGCGGATTTTATGTATAATTTAGAGTGGGGGACACGTGTCACACTATGAATGGCTTTGTACAATTTGTAATTCTTCTCACTTTGCAAGGGATCCGTATTCTAGTTTAAAAAGTTGACATTGTATTCATTTAATTTAAGTAAAGCAATAAGATTAGTTTAAAAAATTGTCATTTAATTTAAGAATTCTTCTCATTTGATCCTTACTCAAAACGGGTAAGGATCCAGTGAAAAGAAATCTTAAAATGAGAAAAATGATAAATGACTATAATGGCATATTTGAGACGCATCAACTTGAATTAGATGCATAACAATTAGTTTCGAAGGTGATTTTTGAAGTGAAAACGATGCAAAGTAGTACTAGCAACAAATTTGAACCGCAGAGGACGAAAAATATATAGGATTCGTCCAACTTGATGAAATGCATTTAATATATGTATATGCATATAATTTTTAGCTAGAAAATCTATTATGATGCATCTCAAGATTAAGGATACTGATGAGGCGAAAAATGAACCACTTTTAGGGGGTCATTTAAGCCCGGAATTGAATTTATTTGATCAAATATTGCCCTAAATCGTTCCTTTTGTGATTTTAGGTACTTTGGGAGAGAAATCTGGAAAAAGAAGCAATTCGGACGTTTTTGGAGCATAAAAGTGAAGAAAACGCCAAAGTCTTAATTTTCCTTGCTGGGAACAGTAGGTGACGGCGTCAAGAAGGAATTTCTGACGGCGTCAAGAGTAATTTCCATGACGACCCAGTACAGAATTGACGGCGTCACGAAGTAGGGCGTCAAGAGTAAAATGCATGACGGCCTGGAAAATGCTAACACATGACGGCGTCAAAAGTAGATCAAGGCAGTCCGAGAAGTATTTTGGCGGCGAGATGACGGCGTCACAAATTTGTTCTTGACGCCGTCAGACCCTATTTCCTATATATAGTTTTCTAATTTTCACATTAAAAGGAGAGAAGTTTTGGAGAACCCCTAAGTACGAACTTGGTACGAATTTTACAGGTTTTTCAAGGGTTCTAAGCCCTTGATCCCATTCATGTGTAATTGAGATAAGTATTCTTTTAATTCAATCAATATGTCTATGTGTTGGTTGTCTATATCTTGTTCTTGTCTTAATTCCATCATGCTAGGCTAGATCTATCTTGTGTTTGCTTGGATCTAATGAAACCTAGATGTTAATTATGTGTTGATTACTTGTTTATGGTTGTATTGGATGAATGATTTCTATGTTAGGCTTAAGAAAACTGGCAGATCTCCAATTGGTAACATGCTTGAAAGTCCTAGGAAACATGAACTGACGTGCACTAGGTTTTATTGGTTGTATTTAATGCATGAGTAAATTCTAATGATCCCATGTTAGGAGCTTCTTAGCCGGCTCGACATAAGAGTGAAGTAGGCACTCATAGGATTGGGGAATTAAGTGCGCCACCCCATGAATGGTATTAAGGAATACAATCCGTCATCCACGCAACTATAACAAGTAATTAACGTGTAAAAGATATCTAGGGAGTAGTGAAATATAAGTAAACACATTTTCTCCACTTATTGCTCACAACCTTACTTAATTTAGTTTATTTTCATTTCTAGTATTTTATTTTGATTGCATCTTTAGTATTGGGTTAGTTGACTAGCAACTAATTCCGCCCAAATCCTTCAAACCCGAGATTTTACTTGCTTTCTAAAAAATATAAAAATACAAAAATAATCATCCCTCATCTTTAGAACTAGTATTTAGGTTTTCTAATCCTAGCGACACTATTCCTAGCTGAACGATCAATCCCCCGGTACTTGTCACTATACTATACTACAACGATCAGGTACACTGCCTGGTGGGGGTTGTAAGCTTCTCAAGATCCCTTGAGAGGTAAAGCCTGGTGCGATCCTCACGTATCAGATACATTTAATTCAAATTAATCATCTCTAATATATAGTTATAGTTATTTTTCGTCCTTACTTAAAACCAATGTTTTGAAACCCGAGTTTGGGATCGACCCGACCGAGTCACCGGGTCAACCAGGTTAGACCCGGGTTTATGCACATTTCCAAAAATCCATTTTCTATTGTTCAAAGTTTAATGTCCAAACTTCAAACACTACTCTGCTGTGAAAAAAAAAAGCAAAGAACCTTCATATAAATCTTCGTAAATGCAGTTCAAAGTTCAAACTAAAGAAAAAAATAAGCGCTGTGGATATCAGAACCCGAATTGAATCTAATAAGTGAAAACTAATCACAAATATGAGTGAATAAACACCATAAGAAAGTTATATCAAACAAAAATAGGACATTAATAATGGTAAATATATAAAAAAGGAGACAAAATTTAAATTAAAAAAAAAAAAAAATCCATACCCGGCCGGGTTTCAAAACCCGGTTTGACCCGGGTCACTCAAAACCCGGTGGGTGTAACCGGTTGACCCGGTTTTAGAAACCCGGGTTTTTTTGACCCATTTTTTGACCGGGTTCCGGTCCGACCGGTTGACCCGGCCGGGTCGACCCGGGTTTGAAAACATTGCTTAAAACAATAATACTAATTTTAAATTTCAAAAATAATACACTCTTTATACTCGGTAAGTAGCAGAGAGCCAGAGATACATACAGACGTGTAAAACTTGCTTTGTCAATATTACAAAAAGGACCCTTGAGAAAACAAGTATAAAACAAATCAAAAAAAGGTTGGTGTGTCTCCTTTTTACTGTACTTCTCCACATAGATTCCTTAATAATAAACCGAATGAATGAATGGTCCTTGTTTCTTCAATCATTTGATTTGAACTGAAAAAATTATTAGGGCTTTTTTTCCTCCAAAAATTTGCATCGGTTAGGGTTTCTTAAAGGTAAATTCTTTGTTAATTTATTAATTTATGGTTTTAATTTTCACAATCTTGATTGGGTACAGTTTGACTGCGTAAAGTTTCTATCTTTTTAGGTTAGTGATAAGTTTTAGGGCATAAATTGACAAGGGTTTGTGTTGTTTCAAGTTCTTGATGAATTTTAGGGTTTAAATTTTGGTTAATTGTAGTATAACTGGTGATAAAGTTTGTTTTTTATAAGTTTTTGATCAGTTTTGGGTTCAATTTTGGTTAATTGTAATTTAATTGGTAAAAATATGCAAAAAGATTGTGTCTTTTTATGTTATTGATCTATTCCAAGGTTTCATTTTGATAAATTGTAGTTCAATTAGTAAAATCTTGTTATAGGGTTTTGATTTTGATTGATCTTTTAGGTTTTTTGTTATGAAGTTAAAGTTTTATGCAATGCAAAGTTTTTTGACTTTTCCAAAGATGTTACGGGTGAAATGGTTGGTTAATTAATGTGATGTATAATATTCTACTTAGGCATTTCAAAGAAATTTCAGCTAAAATTATGACGGGTGTGGTAACCTCTTTTATAAAGAAGAAAAAAATAAGTAGAATACCTTAAAATTAAATTCGCCTAAAGTTTAGAACCTTTTTGTGCCACCCCTTTTTTTTTTTTTTAACTAATTGCAGTTCAATTGGTGGAAAATTGCATAAAGTTTGTATCTTTAATATCTCTTGATCAATTTTAGGGTATAACCTTGATTAATTGCAGTTTAGTTGGTTAAAAATTGTATAAAGTATGTGTCTTTTTATGTTTTGATCAGTGTTAGGGTTTAATTTGGGTTAACGCTCTTTAATTGGTGGAAAATTGCATAAAGTTCGTGTCTTTTATAGTTATCCATCAGTTCTAGGTTTCATTCAAAGTTCTTGTATTTGATTCTAGGTTATATACTGTTCAATCAGAGCAATTATTAAGATTTTAGGGTTTGTTACAGGTGATTTTTGTGGAAAACACTTTTTAGTTTATTATTTTCTTGCTAGTTTTTAGGATTTGCTGTTCTGTTTATCAGTTATCCAGAATAAAGGGGTTTTAAGAGATATATATTGACTTTTGATTGACTAAATTCTGTACATAGTATTTACTATTTAGTTTAGATTATCTTAGAATATTTAAATTTATTTAATTTTATATTTTTTGCAAAATTTTAGGATTTACAGCTTGTTTATCATATATGATATATCCGGGTTTTAAGACGCTTAATTGGCTAATATTTGTTTGTGATGATTTCTTGATTAGTTAAGGTTTACATGATATAATATTTCAAGTGTTGATCTTTTGATGTATTTTGTTGAACTTATGAAGTGTTATTTCTGATCCAGGAAGAAGTGAAGTTGGTTGTAGGAATGAGCTAAAAGTTGTATCAAATTGATAACCGTATTGTTTGAATTCAGTATCAGCGCAGTTTTTGTGTGGTTCTTCGAGTCCAGGTGGTAATGGAGGACGGAGAACTTGATTTTTCAAATCACGAGATGTTTACTGATGCAAATATGACTAGTCTCCCTAGCAATGATTCGATGGATAGCTTCTTCGATGATATTTTCAAGGATACACACGCGTGTACCCATACCCATACTTGTAACCCACCAGGCCCTGATTCGTCTCATACTCACACATGTTACCATGTGCACACCAAAATTGTACCTGCCATGAGTGGTGATGATGATAAGACCCCTTCCGAGGACACTGCTGAGTCTTCAGACAAGAAAGGTAAGAAACGCCCGTTAGGGAATCGTGAAGCTGTAAGGAAGTACCGTGAGAAAAAGAAGGCACGAGCTGCGTCTTTAGAAGATGAAGTTGTTAGATTGAGAGCTTTGAATCAACAATTAATGAAAAGAATTCAGAGTCAAGCTGGGTTAGAGACTGAGGTGGCAAGACTGAAGTGCTTGCTTGTGGATATTAGAGGGAGAATTGAAGGCGAAATTGGATCTTTTCCTTATCAGAAGCAGATGCCAGCTAATAATAACATAGTTAACCCTAACATGACTGGTGGGTACGTGATGAATCCTTGTAACATGCAGTGTGGCGATCAAGTGTATTGCCTTCATCCTGAGGTAGATGGAAAAGCAGGCGAAGATGCATCGATACATGATCCGGTTCTTAATGGCTGTGAGTTCGAGAATCTGCAATGCTTGGGGAACCAGAACTTTATGCTCAATGACTTTCCAGCTTGTGCAACTGAGGGCGGTTCCCTTGTAGCCAATCCTTCCGGCGGGAGAGCTAAAAGAAAAGGTAAAGAATAGTGACCAATTGTCCTTTTACATCAGTTATATGGTTTAACGTTGAAATGGTACTCTTTAGTTACTTTGTATGTATGGTTTACCTTAATTAGACATGGTTATCAAATATTTATGTTGACAATGTTTAGTGCACAAAACTTTATTTGCCATTCTTATAAGTGTTATTGAAGTAGAAGCTCAAAGGATTGCAGTCAAATATGGATTACCCAGTATACAACTATACATGGTATATCTTTTCAGTTAGAAATTTTATACCCGTCAAGATATTACTCCGGTAAGCTTTGTAAGTCCACTAGGCTAGCACAATGAGTCTGACTAACACTAGACATAAGACAAACTGGTTAGAGTGCTCTGAACATCGATTTGGTTAGGGCGGGAACCCATTATGGAATCAAGACACAATCGGCAGTCAAAAGAAATAATTTGCTTCTCGTTGCATCTAGCATTACTCTAGTTTTTGTACCTGAAGCGACATATTATCATTTGTTTTGGTATTAACTTAAATAGTTATCAGATAAACATAAAAAGTAGAATGTGTTGTTTTGCTGTTAGCATATGCTAATGTTGCATTAGGACATGCTTGTAGATGAATGCTTTAATGCAAATTACCCTTGGAGTTGTCTTTATTTTTTAAGCTGAGACCAAGGGATATTGTGAAGGCGTCAGCATGATTTCCTTGCGCTAGTTATGTCCTATTGTGGATTTAAGAGGGTGTTTGGGATTATTTTACTTCAGAAATTTTAATCTAATCTACTTGTAATGGGTTTTAGGTTATATATGATGATAGAATAGTAATTTTAGTTTCATATCGAAGAAGCACTTTGAAATAGCTTATTGAAAAACTGCCTATTTTACCCCAAAAGAAGCATATAAGTAGCAGTTTGGATGATCCAAATCCATGAGCCACCTGTTGTTCTGAGCTGGTGTTGCAACTATTGTAATCTCTACCCTATGCTTTTGAGGCTAATTTGGTTAAAAATAATAGTAATAAAAAAATAAAAAATAAAAATAAAATAAAATAAAAAATTGTTCTTTGGTCCTGTTGGCTTTGCGTCACTATTGGTTAAATTCTATAAATGTTGTGTAATAATGACAATTGAGAGATATATTCTCACAGCAACTAGGTGATTAAAGTTATTGGAGCTACCTACTCCTGCTTTATGAGACTAGTTTGGTACAGGATTATATTCCCTCTACTATAACTAGGTGATCACGAGAGGAGATTGCAGATGGTTATCAACCAAGAAGCTCATTTTGTATCTTCTGTAGTTTTGTGGTGAAAGAAACATAGCATGCTTTCCATGTGGTGAAAGTACAGAGAAATATGTGATTCACAAGATTTTTTGAGTTGTGACTAGTGGGTGAAACAAGTAAGCTCGGATATTGATCTTATAGTGGGGAAATGATTTTGTAGGTGTCAGAATCTATTAATCCTGTGAATTTGGGTAGACGTAGTGCTTTAGAAATTGATAAGAATGGGATTGAGTTGAAATTATTATAGGAGATTAAGGGCCGTTGATAGGAGAAAAGAGAAGTTTGACCTAAATAAACATTGATGATCATTTGATGACATAAATACGAGAGCCTCATTAAGTGGATTTAGATTTAATTGAAGATCTTAACCGTTGTTTCGGCTTGAATGGTTCTGCGAAGAAATCAAAAGGTACTAAGTTGGGTGATTTTTGTAGAAAATTGCTTCTCTTACTGGGGGCAAGCTGTGTAGGTGGTTAAATGCAAAACAATATTGAGGTTGAAAGCTCATTTAGTTGGATTGCTAGTGTCATGGGAATCTTATTGGGGTTATCGGTATATTTTTTATGGGAGTTGTGTCAAAGTCGCACACACGTGGATTATTGTCAATCCTTTCAACGGCATGATGTTTTGTATATTTTGTATTGGATCAGATGTACATTTATATACATCTGCATGTCTTGAATGTGTATATGGATATATCTGTTTTTGTTGGGTTGCAAATACAGATCATGTTCAGTTATTGTATGCATTGAAAGTTGCTTGATGAAAATTAGACAAATATCTTCGATATTACTGATAAGAATACATGTTATAATTACTCTGTGTTGTTTTCTAACTTATGTTTTGAACCAATTGTTATATTTGATGTTTCTCGATAGATCAACTTGATTTTTAAGACCCATTGTTTGTCACACTGATTGTGTATTGGTCTTGTTCTACTACAGGTGCCCGTGCAGCTAAATGAAGTGTGAACTTGACTGGAATAGAGAGATATCGTGCTGCTTGATGTCTTGCGAGCGATATGCTATCATTCTGTGCTTCGGTTTTTGCACTTTTCTTGTTCTATCTTTCTAGTTTTGTGAGTATCGTTTTTGTTCTGTTTAGCCGAAACACAATCGAAGAAATGCTTCTTGACGTGTGCTGATGTAATAATGTTTTTTATGAAGTTATAATGTTTAGGTGTTTTAAGGAAGTTTTTTTTATGAAGTTCAGATGATTAAATTTCTTCCCATCATCAGATCCTTGCATTACATAATCTTCATGTAGAATGTCTTTTTCTTTTTGCATAATCAGATCCATATGAGATTATGAGATGTCAACATATGTATTAGCACATACACGGTATATAGAGCATAAAATTTTCGATAATAATTTTGAGTTGCGCTCGTATAAGCTTGACCGCTACTCTTCAGATATTTTGAGCTTCTTTTCTGTACTCGAGTCAAATTTGAGCATAAATGATCTCTAAATGTTTAACTTGTTTACGCCCTTATCCTTCTGACTAGGGATGGAACTTAGTTGAGAACGGGAGGGGTCATGGCGCCTTTAAAATTTTTAGTCATAAGTACATTTTTAACCTTTACATTTTGTAGTACACGGTAAGCATTATTAGTAGGAATGTTAAATGAAAATGTAAATTGCCCCCTAAAATAAATACGTTAGGGTTTGACCATTCCGGTTAAACTTGTCAAGTTTCGTTTATGCTTTTACCACATATGATAACTTCACATATACAAAGCGTTCAAGTTACGAGATAGCTTAAGGTTGCCCAGGGCATGGGTTCATGTTTTGGAAATCGACAAATAGTGGAAGTTTACCCAAGGCACGGGTCCATGTTTTAGAAATCGGCCAATAGCCGAGGTCCGGTTCAAGTTACAAGATAGTTGGTATTTCCTAAGGCACATGTTCAATTTTATAAACTGTCTCATAGTTGGGGCTTGGTTCAAGTTACTAGATAGTCTATATTAAGCACTTAAGCCAGGCTGCCAGGGCATGGGGTTCAGTTTCTGGAACTGCTCAATAACCATGGCCCAAAACACACAGGTTTGTGTCATGAAAAGAATTGGGTTAAAGCCATAAATTACTAACGCAAAATTTTCACATCTAGTTAATTTACTTTATAAGACCCATTAACACCATATTAACTTTTGAATTTGTCCAAAAGTTAGAAATATTCTCAAAGGTGACCGGTAGGTGACCAGTGATAACCGTTTGTCAAGTAAATTAATTTACAAAATTTCCCCATCTAAGTAATTAACTTCACAAAATTTCCAAATATAGGTAATTTACTTTACAAAATTTTCATAAATTACCAACACTTGATGAACGCTTCAGACAACCACGTGGATTAAAATAATGACATGAAAATTCAAATGGAACATTTCTAATATTTACCGGTACCAACAAGTTAGGATGGTGTTAATTAGTTTTTATAAAGTTAATTACCAAGATGTGAAAATTTTGTAAAGTACATTGGTAATTCATGACTTTAACCCAAAAGAGTTTTATCTTATCATGAATTCGAGAATATCAAAAACAATTTATACGAACAATTCCGAAAGTCTCGAACCATCATTAAGGTGGCATATAGTGATAAGCACCCTGAAGATCTTAAGAGAGATAAACGGTTTGAACTTCACGAGATAAAAATATTAGGATAGTCAGAGAAGAAGTATAAAACCAGTCATGGAAATAATGGTTACAATGTGTAAATTAGAGCCATAGGCTCGATTTTCCCCTAGTAGCATGAACAAAGATCCGTCTATGCCTACCCATTTTAATTAAGAAAGTCTCGAAGACATTATCCATATAAATTATTTTTTTCAAATTTGTTTCTCAACCAAAGGAACTGTATTGTTGGTGATTTTTGTGTCATCAAGCATTTGTGTAATTAAGATTACCTGTGACCAAAGGGATTTCAAAGTTAAGTTATAATACAAGTTAGGAGGTGTGGAGTATACGCATGTATAAACTATTAACTTGATTTAGGATACAATGAATGAAAAAAGATATACTGATACATTATTCGTCGCTAGAATGTTGCAACAGTTTAATAGATGTAACTATTCAAATAGTAACACAGAAAAAGTGCCGCTAACGAGGTGTCATTGGAATTATTTATTTATTTTGAAAAGCAAAAATTTATGACCACAAAAAGGGAAAAACCCCCACAACCAATACAAAGACCAACAGATACCCAACAAGACACTTGGGACCTATAGGCTCAAGAACTAAACACTACCTGAAACCAAATAGCCCAACAAATCTAAGGAAGAAAAACAAGACATAAGCAAAATCCAAGCACCCCGACACAGTCTCGAAATACAAATCATTTTGAAACTTTGCAGCTCGAAGGGTCACAAAAACAATTTTGCCATGAAAACGTTACATTCTGTTATCTTCTTGATATCCAATCATAGCTTTTAAGTTGAATTTCTTGGACAATTTTGTTGATGCTCGCCATTTTCACACTAAAGACACGAGAATTACGTTCCTTCCATATCATATACACGGTCACCCATGTTACTAGTTGCCACAGATTTCCCGAGGTAAAATTAGAATCAGACCCACCATGTTGCAACATATAACTAAGAGAAAAGGCATTAACCGCACCTTTCCTCCACCAACCAAAAATCTTTTCCCAAACACTTATTGCCACATTACAATTTACTAGAATGTGATCATACGTTTCCACATTATCTCCACAGCAAGGACATAAAACTGAATCCAAGTCGATACCTCTTTTATTGAGCTCCACACGAACCGAAATTCTCCTATTTAGAGCTCTCCAAATAAAGATATTCACTTTCTTCAGCAGAATTTTGTTCCATATCGTCTCTTGATTTGAACCCACCACAAGACTCAAATCATCCACCATAAGAGGTAAATCTTTAGCCTTGAATTTACCATCTTCAGCAAGATTCCAATGCCATGATCCCTACAATCACGAGTTAGACTAACGGTATGAAGTAAATCCATAAGTACTGCCAAGTCCCCACAAGCCTTCCCCCTAGGTTCCCTTACCCAATCCCATTCCCACTTCCAGATCCCGTCACTCCAATTTCCTTTATCAATCACCCGAGCCTCCTTACACCTATCTATATGAAAGAACCTAGGGAATTTATCACAGAGCCTAACATTTCCTATCCATCTATCTTCCCAAAAAGATGTATCCCCTCCAATCCCCACCTTATTCGAAAACAAAGTGGAAAACCAATTCCAATTTTGCCTAAATCTATGCCTACTCTAACAATATCACACCAAACACTACTACCACCTAACTCCCTCAATACCCCATTATCAACCGAACCGCCATTAATCCCATAGATACTTTAAATCACCCTAACCCATAACGCACCGCTTTCTATCCTAAACCTCCACCACCAAAGCCAAATTTTTTGCCCGGAGAGAACCAATGTTTAAACCCTCCGCCCCATGTGAAGCTAAAACTTTATCCATTAATCCAAGCCAACTTTTTATTTTCACCCACCCACCCCAAAAGAAATCCTTTCTAATCTTCTCAAGTTTTTTAGTCACGCACAAAGGCACACGGAACATCGAGAAGTAATACAATGACAAACTTCCTAAAACCGACTTAACTAACTTCAAATGTCCCTCAAACGACATTGTTTTTACTTTCCACTCGCATAATCTCTTCTTAAATTTCTCCACTACAACTCTCCACGCACTTTCCCGCCTCATGCACTTTCCAATTGGAAGGCCCAAATAAGTAAATGGAAATTCCCCAACACTACATTGCATCCATCTTGCCATATTGACAACCTCATTCGAATTCACTCCTACACCATATAGTCTACTTTTATTAAGATTCACTTTTAAACCTAATACTTTCTCAAAAGGAATCTATTTGAAATGCCGTAACTTCTCACCAAAATGTGTGACTATTCATAAAAAGGTGTGACTTTTCATTAAAAGTCACTTTGCTTATTATATATAAACATCATTTTGGTCTTTCATTTAGAAATGAACAATCATGACAACATATACAATATTCTTTATGTTTTTGCTCTTATCCTTGTGCTTAGAATTTAATGTGTTTTTGTCTTATCTCATATACAATTTTCGTGTAACTCAAAACATCAAATAGGGTGGAAATATTGCATTCAACACATAAACTATACACGATTCAAGAATTATCAAAACCCTAATACAAAGATGTACATCATCCTACATACCAAAATTTTCTTTTGTCATATTCTTTAACCCATAAGAGCTATATATAAACAACTTATTTCCTACCACTATTTTGGATTCATGAAAGATGCCATTAAGATGATTTGTATGTATTAGTATGGGATTAGCTCTCGTCTTTTGTCACTATTTTGATATAGTTTATTAACCAAATAAAATTGTTTTCATCTATTTTCTTTTACTAGTAAGAATAGATGGAAATAAGATAAAATGTAAAGGGTGAGGATCATCTTAAGTTACTTGAGTTAAGTTAGAGTATCATCAGCCATTTAATTAAAATTAAAGGTTAAGAATACACATTTTTATAGTAAACTAGTAATTAAGACCCGTGCGTTGCACAGAGACTATATGTAAGTGTTAATAGTGTATTCTTCGGCACTTATTCTCGTCATTATATATCTAAGTTGTGATGATATTACAAATTTTCTAAGTATAGTAATGAAGACTCGTGCGTTGCACGGGCTGTATATAAGTGTTCATATGTAATATTCGGCAAATATTTTCGTCATTATATATCTAAGTTGTGATTGTATCACACCTTTTCTAAGCATGACACATATTTAAAATAGTTTATTCACATGTAAGCTTCGGCACTTATTTTCATCATTATATATCTAAATTGTGATGGTATCACATATTTTCTAAGCATGACACACATTTAAAATAGTTTATTGACAATAAGTTTCTAAGTTGTGATGTTACCACAACTTTTGTTGGTCAATAAGTTCCTAAGTTGTGATGTTACCACAACTTTTGTTAGCATGGTATGAAACTATGTTTGCCACTAATTTTCGTCATATATAACTTGGGCTGCCTCAGGGTGTGAAAATGATCAAGTAAATTGTCGGGTTGTTAGTATGATGGTGAGGCCCAAATATACAACAATAGTTTATTGACATTAAAAGAGTATATGTGAAGAGATTTTTTTCAAGATGTTATATTGAAAATAGTCTCTTCACATGTAATTTTTTAATATGTATAAGTTACATAAATTATTTTAAATATTAAGCGATGACATTAATGTTGGAGACCTTTTATATTCATCTCCGTGCGATGCACACATGTTTGGACTGCCTCAGGACCATTGCAATGCACACATGTCGGATCTAATTATTTTTTTCATAATGTTCGGGACTAATTTTCGGTTCATGTTTGAAACTCTCATTTTTTGTGAAAGACGGACTTTTGTTGTTCAAATAAATGACATTATTAAAAGCGAACTATAAAACAAATTTCTTTTTTAACAAAACTATAAAAAAAATTAAAACATTAAAGTAATTAATATATTCAAGAGTATAAATTATAACTCGTATAATAAAAAATCATATCCAATGACCCAAGTCCGAATCATAAACCTGCTCCAATCAATCAATAGACCCGACATTTAACTAAACACAATTTTCTTCTCCTTTATATACTTCTTCGATTTAGAAGATTCTCATTGTTAAGATGATAGTGTGGTGATATTTTTATTATATACTACCATTTTCAATATGTAACATTGACATAATTTACACAGTCATATCAAAGTCACGCAATACTCCAAGACGTTTAATTAAGAAAGTGACATTAACACACCACAGGACAAAAAACTACATTAAGAGCGAAAATATTAAAATGAACCAAAAAAGTGTAGTAATAATTATTGACTAAAAATTGAATGTGCGTCACATTATTTTCAACAAACTTACTTGCTAACGAATCAATAGTATTAGCCCGTTTATCGGTATTACGTGAAGTAAAATATTGCATGTTTAATTTGTAACGTACTATTAATATGAATGCTAAGTATTTATTTCATCGATGGCCGTGGCGTTGTTGTTGTTGTTGTTGTTGTTGTTGTTGTTGTTTGTTGTTTGTTGTTGTTGTTGTTCATTGGCCTTTTGCATGTTTTGTTCTTGATACAATTTTTGTGACTTTTCGATCTTTTTTTTAATGCTTCTTAATGCGCTGCAAAAAAACAATTAGATATAGTTTATTGTTAGTAATTTAAATACAGTTAATCAATATATTGCATTTTCGATCAAAGTGAACATGTTCGTGCATGTTCCACTTAATTGATAAGACAACGATGTGTAGGATCTCTTAAACCATTATAGATGATGATGTTACTACCAAACCTCACAAGCACCATCTTTATGTCATACATTGTTACACACACAAAACACACGTAAAATTTACATAAAACAATATAAATCAATATGCTAAATAAGTAAGATGATATAATGCTTACTTTAGCACCATAATAAGTTGTAGCTGGTTTGGAGGAAGTTGTGGTTTGTTATGTGTGATTTTCGACACATTATATAGTTGATAAAATATTTGTAACTCATGGACGGGAAGATAAAAAGACTAACCACTAATTGGCTCATAATACACCATGATTACATGAACACCAAACACTTCATCTCCTATGTACTTATCCGTATGCATGACTATTAAATCAATGTACTAACACATGAAGCCTCCACATTTCACAATCAATTCATGAGACATTTATTAACACCCTTTTACATTTATAATACTACTTAATCTTTTAGTATATAAGATTTTGACATTTGATTTTAATTTAATGGTTGAGGATACTTTAACTTGACTCAAGTTGTCCCAACAACTTGAGAGGATCCTCATCCAAATGTAAATTGCGCTATTATAATGTGTGTGTTTGTTAAAAGTAGTAGAGCAGTAACAGTTGGTACTAGCAGTGAGCTGTGAGCAGTAGCTACGGCTCACAGCTTACAGCTTCTCAAAGAAGCATTGGAAAAATGAGCATTCCTAAAAAATAGCAAAACGCATCGTTCCTTTGACAAACGACTACTAATAAATGCTCGTTACTCAACGCTCATCGCTTTAAAAAGCTTCACGCCGCTAATAACTAAATACGTCAAATTTACAAAATTGCAAATAACATTGATAACCGATAACATACAAAATTGCAAATAACATTGATAACCGATAACATTGCTGACAAGACTTCTCATCTCAAGTTTTGTCTTGTTATTATACCTAGTTTGATACTTTGTTATTAGCTAGGTTTGGTTTGTGTTTATAGCCTGTCATAAACACTTGTTTATCAAGCGCCTGTGCTTGAGGTTAATGTGGTACTTCAGCCACATTCCATTTGTACTTAAATGTTTTTTTTGATTATATATTTACCGGGGTGTCCCCTTTACCCAAAAAAAAAAAAAAAAAAGACATAAGTTTCTTACAAAGTATTTTTCTTTCGAAATTAACTGAGCTACACGTCTAAAGTCAGGTCCTAATCAACTATCATTGTTTGTTTGGATCGAAGAAGACTTTTTAACATCCTAGCTTTGTAAGTTGTACACAATTTTGATCTCACGTTGGAATTTGAAATCATCTCTTGTTGACCGACTATGGTGGTCGTTAGCCTTGGCCACAAGGTTCTTATCATCACTCTAACCAATACTTGTTTGGCATATGGTTAGCATTAGACTTTTATCACCCTTTCCAACCAAACGTTTTCATTGAAAAAATACAAAAAAAAAAAAAAAAAAAAAAAAAAAAAAAAAAAAAAAAGTCTTGCAACAAATAATTGAAGAAATAATTACATAAAGATTAATAAATACGGTGTACTATGGTTAGCCGTTAGCATTAGGTTGTACGGCTTAGTAGGAAGTTGCCTCAAACATATGCAACTGTTCTTCACTTTGCTACCAATTGGCATGACCTCGGTTTATACCGATGTTATGCAAAGAACAAGTATTTGCGCCATGTTGTTACCCCAACACCAAATCACTGCAAAGAACTTAATCAGCCTTAAGAGCATCCACAATGGCTCAAGTGGTGAAAAGCTTTTTATTATTTTAAAAAGTTTTTTTAAAGAGTTTTTGCCATTGCAACCAATGCTTTTTGAAAAGCTTTTCAACAATGACTTGGTAAAGCTCAAGTCTTTGCTCCAAGTTTTGGCCACTAAATGTTTTATGCATGAAATGCATCAAGTCTTAAAGACTTGATGCATTGTAGATTCTCTAAGTTCAGACAAAAATACGATATGTGATTAAGAACAGCTTCATTTATACACTATATCCATAGATAAACCAACATAAAACATTATACTCACAAAAACAAAAAGTACATAATTCATTATCTTAAGAAGTTATACATTATCCAACGACTATGCTACAATAAAACATGCCAAAAGTCGAGGACAAAGAAGACCAAATAAAATAATAAAAAAAAATGAAGAAAAGGAACCATAGACCATACTTAATTCTAATACAAACCAAAGGAAAATAAAGTTCTAGAGGTCTAAAAATATGCACACATTACTTCTTACATATCAAGTCTTTAACCTTATGTTTTAGGCTTCAAAGCACCGTTTACATAATAGCACATGCAGTTGGATTTTCGTCACTAAAAGCAGTTGTGTACCGAACCTCAGCCGAGCTAGCTCGTGCTAGGTTATTGTATGGATCATCAACATATCGCACATAACCTGCCGGCGCCTTTTTGTCATAGACACCTTGTGCATAAGGGTGAGCTACAATGTCATATGGCACATAAGGCCAAAACTCAACCTTCTTGCCAGTTCGATAAGCCACACGACGCAACACTTTGTTTGGGTCAACATAACCAACAACCGTAAGCTTGTGTTGCTTCCTTTCAACAGTCGCAGAGGTCACGCCTTTCATTCCTTCTACTGATCTCCTCACTTTCCTCTCGCACCCATCACAATCAATCTTCACTTTAATCTCCACAGTCTATAATTAAAACATTTTTAAAGGACAAAATTAGAAAGTTAAGCAAAGGCTAACATGTGATAATTAGGTTACGAGTTCTTATATATAAACAAATTAAGACTATGTAGCTTATATACATACATTGCCAAATAAATTAAAGGGTTCATTTAAGGGATGTACAAAAACTCAAAAAGTATTACTAGTATATTTATCTTCTATAGATAAAATCGTCATGACTATTGGGAATTTGGATAGCTAGATACTCTGGATTTGACTTTTTTAAGTCATGGGGGATGTTCATATGGAATCATGTGGCAAGAATTAGGTAGATAACTAACAAATAAATTTTGACAATTGATTTAGACAGGCATGTGTGCCCTGTCTAAATATATAATTATACGGAGTACAAGTTTTAACGAGTGTGTATGTAAATTACTCGGAAAAGAAGGTGGTAGGTCAACATGGAATACTTTAATTTGTTTCAACTAAAATATGCATTGTGGGACCTTACACCTTAGTTATGGTTCCATAAACTTGAATTATTCAAGTTTATAGGTTTGTTATAAAATATTTGTTTGGAATCCATCTGTTTATAGTTATACACCTCAGTTTCTTAAGAATCTTAAAGAGTACTACGTAGTATTTTAATGTTAGCTATTTATAATTACATAAGAACAAGTCTTAAGAGTAGTTACTATGTATTTTAACGATAACGTATGTATGAAACCAACCTATGAAAGTTACAATAATGCACTATTTTAATTCAAATTATGATGATCATGTTTAGTTTTAACGGCACATAACCACTATGACATTAAAAAAAGAAGTTTAGTGCTGTTATTAGTATTAAGCAGACTTTATTGAATGCTTACAAAACTTGATGATTAGGGATTTCAATAATATATAGTTATATACAAACTATGCAACCATAAATATCTTGAAATTGCATGATTAGATTCCAATATTACTTCATAGTAAATCATTATATAACACCAACTTTAACTTATTGTGTTAATAATCTATGTTGCATCAACGTTAATATATTATCATGTACAACTGGCTTCAAAGACAAAAAATACTTTCATCAAATTAGTAAGTCGATTAACTTATATTGATCACTTGGCTTTTTTTATCTTTTTCGTTTTGGAGAAATTAAAGTGAAAGCTATCTAGTTGTACAATATTCTTTGTAGGTACCAAACTTTAGACCCAATAATGGGAAAAAGCTAAGTAAATATGTAAACATCACATATCACTATCTATAGTAATAGTCTCTCTTTATCATCTTCGTAAAGGCAGACAGATATCGTGACATAAATATAACCTTACCTTTAGACAAAGTATATCTAGACTACGTACAACTATTTTTGCACTATCTACAAACACTAAATATATCTGAGTACTACTCGAATCAAGCAAGCATGTATGAATACACATATAAAACCTTTTTTAAGGGGTGCATGGAATTTTGAGTTTACTAAATAGTTTATCAACTTGTGTATCAACTTAAGGGTGCATGGAATTTTGAGTTTACTAAAACCTTTTAGGCTTTCAGGGTGTTTCTTTTTCATTTAATGAGGACACTCAAACTTTTTGTTTTCTGTTATTATGGAGGTTTAAAAAAAACTTCAAATTAAGAGGCTAAAATAGATATGTTTTCAAACCAGTTAATTTAAGAAACAGTCCTTTTAAGTAGTGAAAAACTGAGAGGGATTTTTAAAAAATTATTAGTCTAAGAAAACGTTGAAAACATATAACGTGTTAGAACTTAGAAGTATTTTTTCGAAATTCTTACACGAAAAAGAGAAAATTCACCTTCAGCTTTTATAATTAGCGTTTAAAGATCTACGATTTTAAGTCCAATTTTTTTTTTTTTTTTTTTTTTTTTTTTTTTTTTTTTTAATCACTGGAAAAAGAAAACTAGAGAAACATTGTATGCAACTAAGCGACTCACCCTAAAAGGTTTAGTTCCATTCTGAAAACTGTATACTCGTATTTCATATGAAATTATGAAATTTTGTTTATTTATTTATTTATTTTTTCTATAAAAAAACCTCATACCACTTTTCTGAAAAAATTTTAAAAAGAAAACAACATAAGCAGATAGACATTCAAAACAACCTTAAAACATAAAAACTCGGGTCGTACTATAAAGACGGGGGATTTGTCCTCTATTTTTTTTTCAGCGCAGCCCATATTCTGTTCCGTATTTCTGACAGTTTTAACCGTTTGACTTATTAAACTTTATATTTTCTGTTCCGCACTTTCAGGTTTATAGCTTTTTTATATAAACAAAATTATAAAAATAAAAAAAAATAATAAAAAAAAAAAAAAAAAAAACAGAAAACGCCAAAATAGGTATAGCCCCGTTAAAATAAAAAAGTAGCCCTCGTCCTTATAACTCATGCCAAAAACTCTTAACAAAATTTAGAGTTTTTATACCTGCAACTGCTTGCGTCTTTTATACTTTTTGTTGCTACCACTTCCACAGTCGAACATGTTGGAAAGATGATCCAAAGCTCCCATTTTTACTGGCTCTCTCTAACTTTAGAGATTTTTCTACTGACAAACAGTAAAATAATAATATATGTTGTAATAGTACTTTTCTAGTTGCTTTGTTGTGTCAAGGTTGCTTTGAAAATGGATCATCACTTGCTGCCGCTATTTATAATAGGAATTAAGTTTTGAGTTGGCCCTTTAGGATTTTATTGTTTTGTAACTAGGACCTTGTAGTTTTGCATAGTGATTGTACAGCCCTCTAAGTTTTGGTTGAAAGTGATATATTACAATGAAAGATGATTGGATATTAAAAAGCATTTTAATCATCCGAGAAGAAGCACTCAAGATAGATGAAGAATAAACATCGGATAACCCTATGCCATGAGTCACACTATTAAGAGGATCCAAGCTTTATCCTCAACGATCGACATATATACATACAGCTTCTAATTATAAGTTAAGTGTTACTCTGTTATTAAGTTCATAATAAAGGTTAACAATCTTCATAATTAGTATACTATGTGAATGATAAAGCATAATAAACATAAGAACTATAATTTCAATATAGTTTAATGCTAACTTTCTTCTAATTGTCATCTAGTTAGTTGATAAGGCCGTTTTCGGCATGTGCGGAATGATCGATGGCACATGGACTCCAAATTCTTAGGGCCACCACGATCTTAGACACATGGGACGATTTAATTTGATTTCGAGTATAAAACTGATAATAATGTGTTAAGGAACGTATTATTATTTAATTTTTACAAAGAAAAATGACAAGAATCATGTAATATCATAAAAAAAAATGGCGTATACGAAGAACTGCAGAGGTGTGGATATGAATTGCGTTAATGTAACAAAATTAGCAGTTTTAACCCTTGTTTAAGAACATTTATTTTTTTTTCTTAAAAGATTTTATGAATGATAAAATATTGAATTAGTTTATATGAAAGCTATGTGCGTATCTTTGCATATTGTTAATTAACCAAAAAAAAAAAAAAAAAAAAAGTTCAATTAAGATAGTGTCACTAATTTAACGGCCACTATTGGTTTGATGTTTAGACTTTGATTTTAACATTGTTTGTTAGATTAAGGGTGTGTTTGTTTCATTTAAATGTTTTAGGTCTGAATCTGACTACCACATCTTACTAGTAAGAGGTGGCTAGAACGTCTAACTCTAAACGAAATAATGTTGTTTGTTTTTGTATAATTGTCAGAATGATTTTAAGTGCTCGTTTCTACAATTTATTTAAGTAACTTGTGTAAATATAAAATAAGAATTCTTATCATAAATATAACATCGTTAATAAACCATCAAATATATTATATTAACACGAGTCTTCAATATCTCTTATCGAATAAGAGGCAGTAAGACAAGTCAACTATCTCTTACTAAGTAAGATGTTTTATATCTAACTGGGTCTGACTCAAAAGAAAAAAACAAACAAGCAAAACGTCTGCCCACCTCTTACTGGTAAGAGTAAGAGGGCTAGTAAGACATTTTTTTTAAAAAAAAACAACACACCCTTATATCCGTTACACATCTTAGCCATTTTTGTTTTCAAGAGGCCTTTAGCGTGATTATTGCAGAGGGTTTTTGAAATTCACGGGACGGGCCTGTTAGTTAATTACGAATATTGTCATGATTAGTTTGACTTGTGAAAACTAAGGCTAGACACAATAATATAGTCGATTCGGTCGAGCTCCAAACGACTGATCGTCCCTTTTGTGTGTATTTGGTCTCGACCCAAATGAAGCAAGAAAACAAACCCACTCGGTCTCAACCTCGACCGATTAACTTTCCAACTTTTTTTTGATATTTGATCCAAACGGTTCACTCATTTAAGGCTACTAGCCGTTTGTGACTAAAAAAATGTATCCGTTTGATCCGAGGCAACAAATGTCACCGGGTTATCAAGGTTCGGGTCACTGATCATATCACGATTCGGTGTCAAATGATGATTTTGTTGGTGATGCCGACGACAACACTATTTCTGAAGAGATGCCACCAGTCAAAACAAAGAAGCGTGTTACAAAGGGTAAGAAGAAGCCGGTTGAGAAAGAGGCTCAGAAAGACACCTCGAATGATTCGGCGAATTGGTCAAAACAAGAAGATTAGTTTTTTTGTTTTTATGTTTTAATAAGTGTTGTAATGTTTTTATTTTATTTGAATTATGTCACACCCCCAAAATCGGGTCCAGCGGAAGCATACATGTAGCTGGGGTGTAACTCAATTGGTATTACAGCACAAGTACAAAATTTGTTTTCACTTCAATCATTTAGAGTAAAATCGTTTAACTAAAAGTATTGAGTTTACATTGTTTGAAATTAGTGCGGAAGTAGGCCCTTAAAAGTAGTTTAAAACGGTCCCCATATAAATAATCAGAGTCTTCTATGACCATGCCATGCCCTGCCAAAACCTCCTGTAGCGTGCCATAAGCTAAAACCTGAAAATACATGCTAAAGTGTCAACACGAGGTTGGTGAGTTCATAGAGTTTGTTTAACAAGTAAAGCCTATAGAGAAAAGATCGCCCAGCAAAGGCATCGTAAATCCACTCAGTTACAGGTCCCGCCATAAGAGACTTGTAACCTGTGTGTTTACAACCCACTGCCAAAAGTAATATGTTTACGTGAACAAAAGAAATACGTGGACCAATAATCAAAGATAAGTGTAGTTTGACCAATACACTTGGTTACGTGACCAATTCATTCGGTATGTGACCAATTCATTCGGTCGTATTACCCGTACATTCGGTTATGTGACCCGTTCATTTGGTCATGTATGTACATAGTGGAAAAGCCGGTTCATTCGGTTAAGTGTGCATAATAGTGGAAAAAGCTTGGGTTCAAAGGTAAAAAGGATTAAGTGTGATGCCATTGAATATACACTACCTTCGAATGAGTAAGAAAATTCATAAATGGAGCAAGTAAATGTTTGACTAAGCATGTAGCAAAAACCAATTAAATCAAGTATACATTTAGATGGAAACGAGCATGTATTCTCCCCCAAAGAGTTTACCAAAACAATTGAAAAAGTAGGGGCTATGACTCACCTGGTGCGATAGCTACGATGACAAGAATGGATACACTGAAATGAGGCACGATCTCTAACCGCAACCTAATATGAATGATATGATCTAATGTAAGAAATGAAATGACGCTACACATGCAAATACGTATGTTATCGATACCACTCATTAGTTTTGAAAATAACGTTTATCGTTGACAAATACGTTTTTGACGTCTCGTTAGGTTAATAACCACTTTTCACAGAAATAGGTTGAAACGGTACTCCACGATCCTTGTTTGGTGTCTTATTGGCAGATATAAGGTTTTCGTTGCAAAAATAGCATTTTCGTTACTTGAAAATATGCCCAATATGGCCTCGCAAAACTAGTCGCGAAATATTGTACGTTAAGTGTTAATGGTCAAGCTCGGCGTTTTTGAAAACCTTGTAACAATATCTTGAAGTCGTGTCATTTAGCTTTTGGCGATACGGGTCTCGATCGATGAGAAAATCAACTCTTATTGTTGTTACTTGAAAGTATTAGGTTCAATACTTAGAAAATTTCATTATAGTAAAAGCTGTCAAAATATATATAGTTTATCGGTTATATAGATGAGGTCGTAGTTTATTCGTTATAAGTCTATTCGACGAACGGCCAAATGATTTGAAAAGCTCGTTGGAAGATCTAGATTTCATAAAACTACGGCTCGGACTCAAATTGATCCGATCATGAAGAAAAACAGCCAAGAAGGTGGTGTCTCGCAAAGACAATTTTTGCGGCAAAAAGTGTAATAGAAAAGCTGATGGAAAAATATATATATTCGTCTAAGTTCGAACGCTTGTATCTTTTTCGTTATAAGCTCGTTTTCTACGTTCTTTATATCCCCGGAATCGTGGGATGGCATACTAATATATTTTTGATAAATCGGGACGGCTAAATCAAGTTTTAGGCCTCGAAACAGTCCATGAAAATCGTGGGACAGCAAGGTATTTTTCAGAAAATAGTTTTCGTCGTTAAAATTGAAAATAGTATATCTTTTTCGTCGTAACTCGGATTTTATCCCCGTTTTCGGCCATAGTTCCGTATCGTAAAGTATTTTCTGAATATTAGGTCCAAAATTACCCAGAATTCTCTGATCTTTCCACGTTTTGCAAAAATGGACAGCAACTTTCTATAAGTGGTCAAAACTTGGTTTTCCTAGTTACTAACTTGTTCAAAAACCAACCAAACTACTTCAAATCATCCCAAATCCTACCATACACCTTCTTAGGGTGTCATGGGTTCCTAGACATCACCAATCTTAGTGGGTTTCATGGGAATAATCATAGGATAATTATAAACTCATAATAGGTAAAAATACTTGAAAAGTGGTATGACAACTTATGTATATGAGCATGTTTTGTTACTAGATTATGAAAATACATCAAGTAAATGATTAAAAGAGTAGGAAAATCATGGGTAACTTACTTGTGATGATTATTGAAAGATGATGATAAAAACCTAATTAATCTTTGAGGTTTTTATTCCAAAACCATAACTAGATTATTACTAATACTTGATATATACTTGGATCTTGAAAAATTGATGGTTTCCTCTTCTTCTTCTATCTTTGACCGAACCACAAGAATGGTGGATGAGAATGAGAGCTTTTTGTTTCTAGTTTTTCTTGTATGTGTAAATAATTATGTAAAAGAGTTTATGTATCAATGTATTAGGATAGTATGGTAAATAATTGGTTAAATGAAAGTCAACAATGTGACTAGGGGGTGGGGGGTTCGGCTGAATTTGGGGAAGGGAGGGGACAAGGAGCTTAAAATAAGGAATACATAAAAGTTTATGTTTTAATGTTTATTAAATATCTAGATATTAGTTAGGATATTTTGTTATCGAGTGCCGAGTTAACTAAAAATAAACCGTGACGAGTTGAAATAAAATATGTCGAAGTTGTAAAAATTATAAAATATTATTCCTGGTGAGAATCGGGTGTTAAAATAATTATCGGGTTGAAATATCGCAAACCGACGGAGTAATAAGCTCCGACCGTAAAATATAGTCATTGATTTGAAAACACCGGGTAAACTAATAATATAATTTCTATATCATTAAAATAAGTACGAAAATATGTTAGGATCATAATCGGGAGTATTGGGTATACGTTCGTAGTAAAAACTGAGTGGTAATGTTAATTACAAATTAAGCATACGTAAATAGAAATAATGCATATCCGTGTAGGGCCTAAAGTGTTGATGATGTTACGAGTGATATATAGACTACTCCAGCCTATAAGACGTGTCATTAATGAATGATGCATGAATTTGCAGTTAAACCCCATTGGTTACACGAATTTGAAGACTCGTAAACTCAGTTTACGTAATGGTGAATTATGATCATGAATAGTGATTCCCTCCGGGAATGAATAGTGTCACATGAATAGTAAAATTTCTGAATGTTTCTCGAAATGTCAAATTGACCTCAAAAATGATGAATAGTAAAATGATGAATAGTGATCGATGAATAGTAATTTGTGCATAGTAAATTGTCGAGGTTTGGAAAATGACCGGAAATTACGAGTTGTGACAGTCTTCCCTTCTAACAGGAACTTCGTCCCGAAGTTCAGTTTGTGTAAGTCTCTAGAGTGGTATTGGTGAAAAGATGATGATATTTATTGTGTAAGCTACCGAGCTCTAATGGGAGTTCAAGTCTGTAGGCCACTAAACCCATACTGTCTGAATCCCGGGTTTATCTTCCCAAATTTTTCTTAATGGTATCATGCCTTTCCTAGGCAGAACTTTCAACAATATCTTGCCATTAACTTGAAATTCTAAAGGTTTACAACTTATTGAACTTGTAACTGATTCTTGACTCGTAAGAAATTCTCTGGTTATTTCATGAATGCCTACTGGACTAGTGAGTTAGGATTTTTCCAAGTTTTGATCCGTCAATGGATGTTGACACTTCGACCATAGAGTGCTTCGAATGGTGTAGTCTCTAAGCTCGTGTGATAACTATGGTTGCAACTGAATTTGATTTATGGCAAATGGTTAATCCAACCATTTCTGGTGTCAATCACACCCGATTTGGGCATATCTCCCTAGGTTTGAATCAATCTCAAATTCTGACCATTGGTCTTCAGGTAATAGGTGGTGTGGTTCCAAAGAGATCTAAATGAAATCGCTAGGAGTTGAGGTGGAATCAAATTCCTTTATTAGGGATAATTGAAATGGGTATCATGAATCTTGTTTTGAAAGACTTACAGGGTTAAATCCGTAAAAGGGGTGTTGTTGAAAATAATAGATTAGGATAAGGTTGGGATCCTCCGCAGGATGTCAGGAATTGAGTCTTTCTCCACCTACGGTGCTTAGTCTCCATTACTAAGATTTTCCCCAAGTTATAGGTCATCAACTCACAAACTCCTAAAGGTATAAGTGTGGTAATATAGTGATTGATTTTTAAAGTTTGTTTTGAGATTGTGCTTTGTTCATAAACCTTCCCCGAATAAATGAATTTATAAGTTTAAGCAAACGGCTTTTTTTAGGTAATATCCTTCTTGATGTTTCAAAATTTAGTAGTTATGCAATATAGGAAAATTTTCAACATAAGGTGGATAATATGGTTTACCAAAGATCGATGTTTAAAATTTTGTAACATTCAATAGTTTTGTAAAAGATTATCTAAAAGGAATTTGCTTGTCAAAATAAGTGCATCAGAAAAGTGTTTCTTACAAGATATATGTTTTGTATAATGGTAGTTTGGAGAAAAATCCTTTTAAAAGTGCAAGTATTAAGTGGATAAAATAGCTAGGTATGTATGTATGCACAAATGCATAGGTGTCTAACATGTTTGAATAAAGGCTATTGGTGAGGACATGTTCAATTTATAGTCTCGGTTAAAAGGTTGAATTTATCTCTATGGTGTTGCTTAGTGAGCACTCGTATCTAAATGAATCTTGTAATTCAGTCAAGCCAATACTTTCCAGATTATAGAATTTTGGTGATCAGGCCAGTGATAGTGGTTCGGATGGTTTTGTGATATCCTGAGATTCATGGTGAGTTTTGAATGGTCTTAAGGTACCGAAGGATCATCCTCATAGAAGGTATAGAAAGTCTTTCCTAGGGAGGTCATTGATAATATCCACTTATCAATATAGGGAGTAGTGAGGGATGAGTGACATCGGAATCTATAGAGTGTCACCTACTTCTTTGTATATATGGGGGTGGGGAAAAGAAATGATAGTGATGGTGAGGAGGGAAGAGACTGTGACAACTGCAACAAAATGAGATTGTGACACAAGAAAATACTGTGATATGAGTGTATTGTGCAAAAATATGAAAGTTCATGAAATAAATTGACTAACTGACATGTTTCCAATCGGTGGTTTACGAAGTGATGAAAAGTATGAAGGTTCCAACAACGAGAGTATACACACACATGAATGAAACATTTGGAAATGAGTTGAGAATTCAATCCAGACATAATCTTATTATAACCATTCTCAGTGTTGCAAAATTCATCTCTGAGTCAGACATAGGTGGTCAGCCTATATCTCACTATCCCGGGTTGAATATAGATGACCAGTCTATATTCCACCGAGGTTCCATGAATTTTGAAATACTCAGCTCAGTTATACTAATACTATGTCCTTCACAAGTACCAAGACGTTCTGAAAGACAAAAGCAGGTGGCCAAACTCGAGGTCAAATGATGAAACTATGCAAGGAAAAACATAACACGGTGACATATATGATACGTGAACATGCTTATATGAAAGACAATTACAGTAATCAACTATAATAAATGGATATAATATACCAGATAATGAGACGCAAATCTCATCACCTAAGTCAGCAACAAACCACAAATGAGGTATCATCTTGGCAGGCAGGCACGTGACGGTCATAGGGTTAAGTTTTCGTAAAAGTAGCTATAGTCTAGGTTTTAAAAACACTTAGTTCGCTATAGCCAAAGCTCTGATACCAATCTGTCACACCCCCAAAATCGGGTCCAGCGGAAGCATACATGTAGCTGGGGTGTAACTCAATTGGTATTACAGCACAAGTACAAAATTTGTTTTCACTTCAATCATTTAGAGTAAAATCGTTTAACTAAAAGTATTGAGTTTACATTGTTTGAAATTAGTGCGGAAGTAGGCCCTTAAAAGTAGTTTAAAACGGTCCCCATATAAATAATCAGAGTCTTCTATGACCATGCCATGCCCTGCCAAAACCTCCTGTAGCGTGCCATAAGCTAAAACCTGAAAATACATGCTAAAGTGTCAACACGAGGTTGGTGAGTTCATAGAGTTTGTTTAACAAGTAAAGCCTATAGAGAAAAGATCGCCCAGCAAAGGCATCGTAAATCCACTCAGTTACAGGTCCCGCCATAAGAGACTTGTAACCTGTGTGTTTACAACCCACTGCCAAAAGTAATATGTTTACGTGAACAAAAGAAATACGTGGACCAATAATCAAAGATAAGTGTAGTTTGACCAATACACTTGGTTACGTGACCAATTCATTCGGTATGTGACCAATTCATTCGGTCGTATTACCCGTACATTCGGTTATGTGACCCGTTCATTTGGTCATGTATGTACATAGTGGAAAAGCCGGTTCATTCGGTTAAGTGTGCATAATAGTGGAAAAAGCTTGGGTTCAAAGGTAAAAAGGATTAAGTGTGATGCCATTGAATATACACTACCTTCGAATGAGTAAGAAAATTCATAAATGGAGCAAGTAAATGTTTGACTAAGCATGTAGCAAAAACCAATTAAATCAAGTATACATTTAGATGGAAACGAGCATGTATTCTCCCCCAAAGAGTTTACCAAAACAATTGAAAAAGTAGGGGCTATGACTCACCTGGTGCGATAGCTACGATGACAAGAATGGATACACTGAAATGAGGCACGATCTCTAACCGCAACCTAATATGAATGATATGATCTAATGTAAGAAATGAAATGACGCTACACATGCAAATACGTATGTTATCGATACCACTCATTAGTTTTGAAAATAACGTTTATCGTTGACAAATACGTTTTTGACGTCTCGTTAGGTTAATAACCACTTTTCACAGAAATAGGTTGAAACGGTACTCCACGATCCTTGTTTGGTGTCTTATTGGCAGATATAAGGTTTTCGTCGCAAAAATAGCATTTTCGTTACTTGAAAATATGCCCAATATGGCCTCGCAAAACTAGTCGCGAAATATTGTACGTTAAGTGTTAATGGTCAAGCTCGGCGTTTTTGAAAACCTTGTAACAATATCTTGAAGTCGTGTCATTTAGCTTTTGGCGATACGGGTCTCGATCGATGAGAAAATCAACTCTTATTGTTGTTACTTGAAAGTATTAGGTTCAATACTTAGAAAATTTCATTATAGTAAAAGCTGTCAAAATATATATAGTTTATCGGTTATATAGATGAGGTCGTAGTTTATTCGTTATAAGTCTATTCGACGAACGGCCAAATGATTTGAAAAGCTCGTTGGAAGATCTAGATTTCATAAAACTACGGCTCGGACTCAAATTGATCCGATCATGAAGAAAAACAGCCAAGAAGGTGGTGTCTCGCAAAGACAATTTTTGCGGCAAAAAGTGTAATAGAAAAGCTGATGGAAAAATATATATATTCGTCTAAGTTCGAACGCTTGTATCTTTTTCGTTATAAGCTCGTTTTCTACGTTCTTTATATCCCCGGAATCGTGGGATGGCATACTAATATATTTTTGATAAATCGGGACGGCTAAATCAAGTTTTAGGCCTCGAAACAGTCCATGAAAATCGTGGGACAGCAAGGTATTTTTCAGAAAATAGTTTTCGTCGTTAAAATTGAAAATAGTATATCTTTTTCGTCGTAACTCGGATTTTATCCCCGTTTTCGGCCATAGTTCCGTATCGTAAAGTATTTTCTGAATATTAGGTCCAAAATTACCCAGAATTCTCTGATCTTTCCACGTTTTGCAAAAATGGACAGCAACTTTCTATAAGTGGTCAAAACTTGGTTTTCCTAGTTACTAACTTGTTCAAAAACCAACCAAACTACTTCAAATCATCCCAAATCCTACCATACACCTTCTTAGGGTGTCATGGGTTCCTAGACATCACCAATCTTAGTGGGTTTCATGGGAATAATCATAGGATAATTATAAACTCATAATAGGTAAAAATACTTGAAAAGTGGTATGACAACTTATGTATATGAGCATGTTTTGTTACTAGATTATGAAAATACATCAAGTAAATGATTAAAAGAGTAGGAAAATCATGGGTAACTTACTTGTGATGATTATTGAAAGATGATGATAAAAACCTAATTAATCTTTGAGGTTTTTATTCCAAAACCATAACTAGATTATTACTAATACTTGATATATACTTGGATCTTGAAAAATTGATGGTTTCCTCTTCTTCTTCTATCTTTGACCGAACCACAAGAATGGTGGATGAGAATGAGAGCTTTTTGTTTCTAGTTTTTCTTGTATGTGTAAATAATTATGTAAAAGAGTTTATGTATCAATGTATTAGGATAGTATGGTAAATAATTGGTTAAATGAAAGTCAACAATGTGACTAGGGGGTGGGGGGTTCGGCTGAATTTGGGGAAGGGAGGGGACAAGGAGCTTAAAATAAGGAATACATAAAAGTTTATGTTTTAATGTTTATTAAATATCTAGATATTAGTTAGGATATTTTGTTATCGAGTGCCGAGTTAACTAAAAATAAACCGTGACGAGTTGAAATAAAATATGTCGAAGTTGTAAAAATTATAAAATATTATTCCTGGTGAGAATCGGGTGTTAAAATAATTATCGGGTTGAAATATCGCAAACCGACGGAGTAATAAGCTCCGACCGTAAAATATAGTCATTGATTTGAAAACACCGGGTAAACTAATAATATAATTTCTATATCATTAAAATAAGTACGAAAATATGTTAGGATCATAATCGGGAGTATTGGGTATACGTTCGTAGTAAAAACTGAGTGGTAATGTTAATTACAAATTAAGCATACGTAAATAGAAATAATGCATATCCGTGTAGGGCCTAAAGTGTTGATGATGTTACGAGTGATATATAGACTACTCCAGCCTATAAGACGTGTCATTAATGAATGATGCATGAATTTGCAGTTAAACCCCATTGGTTACACGAATTTGAAGACTCGTAAACTCAGTTTACGTAATGGTGAATTATGATCATGAATAGTGATTCCCTCCGGGAATGAATAGTGTCACATGAATAGTAAAATTTCTGAATGTTTCTCGAAATGTCAAATTGACCTCAAAAATGATGAATAGTAAAATGATGAATAGTGATCGATGAATAGTAATTTGTGCATAGTAAATTGTCGAGGTTTGGAAAATGACCGGAAATTACGAGTTGTGACAAATTAATATGTAACGTTTTAATTATGAATGAAATTTTAGTTTGTGTTAAAAATGTTAAAAAAAATTAAAAAAAAAATAATAATAAATTGAACTTGGTCGCCCTTACTGAGGCACTGAATCGTCTGCAGGTCGCTGGAGAGAGAAAGCTGACGTGACAGAGAATAAGAGAGGGATTGACCCTCATTATTGTTTCTAGCCTGATTATCAAAATCAAGTCTCTAGAGTTCCCCATGATTAGGTTCAAAACTGATGTTATGATATGATGTCAAAATCACACAACAGCAACATAGTTAATAAACAAGCAACTAGGAAAAACATCAGAAACTTCAACCTATATATTCAAACGGATGGGACATTATACCAACGTCATACCGGAAGATAGAAAATAAGACTAGTTGTAATAAGGATTTCTAAGTGATTTACATCTACTCAGCCACCTTAGTTTTCTCTCTCAAAAACTTTTTTGTGAATAATTTAATGCAAAAAGAAGACCGAAAAAAAAAATAATAATAAAGTAAAAACAAATAATAATAAAAAAAATCCACAAAAATATACAATAGTAAATACACACTAACGCCCTTATTCCAACTAGTTTAAAGGATCATTAATCAAGTATAATCAACTTAATCTGTTATTTTCTTACACCAAACATGTGTTTTAAATCCGAAAGAAAAAGAACATACGCGTGCTTACTTTCTCGTCATTTTTAACCAGAGGCGATTACATATCATGGATTCGGCAAAAGTTAAAAGCAAATAAAAGTATTAAATAGATTTCTCATTTTTAAACGTCTCAACTAATTTATCGTCATTAGAGTTTATGGTCGTTAGAGTTTATTTAAATACTGCATCTAATTTGTTATTAGAGTTTATGGTCATTACTCAAATCTATTAAACCTACGGAAGATGTTTAGTTAGTGATTATAATTTTTACTACTTATAAAGGGTGGATGCTATTTCGTAAATTCTTGAATTACTTAAAAGTTAAAACTTAAAAACTTAATGAATCTTGATTAATTACCATATAAACGCCTATTATTATATATTATTCTAATACAACAACTTATATTTAAACTATCTAATCATATTCATTATCGGAATACAATAAATCATAATATCATAAACGTCAATATTTCTCATGTGAAAATTAACATTTAGGTCCGTTAATGAATATGTTCATAGTACTTATAATTATGACACATGGCCTCCGAAATCAACGATGCCCTGATCAAGGGTCACACAAAAATCGCAAGTTCGGAAGTATAATTATTTATCGCTATACACCTTTGCTTTGAGCGGGTATTCATCTACTATAAAGAAAATGTATAACATATCTTACTTTATTTCACATCTTACTAAAAAGCATCTGAAACCTATTTTTCATAATAGTTTTTAAAAATTAAGTTACACACTTACTATTTACGACATGATCTTAATATCATTAAAAAAGTATTTAACTTGTAACATACATCATAATATTGATGAATCAAATTTATCAGGGGTCAAAATATAATCATGGCCATTGAATTGCTAATAAGTACATTATCTTATATAGACAAGTACCTATACATAACAACGTTATTTTATAGCAGCAGATAGTTTTAGTAATAAAAAAAAGTTGTGTTATAAATGAAAAATAATAAAAGTTTGAGGATTTGGTGATTAAACATAATGTTATGAAACCCGATTCGACCCGGGTGGTTCAACCGGTTAAACCGTTTCAGTCGAAAAACGGGTCAAATTAAACCTGGTCAACCCGGCGTGTTTGAAGCGTCCCGGGTTAACCCGGTTTTAAATGTGTATTAATAGTTTTCATTTGAAACATATGTTTTCAACATTTACTTTTTTAGTTTTAACTTTTTACTTGCCCATAATTAGTTGTTTCAACATTTCTTTTTAATTTTTTTAACATTTCACTTTCTCCACTTTTCACTTTTCAAAATTCATTTTTGTTTTATCGATAGTATAAATTTAAAAATATTCAATACAACAAATAGTTAAATTCTACACATTTTTCAGCTAAAAAATACACACTTTTAAATGTTTAAAATATCATAGCCCACGTTTTTCTAATGTCTTGACAAATATTGCGCAAATAATATCTCAACATTTGCAAATGTGGACAAAATTGTTAAATGTTCATATGAAGAAATATAGACAAAAAAATCTAATGTACAACTGTATAAATGTGAAAAAAATAATATAAACAATTTTCACAAGCCTGAAAGTGTGATCCATTTTAGATAGTGTGATTGTTTGTTACTACACATTGATAAGTGTGTAAGCTTTTTTTCACACACCTTATAGTGTGTAATATGGGTGAGCATCGGGTCAAATTCGACCCGAACCGACAAAAATCGGCCTGACCTGAAAACTGAAAAAGGAAAAAACTCAAATCGAGAACCGAGCCGAGAAATAAATATCAAAACCGAAACCGAATCGAATAACTCGGTTAGGCTCGGTTTTAGGGCTTCGAACCGAAAAAATTGACAAAAACCGAACAAAACCAAAACTGACAAAAACCGAAATAAATAGATAAAACCGAACCGAAAAAAGGTCGGCTCACATCGGTTCGGTCTGGTTTCGGTCAGTTTGTCGGTTCGGGTCAGTTTAAGAGTGGATTTGCTCAGCCCTAGTGTACAAATAGTATGTGTTTGTTCCATCATAGTATGTTTGGTTTAGTTGTAGTTTTGTATCTAGTTTAATGTGCGTATGTATTTTTCTTGGGTCCACTTCTTAAGCTTCTTGTTAATGGTGGATGCCTTTTTTTTGTATTTGTTGGCTTGTTTGGAATATATTGCTTTTCAAAAAAAAAAAAAAAAAAAGGCACACATTTCTATAAGACGTGTAAAAGTAATCGTTTTGAATTTGACTTTTTTTGTAGCGATTGAATACAACTCTTCAAAATTATATATTTGTGCACGTACATTAACATAATTATGATATCACATAAAATAATTTAAAAAATACGTATTTCAAAAGCAATAGTTTGGTTATTAAGTGTTCCATACACACCTTTTTAATAAAAAATAATAACTTACTGACTTTCTCTCAAAATATGTGAATATCACATTTGTCACCCGTTGCATATCTAATTCTCCTAATATTTTTATCACCATAAAAAATAATACCAAATCTAAAGGAAAAAAAATAAAAAATCATTATAAGTTATATGTTTCTACCGCTTTGAACAGTTAATATGTTTGGCAAAATTAAATACAGACTATATCATGTATTTATAAATGTAATTTCTCATAATGCTATTAGAAATGATATACTTTTCACCACAATTTCAATAATAGATGACTTAATCATCTTCATTCAAACATGTTCAAGCGAACTCAATTAACTGAATTTGAAATACTTTAATTGGATTAGTTTGTATGAATTGCTTAGAAAAGGGTGATTTATGCAAACATGTTAAAACTAAAAGTGTCAACTTGCAAAAGCGTCGGCACAGGTAGGCCATGCATGATTCCACTTGGCAAGATGTAATTAGAGAGTTATAAATAGCATAGATTGCATGGCCAGTCTGCAAATGAACCGACCATTGCTAAACCCACTCTTCATAGTCAACAAATCAACCATCCTATCAAAATAGTAGTAAAATAGTTTTATTTATTACTACCTCCGTCCCAAAATTATTGTCCCCTATTGACTTTTTCGGTCTTTACTTTTCAACTTTGACTTTAAGTATTTTTGTTTATATTACTTAATACTTGATACAAAATATATGAACGAATTGAGTTTTAAATGTATTTTCATTTGGTATAATTTTTATCAAAAAATATATAACACAAACAAAAATATTTATAGTCAAAGTTGAGAAAGAAAGACCGAAAAAGTCAATAGGGGACAATAATTTTGGGACGGAGGGAGTACCTTTTTATCCGATTGCATTGTTAGTTAAAGAAAAGTAAAAAATATCTCGTTGCATTGACAAATATCTACGCGTTAAGTTTTCTATTTTATTCTAATGTATTATTGCAACTTTGTAAGTATTTGATATCAACGGTAAAATTAATTTCAAAATTTCGTTTCTCATAAATAATAAAAGAGAGATGAAATATTATTGGCCGTGTAACCGTGCGTTATGGTGCTGTGTATGAGTGTATCTGTATAACTAAATTTTTCCAGGAGCAAATGTTTTTCGGTTATATTTTTTTTGTGATAATAAATTATAGATAATGTTGCTAAAAAAATCATTAAATATATAAAAAAGACTGTATTTATACTTGTAGTGTGAATTTAATTCATCCATCAGGCGGTTATGTAAAATGGAAGTGTTATGTCAATAGCCTTCGCTGTCAGCTTAACGGTGGCTTCCTAAGAACTTGCTAAAATTAAATACATTTAATTATTCATTATTTTATTTTATTGCCACATAAATTATTTGTTTATTAAACTTAGCACTTTAGCTGCCGTTTGATCAATTAAGTTCCAGCTATGTTCCTAATCAACTTTCAATAATTTTATGTTTAATTCTTTAATATAAAAGTGATTACCGAATATATCATCTTTTTTACAAGATTACAAAACTAATTAGCTTTTTGGCAATCACCACAACTTGTGTACAATATTATAACCAAACAAGAAAATTAGATAAACTTCAACTTCTATTTCAGCTCTTTAAGGGACTGATCACATTATAGCACATGCGGCAGGGTTCTCGTCGCTAAAAGCAGTGGTGTACCGAACCTCAGTCGAGCTTGCTCGTGCTAGGTTATTTTGTGGATCCTCAACATATCGCACATACCCGGCTGGTGCCTTTTTGTCATAGACACCTTGTGCATATGGGTGGGCCACTATGTCATATGGCACATATGGCCAAAGCTCGGCCTTTTTGCCGGTTCTAAAAGCCACACGACGCAACACTTTGTGTGGCTCAACGTAACCAGTAACCGAGAGCTTGTGTTGCTTCCTCTCAATGGTTACGGATGTCACGCCTTTCATTCCTTCTACTGATCTCCTCACCTTCCTCTCGCACCCATCACAATCGATCTTCACTTTAATCTCCACGGTCTATAAAATGACATTTCATAGAAACAAAAAGTTAGAAAAGTTAAAAAGAAGTTCAAATATGTTATGATTTTTTTGTATAAAAAACAGTTGATAAATGTTGGCCGTTGGGGAATTGGAATGGCTAGATACTACGCATTAACTTATTTTAAAGCTGTGACACGTTCATATGGAAGTGTGACACGAATTTTTTAAATTATAAAAGAATAGTTCACGGCGAATAATAAGGGCTAACTAATATTTCTGCACATTAAATTAGTGGTATGTCGTGCCACGCCTAGACATTAATGCAATAGTGTAAACATAGAAAAGGTAGGTCAACAATAAATACTTTGTTTGAACTCAAATATGTCATGGGACGGTGGGACATAACGTATTTATTGTTGCATACAAATTTTAATTATTAAAAATTCTTTAACAATAACAAACGTAACCAAGTTATATGAAGGGGAAAAAATGTATTTAATGCTAGATATTTGCACTTAGTCGCCTTTTATTCACAATAAAGAGTTGTTAATGTAAGACTAGGCCTTTAAAGTTAGTTTTTAAATAATTACGTGTGTAAGAAATTACCAACTTTGACAAGCAACAATAATGCGATATTTGAATTGAAATTATTGATGAACTTAATCATGTTTTAACGCCACATAACATAACCACTAAACATTAAAAATAAGTCTAGTGCTGTCGTGAATAATATGAAGCAACTTTATTAGAAGGGTACAAAACTTAATGATTAGGGCTTTCAATAATGCAAAATATACAACAATAAATATCTTAAATTGGATTGTTAGCTAGAACTTTTATTTTCATTATTGTTACTTTGTTAGCTAGATTCTAAAACTTCATCAATCTAACTATAAAAAAGGGTTATCTGTAAAATAAAGCATACATATCTTTAACCAAATCTCAAATCTCATTTCAAGCCTAATTTTAAAATTCGGATATTTCAAATCAAACTCACTAATATTTCAACTTTCAAAAATTCAAAATTTCCCCCAATAATACATGTCCATTTCTCTTTTACACATGCTCTCAGCCACCTCCACCTTTTTTTCTACTCCCTACGTCTCATATTAAGTATCCGCTTAAATCATGAACAAAGTTTTAGAAAATTCCACAAATTACACTCTCTACCAATCAAATATTATTTCTACCCACTAAAGTTTCATCTCATTGGTTGAAATAGAATAAAAACACTTAATTTGATACATCCAAAGATTTCATTATGAACACTGAACACTTAATATGAGACGGAGAGAGTAACAAAATACGGAGTACTATGAATAATAAATTGTGACCGTTAATTTGGGCAAATACCATGCTATATTTAATTAGTTAAACACAAAAGTTACTTTACTAATTTCGAGCAATTAATATACTTAATGAAGTGTTTGGTATGAGGTTTTGGAACTGTTGGACTAGTATCAAACCAAAAAACAATTGTTTGTTTCACACTTTTGGAATTACATAAATAAGAGGGCTCACAAAACTCATTGAACTATATTTTGGTGGGTTTCTATGGTATATCAAAAGAATCATTGACATAAAGTTGTACTTCTAAATTCTAACTAAGGGTGAGCAAACGGACCGGATGGACCGGACCGACCGACAAAACCGACCGGACCGGACCGGACCGACCACATTCGGTCCGGTCCTCGGTCTAGGCATTTTGGCAAATTCGGTCCTCGGTCCGGTCGGTCCGGTCCGGTCCGGACCGACCAAAAAACCGAAAAAACGTGCCAAAATATGCCTAATTGGACCGGACCGACCGAAGACCGGACCGGACCGAACCGGACCGAGACCGGACCGACCACATTCGGTCCGGTTTCGGTCTATGGTTTTTCCGGTTCTCGGTCCTCGGTCCGGTCGGTCCGGTCCGATTTTTGGACCATGCTCACCCTTAATTCTAACCATAGAATCGTGTACTTCTTTTCTTTATTATATTAATTTTCTTTTTATTTCCTTTTAAATTTTATTTTTTAATACAATATAAACTTAAAAACCAAATTTATTTATATATAATAATATATTTTCTCTCTTCTATTTTTCATTCATATCAAACCTAAATCTTCAAACCAATCCCAAAACCAAATCCGATTTTAAACCCACTTACAAACCAAACGGCCCCTAAGTTCAACATAGTATACTAGTATTTGCATATTGAAATTCAAAAGAGTAAACACGTAATTAGGGGCGTTTGGTTTGTATTATGAAATCACTATATGTATGGGAATGAGGTCGCAAAACCATCATCAATGAAGAGTTTAGAAAATGCATACTTTTGTGGGTTTACTCATTCCCAAAAACAAAACCAATGAACTAAAGAACTTTAATGAAAATGAAAGTCATTCTCTCATTTGCATACCCTCAAACCAAACACGCCCACTTTAGCAAATGTAGCTTTAAGTAATATCCACACCACCACATGTAACTCGTTTTAAGAATCTAAATAGACATAGTTATTCAAGAATAGCAACCTTATTCAAACACAAAGAATTTAAAATTTTTATTTGAGAAATCCCGAAAATACTCACTTTTTCTTTATTCAATATACTTGTAGGTACAAAACTTTAGAATCAATGAGAAAAAGCCATATAGAGATGTAAACATCATTCCTTTCATTTTCTTTTAGCAATGTAGTCTATATAAAGGCAGACACATATCATAGCATAGCATAAATATAACATACATTACATAACCTAAGCATTAAGCAAATTTATAACAAACTGCTAATGATAAATAGATCTAAAAAGGTATAACAAACTGCTAATCAGAATCTAATTACTTCATATTTCTTTTTTAAACTAAATGTACGTTTTTGACTATCTAGAAAACATAATAAATAGATCTAAAAAAAGTATAAGCACAAAAACTTAGTGAAGTTGAGAGATTTTATACCTGCAATTGCTTGCGTTTTTGGTACTTTCGGCTGCTACTATTTCCACAATCAAACATGTTTTGAAGATGATCCAAAGCTCCCATTGTTACTTTCTTGTTCTAGATTCAGATAGTTTCACTTGCAACTATGAATAAATAAGTATCTCACTTTTAAGATATTGATTTCTTTCTTTACTTTAATAAAGTTTGGTTTGAGAGTGGATCTTAACTTGCCTCTACTACTTATATTAGATATTTAGTTACAATTTGGTCCTTTAAGATTTGCTTATGGAATTTAAAGACCTTGTAGATTTGAAAAAAGCTATAATATTTATGAGGGAAATGTTATAAGGAAGATAGTATTTATAATCAAGATTGGGGGTGTTATAAAAGCCGACCAAATCGGAACCCGAACCCAAACCTGAATATGGATTTTCGGGTTGGGTTAGTTGGGTCCAAAATTATATTCAGTCAACCCGAATTGACCCGAATTCTAAACAAGGTCGGGTTCGGGTATAATATATATCTCTTACTCGTGTTCGGCTCAACCCGAGTGACCCGAGTTTCATTTTTTTTTTCTAATTTGTATGTAAACTCCAAAATAGTATAATTTTTAAACGACCTAGACCCAAACCCGAGCTAACCCGACCTGAATTGATCCAACCCAAATGACCCCGTTCGAAACAAGGTCGGGTTCAGGTATGTTTTTTTTAGCCTTGACCCGAATTGACCTAAACCCAACCAACTCAACTCGAATAACACCCTTAATCGAGACCATTATTAGATATGTAGCAACAACATATCACTATTGTTAATAGGTCATGTAATAGCACGTTTATAGTTTTAAGTTACAATTTTTAAAGATGATTGTGAGTTAAGGTCATAGAATAAAATTCGATTTCTCAAGATTAAGAGGTAAATTAAAACGCAAGGTTGTTTTAACCATAAAGCAACAAAACAACCGTTTAGGCCTCTCGTGTTATAAGCCTCAACTTTATCTAAGGCCATAAACTTCATTGCAAAAATGTTGACATTTCTGTGTTATTTGCCATAAGAATTTGTATTAAGGCGATAATACAATCAGTAACGTCCTAAACCCTATAATGCCCCAACTTATATAAATTTTTGTAAGGCCTCAATTAGCTCACTCACTATAGGCCTCTCGACATATTGGTAAAACTTTCAATATATACTCAATTATAAGAGTGATTATTTCTCACAATTGATTCAAACGAACTGTAACACCCCCAATTCATGGATGCAGCGGAATTCAAACTGGGTGTTACTCGACGGCACAATAGTCACAATAATAGAAAACGAACTCCAATTGAGTCGTTTTAAAAGATGTATCATTCAAAATATATAAATATCAGAGATTACAAAATGAGGTCCCAATTGGTACCATGTTTACAATTTATATTAAATGGGTTTTTGAATGATAATATAATTTATAGCCCTCTTGAGTATCTGTGTCCTTCCGTGCCATCCTTGATCGTCATGAACCTGAAATACATGCTTGAGAGGTCAACACAAAGGTTGAGTGATATTCATAGAGTTTGTTTAATGTTTGAACACAATATGTTGGCAGTGTGAGCTATAGACTCACACCAATGTTTGGAAAACAAAACAGGCAGGCTACGTTATTATACGCCCATAAAATGTATTATACACTAAGCTTATGACACCAAAACGTTAACGTGTACCAATATCGATCGGCAGATTTATCCCGGTAGGTACTTTGCTAACATGCCTAAATCTCAAATATTAGTGCATTTGTTTGAACTTAGTCAATACAAATGGGATTCGTCAATCCCAATAGGCCTATTCACAATATTTGCGCTCACTATTGCTAGTGATTAAATGGTTCATAATAAGGGATCTCGGTTTAGCAAGGCTGGTACTTAGTGATAATAAAACAATCAGGCAAGCATACAATTTAAAAACATTGTGCTCGGTTAAAAATAGCATGTATTCCCCCCAAGGGTTTGTAAAACATTGAAGTAATGTAAAGTGGGGCTATGAACTCACCTTAAGTAAGATAGCAAGTAATGAATGTAACGGTTGAATCGTGAAGGTTTCTACGAGCAACCTATAATAGAATGTCGCGACTTAGGATTGGAGTAAAGAATATGAATAAGTGCCTATATATATATATATATATATCTTGCATTTATTCCATGATGTGGTATGATGTATATTGTAAGTCTTTGAAAGAAAAGATTCATGAACATGTATGTTTTGATATATCGTTTACTACCGTTCGGGCCGACATAATTCAGAAGTCATGTTAGTAAGCGTTCGAGGAGCCAGGACACTTTAACTCGTAAATCCACAACTCATCTCGACGGCTTACATAATGAACTCCTCACATGAGGCTCCCTACTATTGTAGTAGTTGATAAAATATATAGATATAAGTTTTGATCCGAAAAGTTATATGTCCGATATTTGAATAAACTTAGGAAAGTTTATTTGTACATGAAGATTGTTATTAGGGGAAGTTTCATAAGTCTTGTATGACCATTTTTCCTTGTAATATCTCATGGTTCCTTTTAAGTGAAGTAGATCCAAATTGTTTGTTCAAGTTATCGTCAACTCTTTGTTTCATGTTTACGCCTAAGTAAGCTTACATGGTCATTTCGTCATGGCCTTGCCATGACCTTTGGTCATTGTTCCATGGTCTTGAGACTCAACCTTGGCTCTAGCCATGGTTGTGGTCTTGATTCTAGGTCATAAGACCCCTTTGGTCTTCATAAACCATAACCTATATATAATGACTTTGGTCTAAAAATGGGCTGTTAAGAATTTGAAGAAATTATCACTCGGAAAGCGTTTTCAGGGCTCGAGCTTCTTTGTACCTAATGAAAACGTCGTTCCGGACAACTTTCGTGTTTTAACTTTTTGATGAATCGGACCAGAAGTATGACTTTCAAAAAGTCAGAATGCAAAACAGTGTGGTTTAGGCAGTTTTGCCGGAAATCTTTGGTAACTTCAAATGGGCATAACTTTTGACTCGTATACTCGTTTTAGGTGGTTCAAATTGCTATGGTTTCCTTGTTAAGTCCTCTACTGTAATATGTAATGATCCAACATCATATTTTTACCATTTTGATCAGGTCTTACCAAGAAAGTCACTAGTTTACTTGTTTTAGTAACTTATCTTGTCAATCAATTACAACAACTTGTTTTACTCACTTTTATACATCATGGACATGAATACAAGACATAATATAGCATGAATAATATGTAAATAACATGAACATGATTATTCAACAAGAAGCATGTTAGGGTTTGGCTTACAACTTTTGGCTTTCAACAAAGAAATGAAAGTAGCAAGTAAGGAAAAGGACTTTGATAGACTTGCTTCAACCCACTTCACTTCATGCAATCTTTCTACCCTTGTAATCTTGAAAGATGGATGATGAAGGTTGAGGTGACTTGAGTGGATTAAAACTCAAGAGAAATCACCAAGTATATGAGGTTATGGAAGAGTTTTGGTGAATGATTATCTAACTAGGGTTTCTACCTTGAAAAATCACTTGAACCTTGCTATAATTTGGAAGAAATAAAGCTATGGAGAGAGTGTTGTGGGGTGTGGTATGGATGGCAACAACACAAGGGGGGAGGGAGTATTTATAGTCCATTGAGGAGGTTAGTTTACTAGGAAATTACCAAAACTTGGAGACCAAGGTGAACACTTGTAACCATCTTAAGGTCTTAAGCACAAGATCAAGCCACCTAGTGTGAATCCCCCCCCCCTAGTGGCGGTTTGGCCAAGCTTGGGGAGCAAGTGTGGATTTTTGAGGATATTATCCAAGTTATTGAGTTAGTTTTGGCTCCGTAAAATGCTAACCGTAAATGGTTAAGCCACGAAACGTAAAACCGGGTATCGTAAAAATACAAAACTTGTAGGAATGATTAAACATGTCATTATACTCCATAATAAAATATAAAATGAGTGGTAGGTTCCATTTGGGTGGTAAAACCCTGCTAAAACTGGAAATACGGGTCTAAAACGCGTAATACGTAAAATGTACGAATATTGCGTAAAATTGAGAAAAGTAAAATGTTACTTTTCTAATAGGTTATAAATGATTTAAAATGACTTATAATGTCTAGACTGGGCTCAGTCCAGTGTCGGTTGGTATTAAATGTATTTTAGACATCAAACCGTAAGCCTAAAAATCAAGGAATGACTTATAAAATCAAGGAATGATTTTTGGTCAAAGGAGGAGGGAAAAATATGTTGACTTTTTCTAATAAGTTGAAAACTCAAATCGTATTAGAAACGCGGTGCAGGTATAGGCTAAGGTTATGGCTGAGTAAAAATGCTTAAAAACTGAAAATTCCAGTTTTTCACGGCCGAGGCTTATTTTGGTCATGTTTTTCTCAGTCATGATTTATTCTCAAATAAATCATGAGTGTGTCAAACATTTTTCTGATGTGGGGTCACCTGACGGGGTCGAATTTCGTTGTGCGTAGAATTTCTGAATGACGTTTTACCCTAAAACGTGTAATTCCTTAATAACTTTCACGAAAATGATCTGACGAATGTCAAACATTTAATTTGCCATGGAAATGATTTATCACTCAAGAATATCAAATAAAAATCAACTTTCGGGAAAAATGAATAGTAAAAATGAATAGTAAATTTTCCAGGAATAGTAATTAACCTAAAATTGCGAATTGTTACAGTCACCACCCCATACGGGGAACTTCGTCCCGAAGTTCAGATTATGTCATGATTTGAAGCGATGTCGGTGAAAAGATAGGATTTCTTGTGGCGAATATAATGTAGGATTCTTGTGGCGAATATAATGTAGGTATCATGCCATACCCGAGCAATGTAATGTAGGTATCATGCCATACCCGAGCAATGTAATGTAGGTATCAAGCCATACCCGAGCAATGTAATGTAGGTATCAAGCCATACCCGAGCAATGTAATGTAGGTATCAAGCCATACCCGAGCAAAGTAATGTAGGTATCAAGCCTTACCCGAGCAATGTAATGTAGGTATCAAGCCTTTCCAAGGCGATACTTTTAGCATAACCCTATCTCCGACTTGGAATTCTAGGGGTCTGCGTCGTGTGTCAGCATAACTTTTCTGTCGATCTCTTGCGGCTTGTGGTCGACTTCTGATTTGTACAATCTTATCCGTTGTTTCACGGATGAGTTCTGGACCAGTGAGTTGAACTTCCCCCACTTCAGCTCAACAAGCAGGTGAACGACACTTTCGACCGCAAAGTGCTTCAAATGAAGCTGCTTTAATACTTGTATGATAACTGTAGGAAAATTCGACTAATGGTAGATGAGTATCCCATCCTTTTCCAAAGTCTATTATACAAGCTCGAAGCATGTCTTCAAGTGTTTGAATGTTTCGTTTACTCTGACCATCGGTCTGAGAATGATACGCTGTACTCATGTCTAGATTTGTTCCAAAGGTGTCCTGGAGGGACTGCCAGAAATCCGATATGATGAATATCGGTGCACCATGTCTTGAGACTATTTCTTTGACGTACAGTCGAGTAAGTTGTTCCATTTTGTAAGTCTCTTTGATTGGTATAAAGTGTGCGGATTTTGTGAGACGATCAACTATGACCCAAATGGAGTCATAACCGCTTGATGTCTTTGGGAGCTTGGTAATGAAGTCCATAGTAACTCTTTCCTATTTCCACATAGGAATCTCTGGTTGTTGCAATGGACCGGATGGTTTTTGATGTTCGGCTTTTACATTGGAGCATTCAAGACATTTGCAAACGTATGTTGCAATATCGGCTTTCATGTTTGGCCACCAATAGAGTAGTTTAAGATCATGATACATCTTATCAGATCTTGGATGTATGGAGTATTTGGACTTGTGATGATAATGATGTGATATGTTGGTGAACAAAAGTGCGTAGTGTATGCTTAATGTTAATATTGGTAGAGATGTCAAGTTTGCTTTAAAATTTTAAGAAATTTTAAAGGTGTATGACGGGATGGTATCCTTAGGACCTAAACAGGATAGTACTTCTACAGGATGAAGAGAATAATTGATAACTATCCCAAGATAGTAGTTCGGATTATCTCATAAATGAAAAATTTCAAGAATGAAATTAGATCATACAAATAAGGTGTTAAGATCTTGCTGAGTGGTAAGACACTATCGTGTCTCTAGATTGTTTTAATGTATTCTGGTGGTTTATCGTGTTCATGTAGGAAATCAATCTAAACATAACCCTAGTACAACTATTCTCCGTATTTGGAAATTTTAAGTCGAATATAGTTAGTCAGACTATATTCCACTGTCCCTAGGTTAAATATAGGTGACTAGTCTATATTTAGCCAAGGTTCGATAAAATTTTCAAATACCTAAATTAGGTATACTTGTGATATGTCCGTTGCTTTCGGGAAACTGTCCACTAAACAAAGGCGATGTCAAACCCTTAAGTTGCAAGTCCCGCCCATACAAGACTTGTAACGTATGTTTTCATATTCCATTGCATAGAAGATAGTAAGGGTAGGTACGTATGGAAAGGAAGTTTTAAGTAGTTCTAAAATAGAACGTACTTGGCCAGGATCACGAACTTTTAATAATGAAGGTTTCAGAAGAAAACTTTGATGAATGTAGGGCTGAACTTCAGCTTTTGTAGGTGATGGATTTGTTTGTCCTTTAAAAATCTCATATTTCTATTTAGAAATCGATAGGTTATGACGGGTTTTTGATATCATATGAAATGATATTGATGATGTGATGGAATAATTCTAGAGACCATTGCGCAAAACACAATGTCTCGGAAGTAAGTTAGACCATTGTGCAATTCACAATGTCTGGGAAGTAGGTTAGACCATTGTGTGACTCAAAACATTTGAGAAATGGTTAAGACCATTGTATAATACAATGTCTTGGAAAATGAATGAGACCATTGTTTCTCACAATGTCTTGGAAAATGAATGAGACCATTGTATCTCACAATGTCTTGAAAATGAATGAGACCATTGTATCTCACAATGTCTTGGAAAATGAATGAGACCATTGTATCTCACAATGTCTTGAAAAGTGAATGAGACCATTGTATCTCACAATGTCTTGGAAAATGAATGTTGGAGTAGGAACATGATTGGGAGAATCTGGTTGTGTCGTAATGCCCTAGAATAGGCATACACAGATATGTTTAGTCCATTGTTTAGATAAATGATTGAAAATAAACCGAGTTTATATATCAATATACTAATATGTTCATGTAGTATAGAATGCCTAGTGTGTATATATCAATATACTTATATGTTCATGTAGCATAAAATGCTTACGGGGAAATGCTCAATTATGTTAAGGGTACATATATCAATATGCAATTATGTTTGTGTAGCATAAAAATGTCTACGGGGAAATGCTCAAAATGGGTATATATCAATATACTAATATGTTTGTGTAGCATAACATGCTTACTAAGTCCATAATCGTCTGGAGGATGGAAGGCACGAAGAGTGGAAGGCTATAAAAATGTTTTTGCTTGTATGTGTGGTTATAGTTTAGGTCTCAATTAGACCCGTTTCTCTATAACCATGGCTCTGGTACCAATCTGTAACACCCCCAATTCATGGATGCAGGGGAATTCAAACTGGGTGTTACTCGACGGCACAATAGTCACAATAATAGAAAACGAACTCCAATTGAGTCGTTTTAAAAGATGTATCATTCAAAATATATAAATATCAGAGATTACAAAATGAGGTCCCAATTGGTTCCATGTTTACAATTTATATTAAATGGGTTTTTGAATGATAATATAATTTATAGCCCTCTTGAGTATCCGTGCCCTTCCGTGCCATCCTTGATCGTCATGAACCTGAAATACATGCTTGAGAGGTCAACACAAAGGTTGAGTGATATTCATAGAGTTTGTTTAATGTTTGAACACAATATGTTGGCAGTGTGAGCTATAGACTCACACCAATGTTTGGAAAACAAAACAGGCAGGCTACGTTATTATACGCCCATAAAATGTATTATACACTAAGCTTATGACACCAAAACGTTAACGTGTACCAATATCGATCGGCAGATTTATCCCGGTAGGTACTTTGCTAACATACCTAAATCTCAAATATTAGTGCATTTGTTTGAACTTAGTCAATACAAATGGGATTCGTCAATCCCAATAGGCCTATTCACAATATTTGCGCTCACTATTGCTAGTGATTAAATGGTTCATAATAAGGGATCTCGGTTTAGCAAGGCTGGTACTTAGTGATAATAAAACAATCAGGCAAGCATACAGTTTAAAAACATTGTGCTCGGTTAAAAATAGCATGTATTCCCCCCAAGGGTTTGTAAAACATTGAAGTAATGTAAAGTGGGGCTATGAACTCACCTTAAGTAAGATAGCAAGTAATGAATGTAACGGTTGAATCGTGAAGGTTTCTACGAGCAACCTATAATAGAATGTCGCGACTTAGGATTGGAGTAAAGAATATGAATAAGTGCCTATATATATATATATCTTGCATTTAGTCCATGATGTGGTATGATGTATATTGTAAGTCTTTGAAAGAAAAGATTCATGAACATGTATGTTTTGATATATCATTTACTACCGTTCGGGCCGACATAATTCAGAAGTCATGTTAGTAAGCGTTCGAGGAGCCAGGACACTTTAACTCGTAAATCCACAACTCATCTCGACGGCTTACATAATGAACTCCTCACATGAGGCTCCCTACTATTGTAGTAGTTGATAAAATATATAGATATAAGTTTTGATCCGAAAAGTTATATGTCCGATATTTGAATAAACTTAGGAAAGTTTATTTGTACATGAAGATTGTTATTAGGGGAAGTTTCATAAGTCTTGTATGACCATTTTTCCTTGTAATATCTCATGGTTCCTTTTAAGTGAAGTAGATCCAAATTGTTTGTTCAAGTTATCGTCAACTCTTTGTTTCATGTTTACGCCTAAGTAAGCTTACATGGTCATTTCGTCATGGCCTTGCCATGACCTTTGGTCATTGTTCCATGGTCTTGAGACTCAACCTTGGCTCTAGCCATGGTTGTGGTCTTGATTCTAGGTCATAAGACCCCTTTGGTCTTCATAAACCATAACCTATATATAATGACTTTGGTCTAAAAATGGGCTGTTAAGAATTTGAAGAAATTATCACTCGGAAAGCGTTTTCAGGGCTCGAGCTTCTTTATACCTAAACGAAAACGTCGTTCCGGACAACTTTCGTGTTTTAACTTTTTGATGAATCGGACCAGAAGTATGACTTTCAAAAAGTCAGAATGCAAAACAGTGTGGTTTAGGCAGTTTTGCCGGAAATCTTTGGTAACTTCAAATGGGCGTAACTTTTGACTCGTATACTCGTTTTAGGTGGTTCAAATTGCTATGGTTTCCTTGTTAAGTCCTCTACTGTAATATGTAATGATCCAACATCATATTTTTACCATTTTGATCAGGTCTTACCAAGAAAGTCACTAGTTTACTTGTTTTAGTAACTTATCTTGTCAATCAATTACAACAACTTGTTTTACTCACTTTTATACATCATGGACATGAATACAAGACATAATATAGCATGAATAATATGTAAATAACATGAACATGATTATTCAACAAGAAGCATGTTAGGGTTTGGCTTACAACTTTTGGCTTTCAACAAAGAAATGAAAGTAGCAAGTAAGGAAAAGGACTTTGATAGACTTGCTTCAACCCACTTCACTTCATGCAATCTTTCTACCCTTGTAATCTTGAAAGATGGATGATGAAGGTTGAGGTGACTTGAGTGGATTAAAACTCAAGAGAAATCACCAAGTATATGAGGTTATGGAAGAGTTTTGGTGAATGATTATCTAACTAGGGTTTCTACCTTGAAGAATCACTTGAACCTTGCTATAATTTGGAAGAAATAAAGCTATGGAGAGAGTGTTGTGGGGTGTGGTATGGACGGCAACAACACAAGGGGGGAGGGAGTATTTATAGTCCATTGAGGAGGTTAGTTTACTAGGAAATTACCAAAACTTGGAGACCAAGGTGAACACTTGTAACCATCTTAAGGTCTTAAGCACAAGATTAAGCCACCTAGTGTGAATCCCCCCCTAGTGGCGGTTTGGCCAAGCTTGGGGAGCAAGTGTGGATTTTTGAGGATATTATCCAAGTTATTGAGTTAGTTTTGGCTCCGTAAAATGCTAACCGTAAATGGTTAGGCCACGAAACGTAAAACCGGGTATCGTAAAAATACGAAACTTGTAGGAATGATTAAACATGTCATTATACTCCATAATAAAATATAAAATGAGTGGTAGGTTCCATTTGGGTGGTAAAACCCTGCTAAAACTGGAAATACGGGTCTAAAACGCGTAATACGTAAAATGTACGAATATTGCGTAAAATTGAGAAAAGTAAAATGTTACTTTTCTAATAGGTTATAAATGATTTAAAATGACTTATAATGTCTAGACTGGGCTCAGTCCAGTGTCGGTTGGTATTAAATGTATTTTAGACATCAAACCGTAAGCCTAAAAATCAAGGAATGACTTATAAAATCAAGGAATGATTTTTGGTCAAAGGAGGAGGGAAAAATATATTGACTTTTTCTAATAATTTGAAAACTCAAATCGTATTAGAAACGCGGTGCAGGTATAGGCTAAGGTTACGGCTGAGTAAAAATGCTTAAAAACTGAAAATTCCAGTTTTTCACGGCCGAGGCTTATTTTGGTCATGTTTTTCTCAGTCATGATTTATTCTCAAATAAATCATGAGTGTGTCAAACATTTTTCTGATGTGGGGTCACCTGACGGGGTCGAATTTTGTTGTGCGTAGAATTTCTGAATGACGTTTTACCCTAAAACGTGTAATTCCTTAATAACTTTCACGAAAATGATCTGACGAATGTCAAACATTTAATTTGCCATGGAAATGATTTATCACTCGAGAATATCAAATAAAAATCAACTTTCGGGAAAGTTTCTGGAAAATTGAATAGTAAAAATGAATAGTAAATTTTTCGGGAATAGTAATTAACCTGAAATTGCGAATTGTTACACGAACTCACATAATTGAGTTTAAAAACTTTCAAGTTTTTTATTAATTAGTTGGGTGAAAATCATCAAATAGTAATCAACTTTGAGATCTGTTTCAATTTGGCACCTCAAATTTTACATTAACCATAAAAACCATTAAAGTTTCAAAACTGTTTCATTCTTATCTAATTTTTATGTTAAAGTGATCTAAATGGAACACTTCTCAAACTTGGTTATTATTTTGTGGTTATTGTTTATGTTTAGTCATGCATTAACGGGTTGTGCATAAAGTTAGTTGAAATTAGTTAAATTCAATGAGTGGGTGTTTAAAATTAATGTACAACATGTTAACATATAGATGGATACTTTAAGCACGTTAAATTTAAAAAATTACATAAGAATTAAATAGTTTTGAAACTTTGATAGTCTTATAATTAGTATAAAGTTTGAGGTATTAAATTGAAGAGTGATGATTGGGGTGCCTAATTCATGGACCTAAAAACATGCCTAAACTGAGGTGTCATCCTTTGATTGGTGACATCAGGGGGACCCACTTCTTTACATTTTATCTTTCATCATCTTCACCTTTCATTTTTCCACTTGGCTTCATCCACTTGTTAGGCCTCTTTTTAGGCCTACCAATTAGGTCCATGAATCATTTTCCTAAATTGAAAAACTTATAAAACTTGGTTACTAATGGGTGACATATTCTTTAATTAGTTGGATTAGTTTGTACTAATAGTTTAAGAAAGGGTTGGTCATGTGAAAGGATGAAAGTTGGAGGAGTGAAATTCAGAACGCGTCGGCACAGGTGGGGCCATGTGATGCAAGTTGTATGTAATTAGAGCAGCTATTATAGTAGCGTATTTTTGCATGGAAGTATGCAAATCGCACCGACCTTTTAACACCCGATTCTCAAACTAGTTGCTTCCTAGGAAGATGCATTTTTACTTAAAAATAAAAATTAAATGAAAAAATGGTATATAATTAATTAGATTATCTAATAATTTTCTATTATCGCCTTTTCTTAACTTTCCAGCCGTCATTTCCAGCTGCTTTCATGTCCAACGCGTTCCTTCCTAATCAACTTTTGTTAACTTTGTTTTTGAGTAACCTACAAAATATATTCTTATGGTTTGTGGTTTGTTAGTTTTCACACTCGATATTTTGAAAACCGGTTTGAGTAGATTGGTTGAACCGTTTTCGTTATAAAACAAACAGTTCAACATGAATCAGTGTTTGAAAACTCGATTCACCAAAACCGATCAATTTTGGTATTTTTCTTCAATTTCATTTTAGAAAATATAAATGAAAACCATTTTGCCATAAGCGACTAACACTCAATCGATACCGCTACTAACGCATCTACATTTGTGGTAAACCTAATTTGTTATGCTTTTGTTGATGAAGATGGCAGTAAATATTCGTTTATTAAGTGATTGTGGACTTGATGCATAAAATATTTCAATGTCTCAATGACAAGGTGTATATATAATCAATTTAAATTCATTGTGAGACGAGGGATAATTGTTGTTTGATGTTTGAACTATTTACTACGTAGTATTTACATTTGTAATGTCGTTCTTAAGTATAAAACTTGATTCTCATTTAATTGTATGTGTTTTCTATAGATTATATATGTTTATAATCTTACTATATTAGTATTAGACTTTTGAGGTTTTATGTGTATTTGGTAAGTTTTATAGGTGTTTGGTAAAGTGAACTATTACTATTTTGTTTACGGTAAACCGAGTTGGCTAGATGGTCAAACTGGTTGAACCATTGATGACTCGATCGAGTCAATTAGAAATCCAGTTTTTAAGACAATGCTTACATTAACATACATGTCAGAAACTTTTGGTTCATCCCTCAATTAGCAAAGTTAAACAAGTTATATTCTTATGGATTAACGATGTTATTTTTATGTTATCTCTAATATTTACTAAAAGTCAAACATTCCTCTTGATAAAACTAGTCTCAAACACAACAATCCAACCACCACATATTTGAATAATATCAGTTAGTGGAGGTGGATTTGGTTGATGGCAGTTGATGTGGCAGATGGTTGTGGTAGTAGACGTGGCAGATGGTGGAGGTAAAGGTAGCGGATGGTAGTGGTCACAAATCCAGCCACTACGAATCAAAAGGATGGTGGACGACACTGATCTGACCACCCCATATCTAAAGGATGGTGGTGGTTGAGGTGGTGAGAAAAATATGATGGTGGATTTGGGTATTTTTTGATGGGTTATAGGGAAGTGATTTACGGTAAGGGGTTTAGGTATTTTGTGGAGGTGAGAAGAAGATAATGATGATGGGTAGTGGAGGTGGTAAGTAGAAGAATTTGAAAAGAGTAACGATAGTGTTTGGGAGTAATTTTATTTAAAACAGTATTTGACTTTTAGTAGATAATAGAGAAAGAAGTTATATCATTAGTTCTTAGAGATGTAATGTGTATAATTTTTGATAACGAAAGAGTAACGATCGACAAAAATGTATGCGAGTGATGTTTTGTGTGAAAACTAAGAAACCCCAAAGCTGTATTTTGCAATTACTTGTATTTATACAACATAGTCCACTTTGACGCGATAAACGTCGGTGGTCAATAGGTTTTTGATTTTTTTTTTTCTAGCAGTTTAGTTACAATTCTCTTGCAAAATATCATGAAAAAAAAAAAAAAAAAAAAAAAAAAAAAGGGTGGGGGAAGATAAAACGATTTTGATGAGACTGTATAGATTATAGATTAAGAAATATTCACCAAATAACATATGCTATTACTAGTGGTAGTTAAGGATATACAAATACAAATTTATACTCGATCCGGTTCTATTGAAAAGACGTATATTAAGAAGGTTTTGTTAAGCCATTCATTATTTTTATTTTATTTTCCCTTTCTCACTATCCTTTTCCCAACTATAGTAAGAATCAAATAAAATATAAAAGTAGAATGAGAAGAATAAGAAATAATCACAGTCGTAAATTTCAGATGCACCTTAAAAAAAGATGTATTTCCATTCCTATAAATTTCTCCCTTTTCATTTAAAATATGTGGCTATAAACATTTCTCATTCTTGTTATTTTATTTTTCCTTCTCACTAGATCCATTCCTCAAATAAAGTAAAGATCAAATAAGAAATAAAATTAAAATGAGAAATAACCACTACCAAATATATTTCATATGCACATTATTAAAAAAAAATGCATTTCTTATAAAAAAAAAAAATTCTTCATTTGAAATGTGTAACTATAAACATTTCTCATTCTATTTATTTTAGTTTTTCTTTTTACTAGATCATTTCCCTATACAAATATACAAATACAAATTTCTACACGATCCGGTTCTATTGAAAAGACTTATATTGAGAAGGTTTGTTAAGCCACTAATTCATACATTAATTTGTAATGTAATTCATTAATTAATAATCAAAACTATAAATTACAAATTTGATTCACAACTTTTTACAAAAATCAAAGTTATTTTAATGATTCATTAAAATTGTATGTTTGATTTGCAATTGAACTTATATCCACAAGAATAAATTTTTTTACTCAAAAAACAACATTTAGTAACTACTACATACAATGAACCATTCTTTAAATAGAATTGAAGAGTTACACGCAACTACACAAGATGGGATACGGGACTTATATTTTTTGGTGCAGAGATACGGGACTTATATGACATGGCATATTCACATTAAATTGACCCATAACAAACCCATAAACAAGAACTGGATAGGGCATTTATATGCCAACACATTAAATTACATATATTACATTTACTAAGGGCCGTTCGGTTTGTAGACGGGTTTAGGATTTGAATTTGAATTTGGATTTAAATTTGGATTTGGATTTAGATTTGGTATTATCAGTGAGAAAATTAATAATTATTTTATAAATTAATTAATATTAAGATACATTATTTTAAAATAAAAATTTCAAATAAGACAAAGAATAATTGTTTTTGTGTGGCTAAGGAAAATAATATATGCAAAGAGAGAGAAAACCTATGTTGTCTAGTGGGGCTCAGATTTTGGAACCACACCCGCGCGTCAGACCAATCTAAAAATACCAAACAAATGAAATTTAAGTGCCTTTCATCCTAAACCTTACAAAAACCAGGTACCAAACGGGCCTAACTACTACTAGTACTCATTTGAATTATTATTATTATTATTATTATTATTATAACATCACTTTATTAAAAACAAATAGGATTTACAAGAAATTAGTAAGGAGCGGAGAAACTAACTGGGCCCCCACACCTCTAGCTATATTTATTTATTTATTTATTTATTGAAATGATAGAAATTAAACAATTTTAGAGACTGATTTACAAGAATTTTAATATCACCATGATCAAGAAATAATAATGGCATTGGTTATTAAGATCTCTTTGATTTATCCATATGTTAGTGACTTATTTAGGGATCTCCATTAGACTATTTTGGGAGCAATACACTGCCACATCGATGTTATACTCTATGCACCAGCACCCGTAACGCATTAAACATTGAAAAGTTTAATTCATTTCGTGTCACCTTTATATTTTACTAGACTGGCATTAATCCGTCGCGTTGCGGGCGGGCCTTTTTTTTGCCGAAATTAAGATAAGCTGAAATTAATGTGAAAAGTTCATATCTTATAACAATTGAAAAGACCTTATACGTCTTTATTAATTCATGATATGTTAAGTACGCATACACTTTAATAGTGTAAATGTACTTGTCGAACACGTTTATTACAAATGCTTTATATACACGATTACACATGACTGTTACTATGCATTCCAAATGATGAAATATTAAACAATTATTTGGTAACATAAATGATGAAACATCTTCTGTCCAGCTACCATACATGTTACAGTACATACATAGATTACGATACTTACATCCCAGCGGTTACTGTACGTATTAGAGGAACACGACTGCCTCCACAGATGTTGAATGCCTAGTTATGACGTCACTCGTGCTTTGGTATGCTTCTGTGAACAACTCTTTACGAACTGTGCTAGATGTGCATTCGACCTTATGATCTTTCTTTTGGCATTTCTCTCACAACAGTTTCTTCAAGCTCTGGATGTGTCACTGATGATGATGCTGCTTCTTCTCTCTCCGTTGGAATATCTGCTAATGCCGGTGTAATTGCATCTGTTGCATTCTCTAAGATGAACTTTGGATTGCTTCTACGGCTCCCTACAACATAGTGCAGCTGGAATATGTTCTTTGTGATTTCTAGGTCTCTGAAACAATGGTTATTGGCAAAGCAAGTCAATCAATATATACACATATAAAATAAAAAAATGACAAAAAAGCAAGTAGTTTGGGACATGTAATCAAAAATTTTAAGGCCTCCTGTAACATGCCTGTATACGGGTATGCAAGACTGATAATCAGTTTTGACGGATAATGCTATGCGCATCCTATTAGGTGATAACAAAGCCATTGGTAAAACAATTCCAGAAGCTGTTACTAATTTTCTAGCCTGTATACATTGCTTCAAGTCAGTTTCTAAACGTGTATCGTTTAATCGAAATATGCAATGAATATCCAGTTTTGCACATTGCTTCTAAAACCAAATTCTAAATGCATTGTGGATAACAGTTTACTACCAAGATCTAATCATCATAATTCAAAGGAGCAGCTTGAAGAAATTGGTTAAAAAAACGCGAAGAGAGTAATTTTTGAAGCTATAATTTACCATGATTGAAGTCCACAGAGCGGGTCAGCCACAAACCATGAGAGTGATAATACTTTGGTAAATGTATATAAGGCAATGGTATCCCCTAGTCATTAGCATCACCCTGCAGCAAAATAAAATTTTAACACATTAGATGTGACAAATTTACAAATAAGAAGAGCGTACTTTTCTAATGTTCAATACATGCTTATTTTAAAGTTTTTACCTGTAACAGTTGCATAAAATGTTCATGTCCGCAAAATCCAGAGAAACACTTACAAAGGCAACCAAGCGAGTTTGGGATACCTAACAATAAGCTGCTAAACACCTTGGTTAGTCAAAACGTGATTGTACCATTAAAAAGTAGACGATGCTGGGCAAAAGAAGACACCTGCAAATTTACGGAAAAAAAGTATTAGAAACCTCACTTCAACCTGGACATCTGTTTATACAAAGAAATGGTCGTATACCTTGTATTAACCAAGTAGACATGGCATATATACTGTAACACCCCCTTTTTCACTGATCATAACGGATAAAGTGTTTGGGGTATTACTCATGGAAACAAAGACAAGATAATAGAAAACGACTCGAAAAGAGACGTTTTTGAAAAATGTGTTATCATTCATTTATTCATCAGAGTTTTTACAGTAAAAGATATACTTTTACCAAAAGAGAGGTCCCTAAGATACGTTTTACGACACAAAACTGATGAATGATAACTATTTTGGACGTCCTCATGTCCAGTGGTTCTCCGTGCCAGGGTTCCTATAGTGCCTAATTACCTAAGATAACATGCTTAAAAGACAACACGTATGTTGAGTGAGAGTCATAGGTTTAAAAAGTTAGAGTATAAATACAAGTTCCATAAGGTTCAACTTAAACCTTATGTGTGGAAAAGTGTTAGTGTTAGAAGCTATATTGCACTAAGCTCATGAACCACACGTTAACAATCCGGGTCATGGGGTCTGCAGACCAAACCATGAGGGGATGGGAAGGATAACTTGCAAAAGTTAAACCTTCAGTGAGTTCAAATATAGTACTTATTGGTACCACCTAGTTGGGGTGTTAATACCAACGGGGGTTGTCAAACTCCAATAGATCTATCAACTATATTCGCGTTTGCGTGGGTAAAATATCCCAAACAATTAGATTCATGAATTTTGGTTATGTAATGATGGCAGTTAGTTTACTCGTGCAATAACCAGAGAAAAGACTTGTATTTGGTTTTAAAGCATGTATCCCCCTCACAGGTTTTGTAAAACAGTTAGAAAGCATTTAAAAGGGCGTGAGGCTGTGAAAACTCACCTGAGTCTCTAGCTAATTAAAGTAGGGGTTTAGACAACTCACTCAGGTATCCTGGGGTAGTGCGGGTGTGCGTATGTCAAGTCTTAGTCTAGGTTTTCTTAACTAATTACTATTAGGTTTTTATATATAACATAACACCGTTCGGGCCATTGTAATTCAGAAGTATATGACTCCTCACATGAAGCTCCCTACTATTGTATTATGTGATCAGCATAATACCGTTCGAGCCATCATAATTTAGAAGTTAATACTCCTCACACAAAGCTCCCTATTATTGAGTTATGTTGTTATTAGGGTTTAGTTATAACATAACACCGTTCAGGCCATCATATCTCAGAAGTATATGCAATAATCATTCGAGGAGTCAGGACACTTTAATTCGTAAACCCAACAAACTCATCAAAACGAAATATCCACATAGTACTCCTCGCATGAAACTCCCTAGTATTGTGTTATGCTTCTAACTTAAATAGGTTTTTATATTTTTATGAAAGTAGTCCATTTTTACCCCTTTTATATATATATATATATATATATATATATATATATATATATATATATATATATATATATATATATAACAGTAGTCTTTTGAAGAATATGCCACCTCATTGCCCAGTCAATGCCCAGTAATTCATTATCAGCCATGTCATCACATTTACCTCATTATGTCATCACATTTAGGCCATGTCAGCTATTTTTATAATTAATTTCGTATTTTTTAATTAATTTCGGCAATTAAAGCATGCATTTAACAAGCTTAAATTCGGATTTTTAAAAAATTTGACACTTATAGGATTTGAACTTAGGTCTTGGCATCCACACACAAGCGCTTCAACCATTGGACCAAGCAAGATTTTGTGATAGGTATTTGAAAACAATAATGACATGCTTAAATTGATCTGAATGCCCTTATCAAACATATAATACATACGTAAAAAAAATAATGTCATTCACACATGTTCATTCTCAAAACCCTAACCCTAATCCCATAACGCAATAAGGTGTATCATTAGAATGCCACTTGTGATATCCAGAATTCAATAACGTAACTGAAAAAAAGCAGATGCTGGCTTTATTTGCTCAACAACCTCAAGAGGTACCAGTATCCCTATTATACCTCACATACATTCAATTGTTCCCTAGGTAGTGTAGTGAGTGTAGTCATTAAATTTAATTTTTCGTTCCAATACGATGCTCAGAACTTTATTATATGGTTATATAGGGACTGCATTAAATTTTGGTGTCTACTCACGATATCTTAAGGGCAACAGTTGATTTCTTCAACAATCTGAGTCATCGAGCAACTAAACTCATGGCAGTTCTTGAGGAAAATCATAAAACTATATCTCACTAGCTAGCAGCATTTGCGAAGAATTTCAATGTAAATTTGATGATCGAGGCTATATTATATCTTTATACATGACGAAAAAGCTAAGTCCTAAGATCTTAATTTTCTCTCTCACAGGAAGATGCAGCTAAAGAAGAACAATTGGCAATAAAGAAGATTTCAGCAATCTTAAGGAACTTGACAATCAAACAAACTCTGAGGGTAAGCTTAAGAACCTTTTTTTGTTTGTATAAATTTGTTAATTCATTCACTGAAATCTGACTTTGTGATCAGGTTTCTGAGGTATCAAGAAACATTGATGAGGCAAGTTCACAAGATAACAAGTTGATGTTGCAACTTGCAAGACGTGTCATGTTTGCCTTCTCAAATACATGACATCTATAGAGTTTAGTGCCTATAATTTGTTTATCAATTAAAGTTAGTTATGTTTCTATGGCTTATCATAAGTCTGCCTCGCTAATGTTTATAACATTTTTATTGTGTTTTTTGTTTGCAGCTTGCTAACTCTAATATGTGTCCCATCAGTGAACCAATACCAATGCCTGCTGACGGAGTTTATGGTGACTCATTATTTGCTTCAATGGATCGGCATGCTACAAAATATCGAGCATTGATGTCTGCACAGCCTCACGTCTGCACAGCCTCACAGACATGAAATTATAAAAGATCTCTACTCAATGATTAGGTATACACGCTGACATAGTATATCTTATGCTATGAGATTATAAGTTGTTTTTATCTTCTTATTTCTTAAAACCACGTATGCTGTTTGAGATTGCATACCCAAACACACCCTTATTTTATTTATATGTTCCTGTAATAGGTGCTCTACTTTAAACACATTGGCCAAAAGGAAACCATGTCTAGATGTGTTCTGCAACGATGAGTTTATAACAGATTACGTGTCTCAAACTTCTCATACTTAGGCATTACACCAGAGGCGGGGTGTTAATTTTGCTTATGACATGCCTGTTATCAATCTTCATTTTTCTGAACGCTTATATCTGTTGTCAACAGTACGCGCAATCAAACTATAAATAACTTTTTGGGTAAATTACAAAGAATATTGATTCAACTTATGTTGTATAGGCCGCTTATTAGTATTAGTGAAAACCGATTAAATATGTTGTTGCAGGTACTGATGTTGAATCACCAAAGTTCTAGACTTCTCGAGGTTAGAACAGCCGGCGCAATCAACTCGATATTGTTAACACAGCCGTTACTAAGGTATGAATGTGCCCGTTGTATCTTAATGGAACTTCTCATATTGAGCGCTAATTAAGATGCATTCAAGGTAAATTTAGTTATCATAATACAATAGTAATCATGGCTTTAGTTAGCTGAGTAAAAACTGACCATCTACAGTCTATTTTTTAATGCTATGGTTTTGAGGACTAACGAAATAAAGCATGTGCGGGTAATAATATTGAGATTTTCGCACGGACAATAATATTAGGGTGGAGGGAGTACATTCTTGCTTATGCCATTTCGTTTCCTAAAATGTATCCTAATTGAGTTTTCTACACAGATATTTTTAATCACCTTCATCTACCTTGCATGCTGCAGCGTTGGCCCTTGGTAAAGTTCCTCAACGACTATATTCGCCAGTAAGTATATCAATTTTTTTATTTTATTAACAAATTATAACTCGACTTTCATCATCATGTGAGAATGATTGACATCATAGGTTTAATGACCAAAAGCTGGGTTAGAGGTTTTTTTTATACTTGCAATCACCTGTTCTTTAGTTCTGATTGTTCTAAGAAAGTTTGAACAGATGTTTCCTACAGGTTAGTTATTTTATGATGTACATTTTTATATCGAGTTCAAGATCTGATCATAGTGAGATATACTTTTATTGCATATACTGATATATGAAAATATACCGAACAATTGATGTTTCTCAAACCTTGAGCAGTGAAGTGGCTAATGATCAAAGGAAGTTGGTTTCTCTTGCAATTGCTGCAGCAAATTTCAACACAGGAGGTTTCTTGATGACCCAATTAAGTAATGGATCGATTGACGATTTTTGTGAAATGGTTAGTTCGAGTGCCCTTTTTTTTCGTTTTGCTTAAGCTACTCCATACGAGATCCTCACCTATTAGTACTTTATGCTATAGGTTAAAGCACCAGTTGTCATAGCCAAAACATGCACCACCATGGGATGAGATTGCTTGTGACACAAATAAGGTTTGACAACTTTGCTTTTAGACTTCTACTGTATTATGCAGTGGCGTGAAGTAAATCAACAAAAGATTTCTGAGCATCTAAATTTTTTTAGGATGTGTTGAATAGTTATAAGTCAAGAATTCAAGAATTAGAAGGAGACTTGCTTCACTGGAAAAGATTGAATACTTCAAACGGAGTGAAATTGATTACATGGATTTACATGACAACCCAAAAAGTTGTTTATTTCCAGAACCGGATGATCCGTGCAGCCATGCATTCACGGTCACTGTGTCTGAAGGTCAGTTCTTATATGTTCATGAATGTGTGTTTAATAATTTTATTTTGCGACGATAACTTTTGTCACTGTCTTTACATCTAGGGTGAATGCTTCTGATTTTCATTGTCATGCCAAGGGTATGCAATCACATTCCTCTACAAGTGCTTATCAATATGGTTGTATGGTGGATTTATTTTAGTAGGGCGTGGAATTTAGATGAAACGATGGAGTTGATTAATAGGATGCCAATGGAACCAGATTCTGTTATTTGGAGGTCGATTTTGAGTGCCTGTATGATAAAGAGAGACCTACAATTAGCTGAAATAGCAGCCAAGAAAGTACTCAAGTTAGAAACAAATGATGATGGAGTTTACATACTTTGTAATGCAATTTTATTAATTCTTTTGTGTGTGAGCAGATGTTGGGTTTGGACGTTTGTGCAGATACCATGGTAGGGGATCAAATGATTAGGGGGATATCGGTGGGCAAAAGAAACCTGTTACAACATGTAATATCATCGAATCATCAAATTGCATACGTTTTAAATCACGTACGTTTTGAAATATACTTTTTCTTTCATGACGGTTAGGCTCATACTTATAACATTACATTTATAGGTGAAATGATAGTTGGACCATCGAACATTCTTTTCTTGGATGAGATTTCAGCTGGTTAGGATAGTTCTACGACTTTTCAAATTGTGAAATCGTTTAGACAATATCTTCATATCCTTGAAGGAACTGTAGTTATTTCTCTTCTCCAACCCGCACCTGAGACATATAATTTATTTGATGGCATTATACTTTTAATTGAGGGTTAAATAGTGTACCAAGGGTCACATGGCAATGTGCTAGAGTTTTTTTGAATATATGGGGTTCAAATGCCCCGAGAGGAAAGGCGTGAACAGGGGATGAAATGGATGCGTTTGGATGCTAAAATGGGAGTTTTTACAGGCTGAATTGGGTGGGGTTTTATGATGAAACGGGGGCTGAAATAGGTACATTGTGCTGACGTGGGGGCTAAGTTGGGTGGGTTTGGGTATCGAAACCAGCTTGCACGGCTCTGAAATGAGGGCTGAAACAGGAGGGTCTAGGGGATGAGAAGGGTGGGTTCGGGTGCTGAAATGGGGTTCAAATGGACCCGTTTTTGATTAATAAAAAAAAAAAAAAAAAAAAAAGAGAGAAAAAAAAAGAAGTGGCTCTTAACAGATAATTGGCTACTTATGTGCTAAAATTAAGATTTGGGCGCCTTTTAACCCATTTGATTAATTCAGATAAATTACAACCGTTACCATTCATAAGAAAATTGAAATTGCCATCTCTATTTTCCCAATATTTGGTCTCTAAGATCTGACGTTAGTTTTCTACAGGTACTTTTTGACTACATCGCGACAGAACTTGCTAAAGTCATAAGTTCGTTCAAAGCACACGCAAACGGAGGATCAAAACTCAGAAGAATACTTTGTTTTTCCCAACCTTAATAGCCAAATAATATGACTTCAAGTTGCAATAAACAGTTATAGGTGCGTGCAACAATCAAGGTGAAAGCATCCGTGACCATTTGCTTCACTTCATCTGGAAGAGCTATTAGGTGCATGAGATTATAAGTTACTATATTTATAATTCAAATACATTGATAAAATGTCACCTAAACTTAACTATTATCAAAATGTGCAGGTTGTTGCCAAGTACAAGCATATGCTCTCTGTTGTGTTACCACTATACACGTCGTTGTTAGTCAACCACCTCAGGTAAAAAGGGCAACCTCATCTTCAAAAATTATAAAACTTGATATCCATCTTACACATACATTTTTTCATGGGAATCAGGGAATGGTTTGTTTGGTTATCTGTTAATTGTCTCATTGGTTATTATGAATTTGGTTGATGTCTAAAGGGGCGTTTGGCATTAGGTTCTGATCAAAGTGATTATTTATATATATACAGGAGCATGGATTGATATATTTAACAGTAGTAAGGCAATGAGGACGGTCTATCATCCTTCAAGAGCAATAGTTGGAAGTTCACATACAAGACCGAAGAGAGAGTTGTTGCTGACTAAATGTTTGTTTCTGTAAAACGACCTAACTTTATATTAAGAGATGCTTGGGAGTGCTTATTTTCAAATGCCTATCTGCTTGAACATCAAAAGTTTTACCCAAACTGCTTAGTTTCTTAGATGTGAGCAGATAAACACTAAAATAAGCAATTTCAAATGTGCTTTTTAACAATTGCAATATTTAATCACGACTCACTCAATTACTTGATTAACGGGCAGGTAAGATGGGAAAAAAGCTGATGTTGGGTCGTTTTACATAGTGTGTAGCAAACATATGATTAGAGTTGTATATTCTTTAATATTTATTAGCAACAAACTTTAGATGGGCACAATAAGGTAAGAGTTTACCAAATCATTGTAAACATCATTGTAGTGTATTGTATGCTATGTTTTCCACAACCATAGCAATCATAATTTGTTGTTGTTTCTCACTTTGTTGGATGTTAAGCTTAAATTACATGATTTGGCTGCATAAATTTGTGATCTTTTAGCTTAGAATTATGTTTAATTTTGTCCTCTTTTGATGTGTAGGGCTTAAATTACACACTTAGGCTGCAAAAAGTTGCAATCTTAGGTTCCAGTATAAACTTTATTTACTCTAAATGGTTCTCTTTTTCCCTGTCAATTTCAATAAATTGTTGTGATAATGATCAGCAATAATTAGTTGTTATTGACATTCATATGCAATGAGCACGTGTAGAAGGATACTTAGAATTGTCTGCAAGACAAAAATTATAAATTTAGAATGATCTATTTTATTCTATAATGATATTTTGTTGTGCGGGATTACGACCAATCTAGAAATACTCATGTGACTTGATGGCCGTTGGCTCAAAGAATCGAAGGAACCATAAATAGTTGATGAATCATGTACTATAAACAAAAAAACTGGTGCGCATTACACTGTCATCCCCAGTACTTGCTCGCTATGCTATTGAACTGATGACCTATATTCTTAAATGCTAGCCATGACTAGATAAATACTAAACTGTTTATTTACACTTATTGTAAAAAATAGATAGGAGAACTAAAGAAACTTGTAGAGGAAGGCAAAGTTAAGTATGTAGAATTATCAGAAGCATCTTCATAAATGATTAATCAACACTGATTTACATTGTCAATTTATGAGATGGAAACAATAAAAAGAGATTTTATTCGGTATATTTGTAATACATTGCAACATTCTCCAAATTTGTCGGATTATGCTTTGTCTATGTTCAAGATTCTTAGTTTGCGGCCTATCTACAGTACTTAAAATACGCATATACCGGTATCATGCCTAACAGGATCATGCAAGTGTCTGATGAACACTGATTATGAGCCATACTCCTGCTACCGCCGAAAGTAATTGGATTTCTCTATTTGTATGTTTTAGAATAGCTATACATGTTCAATGGACGTTCATTTATGCCAAGTTAAATTTTGAATTCCTGTTATTTTTACAGGTATACGCGGACCATCACAGAGAAGATGTAAATAATTGCATACCAAGCCTCGCTATTCACAGTCATCGTCTGTTCAAGGTAGGTTAATTTATAGATTCAGTGACTACAAAATTGTTGAATCGTCAATATTACATGCCTTATTTCCTCTTAAATAGTATCCGATTCACGGTTTACGTGATACTGATTTATTCGTTCGTGATTGTTGTTATTGTAGGTATAACTGTAGTACGAGATGCAGGTTGTAGTAATTTACTTGGAAACACAAGCCTCGGACAGTCAACTGTTCGAGGTTAGTTCACTATTAGATCAGTTATTGTTAGCCAATATCTTTTATTGTGTTTGTGATCTTCGATTTAAGTAAGCAAAAGTAGAAGCCATGAGTTTTATTTCTTTTTGTTTTATTAATAGGTGTTGGCAATAAAAGGGTGGTGTTCAACAAGGGCTGCAAATATTGTATTTATCCATATTCTTGAAAGAAGTTCTTGCTACTCATCCATGCTTAACAAGGTTTGAAAATAGTCTAATCCTTACAAATGTTTGTTCAAATGTGATAATTTGTTGTTTTATGTATGGTTTATTAATTCATGTTTATGGTATATGTATTGCATCTCTCTGTCCTCTAACCTGTTACAGTATATGACATGTGAAAAAGTGCACCAAATAATTTTGGAACTAACCTACTCAAACCCACCAAACCAGCACCAACAATGGTGATCTTCTCCAAGGGACCGAAAATTATATCCCTGGATATAATAAAAGTCGGTAACTTTTTTCATCTTTGTTAATTTTAGTTTTTAGCAACCAAGACTCGAATTATCATAGGTTATGTATATAAATTTGAATGTAGCCGGAAATAACTACACCAAGAGTTTACGTTTTTGAAGCATGGTCACCTATAGCGTCTCAAGATACTACTGCCAACAGTTTTTACTACATGAATCTGCTTTATTTTTGGACCTTATAAGCTTATAAGCTCGACTTGATAAGCTGATAATCAACAAACGTGGGCTTATGAGCTTTTTCAAACTCAAATAAGCACATACACCTGGAACCTAAGCTATTCCAAACACCCATTTACTATAATATATCATCCAGTAGTAACTGTATTTGTTTCATATTGCAAAGGATAGAATGAGTTACGCCAAGAAAAGGAGGAAGATATGGATCAATATTGTTCCTAGGTAATCAAAATCAAAACCCGAAGTAAATCTGCTTGATTAAAGTTCAACATGAAAAAAGCTTTCAGTGGCATTAATGTTACATTTATGTTGGCTTAAATGCTAGAGTTTTATCAAGGTTTGTGACTTGAATCCATATGGTGCTACTGATAAATTGTGCTTAAGCATATAAGTTATTGATGAAGGCTGTTAGGCCCTTCGTTTTGTTTCATATCACATCTATGATGTCATTCTTCATAACAAATTTAACATAGCAATGCAAAGGTTGGGTGATTTGATATAATGGAAAATTTATGTTTACAACCCAACTTGACATCAGTGTTCTCAAAGTTCTGTGTTCTGCTACAACCCAACTCTACAACTAATATAAAAAATTATCCATTTTGACCCGTTGTAAAACATCCTTACCATTAATTTAGCACATTGATATTTCTGAGTTTTAGATTTTTGTTTTTAATTGGTAACTTTGGTGACTTGCAGGTTACTGATTGTTCTCCGTCTAGCGACTCTTGGTTTATTTCTAACATTAAGGATCTTACATCCCAACATGTATGCGATTTTGCTTTGGATAATGTCTGTGAAGTATGGTTCGCGTTTTCATGGCTCATGGACCATCTTCCTAAGCTATGTCCAGTCACCTGGTCTACTGATATAATAGTAAACAAACGAAAATGACTATCTGATCTTCCTGGAATTGATATACTTATTAAGTTGCATCAGGTTATATTTTAGTTGAAAGACCAATGAATTGACACAATGGTCCAAATGTGCTAATCGTAAGAATGTGACATACTATTGAGTAGTGACTCGACCCATTATAAGAAAATATGTTGCAACATTAATATGCATGTCTGTAACTATATTAAATTAGAAAGTGACATACTAATTTGATTTTACGTGCTCTTTATTAGGATAGTAAAACAAATCTTTTCAAATCGAGTCACACAACCTATGAACAAGCTAAAGAAAATGGCTCTAAAGCTATTAGTTTTTCCTAAGCTTTAAGATTGGAAAATGGGTCCAAATCTATAAACTTATCTCTTTATTGAATAAGGTTTTCCAACCCATTCTACTTAACAGTTTGTTTCAGGCAATTATGCAAATGAAGTGAAGAAATTAGTGGTATATGAAGCTTTTGAAGTGAGAAAAAAGTACAAAAATCTTTCAAGGTAAGTCCTCAAGAGTGAATTTAGCTTCGAATCGATAATCTAAGAAGCAGGTCTAGCTATTTTTTTTCCGGTTACGCATTATTTATGTGATTTTGACCTTATGAAGTGGTTTTTTGTAACTTGGCTTGCAAAAATGATTTTGGATGATACGGCAGCTAATGAGCATATCTTGCAATGCACTTACACAATTATGATGTTATCGATTGTATTTGTGATTTTTCTAAAAACGAAAATACGGCATGTATATGGTGTATTGTGAAATGTATTTGTATTTATAGGGTAAATATTTTAGCGGGTAATTGAGAAGCAAGCTCCATAAGCTTTTTGACAAACCATATACTATGTTGGTACAAAGAACATTGTGATAAACACAAACAATTTGACAAACGTCGGTACTATTCTTTTAAAAATCTTTGTACAAGAAACAATTTTTAAACACCAATATTTAGCTAAACAAAAATATAAAAATAATTATAAGTCATGCCCGCTCATCGGGCGGGCTTCGAAATCTAGTGTGTATATATATATATATATATATATATATATATATATATATATATATATTTACGTTTTCTATCCTAAACTTATAAACTTATAACAAATAGGCACATAACTTTCTAACTATTGCATATTTAGTCCCTATACTAATATATTTTAAAGAAATGATAATATATTTTAAAGAAATGATATATATAGTTCCTAAATTATACTAACTTTTAGTATTTACTCTATTTACCCTTATATTTATAATATTTGCAGTTTTAGTCCTTTTAGTTTAATATTTGTTTTAATAGTTTATTTTTAAGGTTTAATATATTGAAAATCTAGTCCCTACACTATTATCTTCTAGCAAGTATGGGGTATTATAGTACTAGTTTGCTTAGTGAAAATATGTTTATTACCTTGACTTGACATACCGGGATGTTTACCTTAAGTAAACATAGTAGTGGTTGGCGTAGATGGATATGTGAGCTTGTCTGAAGGTTAGTTAGGTTATAATAATATATTAAAGCAAAAATTTAGCTCGGGAAGAATTCTATAGGCATTTCTAATCCTAGTGTGCTCTAATAAAGGCCTAAGTTAAGTTAAGAAGGCATTTCTAATAGTGTGATAGTGAGGGCCTAAGTTAAGTTAATAAGGCATTCATAACCTAAGGGGTAGTTAGTGGGTTGTGACATATACGGTAAAGAAAAGAATCACAATGCCCCTGGCTGTTAAATGCTATCTTGTGACACATAAACCTCATGCAACATGAGATGTATGTCTCACAAAATAGCATTTAACAATTCAGGAAGATTGTGAGGTCTTCGTTATCACATCTATCAAACCTGTTCTCTAGTCATCTATCTTCGTTATCATATCTACCCAGTCGGAGCAGCACCGCGGCATGAATTGCTGTGTGGCAATGGACAGAGGCTTAGATCTGCATTTACTCATGGAAAAGCAAGCTTGCAGAAATATTCATCATCGCCTCGTCATGTTGCGCAACGATCCTCACTTATACTCATCTTAATGATTCGCCTCCATTATTTATTTATACAGAAAAGACAGACGTAAACCTATAATATTGCGAAGCCCTCATTCCAAACTGCATATTTTGAGCAGATTTTCATCCATGACAGAATACAATGGAACGGACTATTAAGATGAGTATAAGCGAGGATGCCTACACATCCATTTAACCTTGCCCATTTCAGCATGAAACTGAACGCACCAAAAATTAACAGAATACAATGGAACGGACTATTAGTTATTAAAAAACAGCCATTTGTTGCATAGCAAACCTATTTCAGAAAAACGTCTCTATAACAGGTTTATCTTTGTATTGCCTTGCGTATACCAGCAAACAATATGGACAATATCGAAAACAAATTGAATGTTCACTTTTATAAGTGCTTACACATTCATATTAGTGAAAAAGATGCAACCTTTGACTTTATCCATTGGAGTTCTTTTTCCAATTTAGAATTTGTATTACCTCAAAATTTGTAGGCCCCTGTGTCTTGGTCCACGTTTGAAGAGCTTTTGTTTGTAGGCCCCGATTGGCAAGTCTCAGGTGCATGTGTCCGTTGCAAACCTAAAATAGACAAACTAACCGGTAAGAAACAGCTATGGCATATATTCAATTTCCTGGTATAATCGTAGCTGTCATGGTACCTGTATCCATGGGTTGAGTAACTTTTACACGTGCAGGTACATTACTTGAAACCATGGGTGAAGCCACTCCCCGCGGCCTCACAACAGGAGCATATCTAATTAAGGATCGACACCTTGGCACATCAATGGTTGCTAAAAAATAAAGTAGAATATTTAGGCGTTGTAATATGAAAATCAACAATAGGTACAACAATGGTTGCTAAATAAATTCAACACTATGAAAGATATTCAAAAAATGATTGTACATGTTTCATAACGATAGAATCTACTTGAGAACATGGTATAACTGGCAAGGTACATACCAAAACAATAGAGAATGCATGACCAAATTCAGCTTCATTTCTAGTTTCTACGTCTGTAGTTCCAATGTTCTTTGTAGCAGAGATTGTCCGAGTTATGACATGCTTTTGATTCCTGAGTTCATATCCTTTCCTGTCATTATTTTTTTGTTACCAGAAAATTTATTTATTAAGAAATAAAAACATTCCTAATTTGACTTGGTGAATTTAGAATGGAAATTGTTTTGATTCAGTGGCCCAATGAATATACGTACCTAGCAAGAGATGAAGGCGGCTCATGAGTTTCTCTTCAGTTAAAGCATGGCAGAAATGACAGCGATGGCCATATGGGCAAGGGTCACCAGCAAGCACAATTCTAGAGACTTCTGTTTTGTAGTGTGGATGGCGTATGACTGGGCGAAGTTCCTCAATGCCATGAGCAAACTGACAGTGATCTCCGTATGGGCATGCTCCAGTTTGTTGCCATTTGTTGCAGAGTCCAGTCTTTTTGATGCCTTGAAATTAGTACTTTGACAAACAACCATTTTTTTAAAATGTTTACAGTATCTAATAAGCATGATTTTGTTGTTAATCGTGTTTTATCTTTAATATTATGGATAATATTTACGGTTTGGCTCTTTGGTCAACCCCTACCATTGAACTATTAATTTGGTTGCAATTGACACCTCTATCAATCACTTAAGGATTATATACCTGTTCTTGCATAGCGGTTCGCCGTTCTCTTTGTCATAACTCAAAGCTTCCACCTCAAGAATTACAACTTTACCTAAAAGAACAAACATTAGTAAAAAAATTGTAGCTTTATCTAATGACTTATGGACATGGTCAACCTTTCCCACTTGTGCCATCGTATGTTAACTCAGCATCTACTTGGACTTAGTCTCATCTTTCGCAGCTCCCAATTCAACGTCCTCATTCTCTTCGTTTTCCACTACAACGAAAAAAGTTAAAAACTAATAATTAGTTTCTTTAATTTTTGGTAAAAAAACATGCGAATTTACAGCCTAAGAGGTGGGCGCTAGAGTTATCCTACATTATACAGTACATATATCGGACGTTAGAGTTATCCCACATTATACAGTACATATGTCTTTACATTTAAACTATCATATCACCTGCATACACAGTATTTTAAAAGCTGCTGTTATGGTGCTGACCACGTTTCAGTTTCTTTGGCATCGCGGTCACTTGGTCCTTCTCCTCCCTTGCAAACAAAATTTAGCCCTCGTTGGTTTCTAATCCTGGGTTTCGGGCACTAATATGCTTACTCAAACACGTACCAGATTCATTCACATTGACAGTCCCACAACAAACCGAACGACAATTCTCATCCCGCCAACTCCGTTTTTGTCATCCCTAAAAGCACACCCTATGCAAAAACAAAACAAATTTGACATATTAGATAAGCTTGATTATTATAAAACAACAAAGTTAAAAAAAAAAAAAAACAAAAAACAAAACAAAAGTGTTACTTACACTTAGTCGGCTTCTCAGGCTCCTTGGAATACCTCACCTACAAATATTTTAGAAAAAAAAAAAAAAAAAAAAAAAACATAGTCCAAAATTAACTGCTGCAACCACAACATCAAAAACCTATTGATTGCAAGTAATTTTTCAAATTCACAAAGGCTGTTTAAGCAGAATCACTTACATTTGGTTGAATATTGCCCTTTACTTTGACCTTGTTTTTCACCATCCTTTTCCCACTTTTCTTCCTCAACACCGAGTATCCTAAACCTCAAAACACGGAAAATTAAACACAATTAATCAATAACCCAGTTCACAAAACACATCGAATTGAATAACCCATCAACCAATTTCACCAATTTAAACGGAAAGGAAAAAAACACAAAATTTAGAGGTTTTTCATCGGGTCTTAATTTTACACAAATTAACAAACAAAACAACAAATAATCAATGACCCAGTTCAAGAAATCCATGGAAACCCATCAAGGAAAATCACCAAATTTAACTAAACAAAAAAAGCACAAATTTTCAAAAACGGAAGCCTAATTTTCATATCTAAATCTGGTGATTAACATACCTGGGTTTGCTAAAATTTGTGACCTGAAGATCCTGTTTCTCCTGCTTCTAATAATCCTTCCCTTGATAAAAAAAAAGTAACTCCCAATACCGTCTTCCACGGTGTATGGGGGAGGTTGATATGTAGACAGCCTTACCCCTACATAAGGTAGAGAGGCTGCTTCCGGTTCTACCTAAGGTAGAAAAGGACCTCCAGCCTTTTGTAGGGAGTGAGGATCGAACCCTTGACCTCTTGGTTTTGAGGCAAGGGGTTTTCCAACTGATCCAACCCTACTTGTTGGTATATGAATGCATAAAGTTAAAGCCGGTGTATCTTGCTGGTATATGAATGCATAAAGTTAAAGCCGGTGTACGGGTGTGTGGTAACTTCTGGCTGGGTGTGGAATATGGGGAGAGTTTGGACCTAGTATATGCAGCGAAATTGGGCTAGAGAAGCCATAACTGGGCTAAGAGATGGCCTGGTTTTTTTGGCGGGAAAAAAAGACTCAAAACGGCGTCGTGTGAACGGGAGTTAATATAAACTTATAATTTGCTTACAGTTAATTACTATATATATATATATATATATATATATATATATATATATATATATATATATAATTTCAGGGAAGTAAACGACGCATGATTTGTCGTTTAGGGCTTACGCCTGATTTTACTGGCCCGTTTCTATTGTGCCTTAGCCCATTACTACTCTTTTTACCAGGCCCGATTTTGGGCGATATTTCTTTTCCCGTTTTTTTTCCTTTTTGTATTGTTTGTCGCTGTTTACGATGCACCGCTTCCTTCATCTCTATCCTGCTTCCTTTCTTTATTTTTTTCTGCTAAACAATCGGAATTATACACGTTTTGCTTAAATCGCCTGTTCTTACTTTCGTGTTAGGTAATATTCGCTTGCTTAACTCATGTAGGTACTATCTTTGCCTTTTTTTTTTAGTGTGCTGGTCGTATATGCGTGTGATGTGTTTGTTGTTTAGTTGTTTTTGGGTCTTTTGCTGTCTTGCCTTTGTGAGTAAGAGAACTAAAAGTAGGGCCATCCGTCGACATAGTGTTGACCAGACGTTAGAGGGGGGCGGGTCTGTTGGTCTTGGTGGTGGTGTGGATAATTATGATCGTCATCTTAATAGTTCTGCGAATAGTTACACAATAGTTCAAGGTTTTGATGGTCATGCTCCTTTTACGGGTTATGTTACTGGTAACTCGGTCAGTACCGGGGATGTGCCTACTACCTTCGGTATGCGTATGGATGTGGATGATGAATTACGGTCTGTAAACGGCACCGTTGAGAGGGCTTCAGCTGTAACTGCTGTTGTTGCTTCCGTGGGATTGTCGAAAGGCATTGTTATTAATGAACCTGATATGTGCCAGTTGACGGTCACGAATGATCACAATCGGTTTCCGGAGGCTGTTGATATTACTGCCAAGGGGAAGCGGAAGGTGGGTGACGCATCGGCGTCCGCTGAAAATGGTATTGCACATTCCTTTTTCGTGGTTCGTTGTGCATATATATGCTCATTTTTACTGCCATTTGTCTTACCCATTTTTATTTATAGGCTACGAGGCCGTCGAACATTGTGTTGCTGATGTTCCCTTCATTGGTGAGTGCTTCAATATTTTTTCCCCTATTTTGACTAGAGTCTTCAGATAAAGCTGCTATTGTTCATATACTACTTCTACATAACCTGATAAGATTAACTGTTGATGTTGCAATACTTTTGAATAATACGAATGGGTAAAACTTAGAATTATCAATAACCATAGAATTTGAAGATGCAGTTTCATTGGTAAGAAAAGTTTTACCATAGACTATACATCTTTCGGTTTTAAATACGGTAATAATTAAAGACAGTTATAATTTGAAAATTTTTAGAATGATGTAAGCCATGAGTGAAGTATTGCATAATTCACATCAATGTAAGTAAAGACTAAATAATAATTGTAAATTTAATAAGAAAACACAGTAATCAAAACAAATAAACTAATAAGAAGATGAGTACTGCTGAAGGATGGCAGCGATTATGTAAAAGTGGCTTTTAGGGGCCATGAAAACATCATAAAATCATGGGCATCTTTGCTCACGGGAAACGGCCTATTTTTTTCATGTTAAAACTATTTTATTTGAACTAACTGATGAGGCGAAAAATGAACCGTTTTTAGGGGGTCATTTAAGCTCGGAATTGAATTTATTTGATCAAATATTACTCTAAATCATTCCTTTTGTGATTTTAGGTACTTTGGGAGTGAAATTTGGAAAAGGAAGCAATTCGGACTTTTTTGGAGCATAAAAGTGAAGAAAACGCCAAAGACTTAATTTTCCATGCTGAGAACAGTACCTGACGGCGTCAAGAGGAAAATCATGACGGCGTCAAGAGTAAAAGTGGTGACGACCCAGTGCAAACCTGACGGCGTCACAACAAGGGCGTCAAGAGTTAATTTTGTGACGGCCTGCATAAAGTGTATACATGACGGCGTCAGACCCAGATCTAGGCAGTCCGAGGAACTATTTGGCGGCGAGATGATGGCGTCAGACATTTGTTCTTGACGCCGTCACCTTCTAAACTCTATATATAGTTTTCTATTTTTCATTCATTAGAGAGGAACTTGTGTGGAGAAACCCTAGGGCCGAACTTTGTAAACCCTAGCTCGTATTTTACAACTTTTTCAAGGGTTTTTAACCCTTGAATCCTTTCATGTGCTATTAAGATAAGTCTTCTCTTTAATTCAATCAATATGTCTATGTGTTGGTTGTCTATATCTTGTGCTTGTCTTGATTTCAACATGCTAGGCTAGATTTATCTTGTGTTTGCTTGGATCCAATGAAACCTAGATGTTAATTATGTGTTGATTACTTGTTTATGGTTGTATTGGATGAATGATTTCAATGTTAGGCTTAAGAAAACTGGCAGATCTCCATTGTGTAACATGCTTGAACGTCTTAGGAAACATGAACCGATGTGTACTAGGTTTTATTGGTTGTATTTAATGCATGAGTAAATTCTAATGATCCCATGTTAGGAGCTTCTTAGCCGGCTCGACATAGGAGTGAAGTAGGCACTCATAGGATTGGGGAAGTAAGTACGCCACCCCATGAATGGTATTTGATGGATCTAAACACCTTGAACTTGTGTTAGATTGATACTTTGAGTTATATCACTAAGTATGCGGAATCTACTTAGTAACACTTAGAAGTTTGATTGTGAGTAAGACAGTTATATATAAACAATGTATGTAAACAAACTATTAGCTCCAATATTATTAATGATAATAATACGAGTGATCTTGATATCACTAGGGTTACACCTTGAAGCTCTAGAACGTATATCAAACCTTTAACCTAGGATCTCCTTTTATAGCACAAGGAGTCCTCTTCTACAAGATAAGTATAAAGCTAATAGAATAAGATATACACAAGATCTATTCTATATTTATCTATAACACGTTTCCTAACAGTTATCTAATAAGCAGTGGTAATATATGTTCTTGCAGTGGTGAATGAGTTTCCACTGCAAGTACAATCTTCTGCAGTTGTAACATCTTCACTTAGCCGTGGTAACTGTTATTATTATTCCCAACAATCCTCCCCTAACTTATGATTAATACATAAATCAATAAGTTTCTTCAAGTATTCAGTAAACATGAGGATATGGGAATTCTTCCAAACACTTATCTTTTTCTTCTTAACTCTCTATCAGCTCTCACACTTTGATCATAAATCCTTTGCAACAAATCATCTATGACTTCAGTTCTTTCCCAGCACCTAAGCTTCTCTGACAACATCACTGTTAATACTCCAGCTCTCAATGGATATTCTTTCTCAGCCAGCATAAAGACATCAACTCCATCTTGAGTAGAAACATGATGCACAGAACTTGAATCATAGAATTTCCACAAAGTTCTTGTACCATGAGCTTCAAATCTCCAATATCTATCACTTGGGTCAGGTTCATATAATCTTCTAAAGTGAACCCATAACTCCTTAGCTTTGACATCAACAAGTTCATCCTTCTTAAACTGATCTTGAAGAATTTTCCACAAAGTATCCAAATCTTCTCTATCACAAGATCTAACAATATATTCAAAATCTCTGCAAATACTTGTGACACTTCCAGTTCTGATGATCTTCCAAGCTACACCAAAACTATCAGAAAAGATTTCCCAACCAACAACTGGATATCTTGATTGTAGAGGTTCAATATTAAGTATATCAGTCTCTATAAACAACATGTTTGTAACTTGCTCTTCTGTCAACTTGCTAGGACCCTCTTCTGCTTAAGATGATATCTGTGTCTTCAACTTCTTTGCATCTTTTGATTCAAGACTTACTCCAGTCCTTGTTGTCTTCATTGTTATTGGTTCTTGATCCATTGGAATGAAATTACTATCTTGTCTTTTGATCCTGTAGTAAATACCTTCAACCTGATCATGTGACATTCCTTTGAATTGAGCCATTTTCATATTACCAACATGGCAACAAAAAGTCTTCATCTCAGCAATGATCTGTGCCTTTGTAAGTTTCCTTGGCTTCTTTTGACCTTTTCTAACATCCCCAATGATTTGATCAAGAGCCTGCTGATTCTTCATTTGAATGAAATCTTTAAGTTGAGCAGACCTTTGTTCTTCATTCAAGGTTGTATTTGCAATCAATTTAATAGCCTTCTTCCTAATTACTTGATCATTATTAATCAAGTAGTCAATCTCTTCTTCTGTAGGCACATAACTGAACAATGGAGGTTTCTCATGTATGACAGTTGGTGAGACACTTGAAATAGGTTCTGCCATTACAGCTTCAAGTTTATCCAACCTAGTTGCTTCCATAAAGCTAACAACTTCATCTTCTTTAAGCTTTTTCTTTCTTTCATACTCTTCAGTTCGTTGTTGCTCTGCTAATCTTGCATCAAAATCAATCTGAGCTTGTTCATACTTAGAAATCTTTCTTGTCTCTTGATCTGAAGCAATTACAATAGCCTTTCCTTTAACTGATCTTCTTCTGGCAACTTCTTCCTCTGCAGTGGTAATTTCTTGACTAGCAGTGGGAACATTTTCACTTGCAGTGGTAATTGGTTGATCAGTGGGAACTTGTTCTGTTTCAGTGGAAATTGGTTGAGCAGTTCCAACTAAATCATCAAAGTTAAAACCTGCATCAGCATCCATATGTTCAAAATCCAATTTCCTCCCCTCAGTCTCAGCTACATCATCAGAATCATTGAGCTCAGCAAAATCTTTATCAAAATTTTTACTCCTCCCCTTAAGCTCTGCATCTATTTTCCTCCCCTGTTTGGAAGAATCTCCCAAAACTTTAGTAGAACTCGCAGAAAACTCATCCAAAGGTGAAGATGATGATGATACAACCTGAGATTTTTGCTTCTTGAGATTCTCAACTTCAATCTGCAATCTTTGAATCTCAGCCTTCAATGTATTCAGCTCTGTGGCATGTTGTTCTTTGGTCTGCGCCAGATCTTTCTCCAGAGCTTGAACCTGCTTGACTAAGTTGGTACAAATGTCCATCAATTCATGGTGTTGCACACTGCCTTCATCACTTCCAACTGTGTAACCTGCTGGGAGAGGTGAATCATGAGGCATTGATTCAGGCTCTTCCCTAGTTGGACTAGGATTAAGCCTTGAACCACCACTGCTTGTTCCTAAACCAAAAGGCTCAGCAACATGCAATGTTGAGATAAGAGAAGTTGGCTGTTTAGACCTTCTCTCATAAGTGTGAGTGACTGCAGGGGTATGTTGAATTGGTGGAACAACAATAGTGGGTGTGTTTTGAGATGCAGCTGGGATTGATGCATCCTCACCCTGTACTTGAGAAATTTTAGCAAGCATTTGAGGCAAAAGTGAATGAACCTCCCCATTCCAAAGTTCTGAAGCCTTGGACATATTTTGAAAAACTTTTGGCTTAAGAGTGGAAGGTTCATAAATTCTATTGTGAGGTCGCAGTTGAAACTCATTTAACACTGCTTGCACAAACCTTGGGTACATCAAAAATTTATATTGACTCTTTACATTGCCCTTCATATTATTGAAAATAAACTTTGAAAAATTGAAAGTCCTATCTGTTGCCAAACAAACCAAAGGATAAGCCATGGTTGATGCAAATTGTTCATAAGATGTTTTCTTAGGACCTAGGCAATGTAGAAGAGTATGAATTAAAAATCTCCAATGGGGACAAAAACATCCTTTTCTAAAAGTGAATTTTTGGTCAGATGTATCATACCCCATTAAAGCAATATTGGCAAAAATATCTGAATTAGGTAATGTGATGATACCATTGAGATCATCCAATTGGAGAATTCTCCTCAAGGATGACTCAGTAACATCAATAGTTACCCCATCAACTGTGGCTCTTAAAGCATCCACAGATTCTTGTGTGTCTCCCTGTTCAAGAGTTATGGACTCCACAGTGTTCCAAAACTGTTTGATATGAGAGACATAGATTGTGGGATTAATAGTTAAGGCATACCTTATATGAGTTGTGTTTAGAAAATCCACAATCTGATGAAAAACAGGGCCACTCTTCTCGTTTGACTTTTGTAAGTAGACCACTTGGTTGTGCTCCTCGACAAATTTTAGAATTGCCATGATATTTGTGAGAAAGAGAATGAAAGTGTTAGTAATCAAGATAAAAAGCAAGCCGTATGATGATCAATTTATACTAATAGGGTTTGAGAAGGTTGCGCAATGTGAATTATCTTTGGAAAGAATTATCTTTGGAAAAAGAATAATTTATAATAAGTAAGTAGATAATTCACAAAAGATTTTACCCTATTAATAAGGAATGACGGTTATTTTTTACAACGGCTAGTAAAAATTGGATTACTGACATAACAGTTGTAACGACTAGTTCATCAGTGGTAAAATTACTCTTGCAGTAGTAACTAATGAACTAGCAGTGGTAAAATTTTCACAACATATCAAAGAGCAGTGGTAAATAAAACATGAAAATTTGCTGCTCTTATCATAGTTTTTAGCAAACTACCAGCTATCAACGGATTTGATATGTCTTTACCATGAGCCGTTTGCTTATGGACTAGCCAACTCTTGATCACATGGATGTATGGTGAGTTGATAACCTAGTTTTTGGTAAACTATCAACCATAAACGGATTTGATAAGTCTTTACCAGTAGCCGTTTGCTCTGGACTAGTTGATTCTTATGTGGATTAGACATGGTGAATCAATAACCATTTGTTGTGTGTCTATGTTACACACCTTATTACTCCAATGATTCCAATAAAATGGGTTGTATGCTGCAATACCAAAGTAACTTTCAACTTAACCCAGAAGAATTAACCCAAAGTAACTTTTTAACCAAGTTACTATTCACAAAAATATCTTCCAAAAGTCAACCCGATAATAACCAAATTTACTTCTCCAACCTACCAAAACAAGTAGGAGTAAATATCCTTCATTAATTATAATTCGACCTTGAGTTTGCATATAAAAGGGGGTCCAACAGCTTTTATCTTTCATCAACAATCTTCTTCAATAAACATAATCCCAAAACATCATCATGAGTTGGTTTCCATTAATTTACATCTCCTCTGATGACTCTTCTGATGAGGAAATCAGCTACTACTCAGACTCTGAAGAGCTTTCTTCTGGATGGAGTGGATATTTTCCACCAAATACTGCAACTACTACATCTTCAAGCATGAAGCCCAATAAGAAGATATCAGCTGATCCTGCTCCATCTCTTGAGTTTTATTCTAGATCTTCATCAGATGATGACAATGATCCAACCTTTGATCTTTCCAAGGAACTCCCAAAGGCCCTCACCACAGCATTGGCATCTGCAATAAACAACATGAAGTGGCCAGCTGTAGACAAGCCTAATCAAGCACCAAGACCTCCCAAGCAAGTTCTGGGACTTGCTTGTCCAAGGAAACAACTCTCTTTTGATGACAAGAGAAAGAAAATTTCCAAAGGCAAGCATCAGTATGAGGGAAAAGGAAAGAAACCTATGGAGTAGGTGATAGGTTGTAGGTTCATGTCAGATGTAATGGTTTTCTTGTTTAGGTGACAATGTTTTCATGATGGTTGTGATGTACTCTCCTTAGTATCAATAAAAGTACTCTTTTCTGCTTGTTATTATCACCATTCTTTCCACTGTTGTATGTTAATTACCACTGTACTCTTGATAACTCTGCATACAAGTTAGTAGAAAACCATACATACAATACAAACAATATTAGTACTTAAAAAGTATCCTGCAACACTGAAAAGTATTTAGACATCAAATGTTTATGGATTGAGCATTCCAATACCTGTTACCAAGTATTGAAACCTACCCACATCAAGCCCTTTTGTTAATAAATCAGCATAATTGTCATCAGTATGAATCTTGACAACATTTATAAGCTTTTTCTCAAAACAATCTCTAATGAAGTGATGTCTAATTTCAATATGTTTAGTTTTAGTGTGTTGCACAGGATTTTTAATAATGCATATGGTACTACTATTGTCTATATAGATAATGGTGTTCATGAAATTGTACCCATAGTCCAACAATTGATTCTGAAGCCAAAGGATCTGAGCACAACAACTAGCAGCTGCAACATATTCTGCTTCAGTGGTTGAAGTAGCCACCATAGTTTGCTTCTTGCACTGCCATGACACCAATCTAAATCCAAGAAATTGACATCCTCCAGTAGTTGATCTTCTATCCAAACTTGCACCAGCATAGTCACTATCTGAGTATGTGATCAGTTCCATTGGAGAGTCTCTTGGATACCATAATCCAAGATTAGGATAAGTCTTCAAGTACCTAAAAATCTTTTCCACTGATGTCATATGTGATGTCTTTGGAGTCACTTGAAATCTTGCACAAGCACATACAACAAACATGATGTCTGGCCTTGATGAAGTAAGATACATCAAAGATCCAATCATAGATCTGTAAGTGTGAACATCAACATTAGCACCACTAGCATTCTTCAACAATAAGTGAGTGGTCTTGTCAGCAGGGGTATTTGAAGATTTTGCATTAGTAAACTTGAACTTCTTAATAATCTCAGCCACATACTTGTCTTGGCTGATAAATATGCCTTCCTTACTCTGTTGTACTTGTAGCCCCAAAAAGAATGTAAGTTCTCCCATAGAACTCATTTGAAATTCATCTTTCATTAGCTTCTCAAACTCTTTGCACATCTCTTGTTTAGTAGACCCAAAGATGATATCATCAACATATACTTGCACATGTAGGATATCACCCTTGTCTTTCTTGATGAACAGAGTTTGATCAATCTTTCCTCTATTAAACCCATTATTCAACAAATAATTAGCTAAGGTTTCATACCACTTCCTTGGAGCCTGATGTAAGACATAAAGAGCCTTAACCACTTTGTAAACTTTATTTGGGTGTTGAGGATCTTCAAAGCTTGGAGGTTGAGAGACATATACCTCCTCATCAATAGTTCCATACAGAAAGGCACTCTTAACATCCATTTGATAGACTGTAAAGCCCATAAATGATGCATAGGCTAAGAACAATCTAATAGCCTCAATCCTTGCAACAGGAGCAAACACTTCTTCATAATCAATACCCTCCTCTTGAGTGTATCCTTGAGCAACCAATCTAACTTTGTTCCTGATTACAATGCCTTTTTCATCTTTCTTGTTTCTGAAAACCCATTAGTACCAATGACCTTCATACCATCAGGCAAGTCACAAAGAACCCAAACCTTTTGAAGCTTAAACTGCAGCAGCTCTTCTTGCATAGCTTCAACCCAGCTAGATTCTCCTAGAGCCATATATACATTCTTAGGCTCCACCTGTGAGAGAAAGCAGAAAAACAAACACTCATTCTTCTTGCTATGTTTCTTGGACTCATACACTTCACTTATGAACCCATGAATATCATCTTTCTTTGTCTGTCTTCTAGTCTTCACACCTGATTGAAGTTCACCAATAACATTATCAAGTGGATGCATTTTGTTAATGGTAGACTATGATGTGCTAGGAATATCATATGTTGTAGGCATGTTTGAGATCTCTACATCATCACTTGGTGATTCCTGAGAAGTGTGGTCCACATTTGGACTTGCAGTGGAAACTTATGGTGTAGCAGTGGGAATCGAGTTACCACTGCTAGTAGGAATTTCTTTATTCATATCATCTGCATCACTTGGTTTTTCAGAATTATCACCAAAGTCCCAAAGTGGCATAACAATTTGATCTTCATCATCTTTGCAAGCTTCATCTTCATCAATGAATTCTTCTGAATCTTCAAGATCTTTGTCTCCAGTACTTGAAGTGAGAGGAACATAATTCATTGTATTTGATAATGTTTCAAGATCAAATAGCCAATCTGGTCCTGAACCTACCATGTTTGCTTTATTTTCTAGAAACTGAACATGCAAGTTCTCTTCAATCTTCTTTGTTCTTAAGTTATAGACTCTAAAAGCCTTGCTAACCATAGAGTATCCAACAAAGAAGCCTTCATCTGACTTTTCTTCAAATTTGCCCAGATGATCAATGGTATTGAGAATAGTAACATGACACCCAAATGGCCTCATAAACTCCAAAGTAGGAGGTCTTCCTCTAAACAACTCATAAGGTGTCTTGTTCTTTGTTTTGACCACTAAAACCCTATTCTGAATGTAACAAGCAGTGTTAACTGCTTCAGCCCAAAAAGTCACTGGAAGCTTGGAATCAGCTAACATGGTTCTAGCAGCCTCAATTAGTGTTCTATTTCTTCTTTCTGCAACTCCATTTTGTTGAGGAATTCTTGCAACACTAAATTCTCTTTTAATACCTTTGTTTCTGCAGAAATCATCCATAACTTTATTCTTGAACTCTGTCCCATTGTCACACCTGATGATCTTGATTTTCTTTTCAAATTGATTTTCAACTTGAGTGATGAATGTCTTAAGAATGCCTGTTGTTTCATCTTTGGTACTTAAAAAGAAAACCCATGTGAATCTACTGAAGTCATCAGTCACAACAAGACAATACTTCTTCAAATTGATGCTGCTCACAGAGGTAGGACCAAACAAGTCCATATGCAGCATAAAGAGTGGATGATTTATTGAATTGAATGCCTTGGTCTTGCATGAAGCTCTGTGTTGCTTTCTTTTGAGACTGGCAACACAAGTTTGGTCATTTTCAAATCTTTTCTCTGGAAGTCCTCTGATAAGTCCATCTTTCACAATCTTGTTGATGGTCTTGAAGTTAACATGACCAAGTCTTCTATGCCAAAGCATTGATTCATCCAAAGTGGCTTTAGCAAGCAAGCAAGTAACATCATTATTAGCCACTATGTTCTGCATGTCAATGCTATACAAATTTCCTTTTCTAGGGATTTTAAGCAAAATGTCACATTCATCTGGAAGCTTATAATCCTTAGATAAGATATAGCATTCATCTTCTGTGAATAGAACTCTATGCTTTTTGTCACACATCTGTGACACACTAAAGAGGTTGTACTTGAGTTCTTTCACATACTGCACATCTTCAAAGTCAATGTTTCCAGCCTTGATTGTACCTTTGCCAGAAACTTTGCCACCAATTCCTCCTCCAAAGCTGACAAATTGTCCATCATAAGGTTGAAAGTCTAAAAGATAAGATTTATTGCCAGTCATGTGCCTGGAACATCCACTGTCTGAGTATCCTTGATCATTAGTAATCTTTGAATGTCCCTGCACACAAAATAAAGGAATTAGTTCCTTTTGGGGACCCAAGCCACAAATGACTTGGATCTGCCTTGTGTATCAATATAGTTATATCTTTTAAAGGTCATTGATACACCATTGGGATTGTTTGAGGTGATGGTTCCTTTTGGTTTCCATTCCCAACGTGCTGAGGCCTTAACAGCATTTCCCACATTTACCCTTTTCTTGTTAACAGACCTACCAGTGGTAACCTTTGGCCTTGCAGTGGTAACTGCTGCCTTAGCAGTGGAAACTGCTGGCTTAGTAATTTTAGGTACCCACTTCTGAGTATTGTTAACTTTCTTTTCAAAATTGGTCTCTTTCCCTGTTTGAGTAGATTTAACAAAAGTAGTAACAGGGGACTTAGGGTAAACTCTGTGTTTATTTCTGGCAGTGGCAACTGCTGGTCTAGCAGTGGAAATTGTTTTAATGCCAGAATGAAGCAAAACAGACCTGGGAATCATTTTGCTAAGTGGATTTGGGTGAGTTAAGTTATTTGCATTTTGTCCATTCACCCTAGTATTCCCAAACACTTCCCTTCTTCCCAAGTGGTAGGTACAGCTACAAGCCAAATGGTCAAAGCTACCACGTATATGACAGGATTTGTTATTTAACACAAAATCACTACCAAATTGCCTAGATTTAACATGATTCCAACTCCTCATATTGCCTCTAGGAGTTGGTGATCTACTTCTGTACATCTCTGCATATCTAGTAGTGGGCCTAGTGAAATTAGGTTGTGACCTAGGCTTCTCTTTGACTGCATCAGGAATACTTCTTTTAACCTCCACTTTAACATTCTCAGGAACACTAGGTTTAGACTCAACATTTAAATTTTCATCTTTAAGAGATGAGTCACTAGCACTATCAAATACATCAACCTCAACCTGAACCTTTTCAATTTCAACTGGTTTAACAAATTTTGGTCCATAGGTCATGGGTGGTTCCTGGAATTCTTCTAAACCTGTGTGAGCTAAGTCAATGCCAGGAGGTGATGGAATACCTCTTAGAGGTGGTGGAACAGTTTTGTATCCAAGACCTGATTTAGCTTTGCTCACAATTTGGGCTTCCCAAATTTTATCAATACACTTGGATTAATGATCCAGTGTTTGCTTAGTTATCATTATATTCTCACTAGCCACTTTAACCTTTTCTAGTTCTTCTCTAAGAACCTTATTAACAGCAACCTGATAATCTAAGTCTCTTCTTAATACTGCAATATCATCATTGAACTTAGATTCATTTGTCCTATAATGCTCTAATTGAGTTTCTAAAACTCCTAGGCCTCTTTTATGATTTGCTAAGTTATAATTAGTATGAGTTAACTCTATGTGTTGCTCATTAAATTGTGCTTTAAGTTTCTCATACTCTTTTAAGGCCTTACAAGATTTAGAACAAGCATTATCAATTTGTACCTCAGAGTCAGAAAAAGCCATTAGTGCAAGCTCTGTAGCAACCATTGCAGACTCTGAATCATCATCCTCTTCCTTAGTCATAAAGCTCCAATCAAAGCTCACTCCATCAATGGCCAATAGCCCCTTTGGCTCATCAGTAGTAGGTTCCTTCTTCTTGTCCTGCTTGTACCAAGTTGACTTATTTTCAGACTTCCTTGGCTTCCTACACTCTCTGGCAAAGTGCCCCTTCTTATGACAATTGTAGCACTCCACCTTCTTTTTGTCAAAACCTACTATTTCATTGCCACTGTTGTTGATCTTTCTTCTAGTCTTCTTCCAAAACTTCTTTGTCCTTAAGCTTAGTAATGCCACTTGCCATTTAATGTCCATCTCCTCCATATCATCTTCATCAATTTGATCCAGATCCTTATGATTGAGAATTGAACCACCCACTTGACTTGATATAAAGGCATAAAAAGTAGTATCACTAAGCCCTGCAATCTGTCTCTTTGAGCTACCAGTGGAAACACTTCCACTACCAGTGGAAACAACAATGTTAGCACTGTCATCATCACTATTACTTTCTTCATCTGAACTATCATCAAGAGATGATGATATGAGTGCTACACTTCCTGAACTTGAACTTATCTTACCTGCTTTCTTCAATCTTTGTTCAATAACCTTGAAGTTATTGTACAAGTCATTAAGTTTCATGGTCTCCAACTCTGGCTTATCTTCCCACACAGCAACATTGGTTCCAAACTCGGAGGGTAAGCTTCTTAAGAACTTTAGATTGAGGTCTTCTCTTTGCACCTCAATTCCAAAAACAGTGAGTTGAGAAACAATCTTTTGTAGTCTTGTGAAGATGCTATCAAGAGATTCATTACTTGTTGAACCAAAGTTTTCATAAGTTTGCTTCAGCAGGGTCTTTTGAGTCTTCTTGGTGGAATCATTACCACCAAAAACTTCACAGATCTCATCAAAGAGAGTCTTTGCAGTCTTGAACTTGCTGAATGCTACAACTTGGTCTCTGGGAAGTGTCATCAGCAACAGACCTCTGGCCTTCAAATCATTCTTCAGTTGAAGTCTTTCATCATTAGTAACAGGTCCAGTGTTGACCTTAATTACTTCCTTGCCATTAACCATCTCTGAAGTAGAACTTGGTTTGAAAGAATTTCCAACCATAATGATCTCCCAGAGTGTGTAATCTTGGACCATAAAGAATTGTTCTATCATTAGCCTCCACATCTCAAAGTCATTCAACTTAAGCTTTGGAAGCTTAGCAGCAATGTTTGAGTTACTGGTTTCTTTCTCCATTGATTCTTCTGAGTGAACTTGAGTCTTCTAAATCAAAGTATCAAAGCCTGGCTCTGATACCACTTGATGGATCTAAACACCTTGAACTTGTGTTAGATTGATACTTTGAGTTATATCACTAAGTATGCGGAATCTACTTAGTAACACTTAGATGTTTGATTGTGAGTAAGACAGTTGTATATAAACAATGTATGAAAACAAACTATTAGCTCCAATATTATTAATGATAATAATACGAGTGATCTTGATATCACTAGGGTTACACCTTGAAGCTCTAGAAAAACGTATATCAAACCTTTAACCTAGGATCTCCTTTTATAGCACAAGGAGTCATCTTCTACAAGATAAGTATAAAGCTAATAGAATAAGATATACACAAGATCTATTCTATATTTATCTATAACACGTTTCCTAACAGTAATCTAATAAGCAGTGGTAATATATGTTCTTGCAGTGGTGAATGAGTTTCCACTGCAAGTACAATCTTCTGCAGTTGTAACATCTTCACTTAGCCGTGGTAACTGTTAGTATAATTCCCAACAGTATTAAGGAATACAATCCGTCATCCACGCAACTATAACAAGTAATTAACGTGTAAAAGATATCTAGGGAGTAGTGAAATCTAAGTAAACACATTTCTCCCACATATTGCTCACAACCTTAGTATAATTTAGTTTATTTTCATTTTTAGTATTTTATTTTGATTGCATCTTTAGTATTGGGTTACTAGCAACTAATTCCGCCCAAATCCTTCAAACCCGAGATTTTTACTTGTTTTCAAAAAAATATAAAAATACAAAAAGAATCATCCCTCATCTCTAGACCTAGTCTTTAGGTTTTCTAATCCTAGTGACACTATTCCTAGCTGAACGATCAATCCCCCGGTACTTGTCATTATACTATACTACATCGATCAGGTACACTGCCTGGTGGGGGTTGTAAGCTTCTCAAGATCCCTTGAGAGGTAAAGCCTGGTGCAAACCCCACGCATCAAGTTTTTGGCGCCGCAGCCTGGGGAATAGTTATTGTCTAGGTTAGAATCTCTTTTTATTAGGTCTACTTGCTAGATTCCTTTCAAGTAAGATTTTATTTTTATTTTTAGGTTCTCTTTAGTCTATCTTATTTCTTTGTTTCCTTTGTTCGTAAACTATCTCGATGGATAACAATAACATTGATCGTTTGATTCCTGTTATTCGTGTTTTTCGTCGTAGGATTTTCCAAATGCCCACCCCAATCCCTTTAGTGGAAAATGAGAACCCACCTAACCTCTCGCCTAACCACCACTTTGACAATAATTTTGAGTTAGAGGAGTCTGACCATGATGATGACCATAGGGCTAGTCCTTTTTACTATTCAGACTCCAATGAGGATCTTGATGATGGTGATGTGATTAATGAGGATAGGATGGAAGATGTAGTGAACCCTCTTAGGTATGTCGACCCTAGAACATGGATTGAGAGTGATAGTTCATTCAATATGCAATTTCCTTGTAAGATTGGATTTAGGAGCTTTAACGCCTACCTTAACTCATCTCTCCCAATGAACATAATCTTGCGTAATGAATATAATAAAATCATGGTAGATGAGTTAGAATATAAAGGAGATAATATCATTGCTAGGGCAATATCATTGCATGTGTTTGTAGGAAGCTTTGCTTATCTTGCTGAGTTCATGGTTATGGAGAATCTAGGAGAATTTATTGACAGTAAGTTAACCCAAGTTGTGTTTGGAAAACCTTTCAAAAGGTTGACCAACCTCGATGAAAAACTTATGGAAGGGTTAATTACATTCTCGGATGGGGATGAAGATTTTGTCTACCAAATGCCCCGTGTACACCCTAGGTTCAAGGATTTTTCCATGGAGAAGTGTAGTAGGTATCCGCCCATAGAAATGCTAAGTGAGAATGATAAGAGAAAAAGGCTTAAATATACTCATGAAAAGAATAAAAGATACTATCGCGGATGTTTAGAGTTGGGAGATGATTATAAGAAAGATGAGGCGACCATTAGATGGCTCACGCTTGGTTATGTGAGCATAAGCGATACACGGTAATCCATGACCTTGAGTCTAGCTACAAGACTCGTAAATAAAGAAAAGCGCTTCGTGGGAGGCATCCCATGTTTTGTGTGATTTTTATTTTTGTTTGTTTGTTATTTGCTTCCGTATGCATGCTTTATTTTTATTGTTGGTAAATCATGTTTCAAAACTAAATAGTGGAAATACTTTATTTTGTTGTTTGGCCTAGTCTTAACTTCACCCAAAGGTATTTTTGCAAAAGATAAGTGTAAGGGAAAACCCCAAATATGTTTTTAAGTAACAAACCAATCATGATTTTGCACAATATTAAGTGAACATGTATATTCGTATTTGTTAGAGTCAAATGCTTGTATCGAGTCATAATGAAGTTTTGCAGGATTTTCCAGGAAGTAGAACCAAGTTTTTCCAGAAATTTTCCGGAAACTTAACATAAGAATTTCTGCAGGTCACTTCTGACGGCGTCACGTGTAAAAATCTGGAAATTTTACCAGTTTTGTTTTTCTAACGGAGTTTTAAAGTTTTTGTTGAATTATTAGTTTTATAATCTCCAGGAAATCTGCAAACATCATTCCACAAGCATTATATCTTACTTTGTTTTCTAGGATTTAGTAACATATGTAGATTGCCGCCGATTTTATGCGAGGTTGCCTTGTCTGTTTTGTCAGGATTTACAGGTTATGTATGACAAGAAGATGATTTATTTTCCGGAAGGGAAGCTTTGATTGTTCATTTTCTTGGAGGAAGATTTAACCTGGCCACCTTATTATCCATACCGAGCGAATCAGAGGAGTATTTGATTTCATTTGTTTTACTTATTTCACTTTTACATTCTTTACTTGAACATTGGGGACAATGTTCATCCTAAGTGTAAGGGGAGGGTAAAATGATGATACCTTACAAATACACTTTCGCTTGAGTTTGTTTGTTTGATAGTAGATGTGTAATAAAACTATGAGAAATACTTGTTAGTGCAATTTTAGCGCCAAATTTAAAATTTTTTACAACATTTAGGAGTGAAACTTTAGCCATAGCAAGCGTCTCATGGATAGAAGATTGTATGACTAGCACATAACCATACCATTCAGAAAAATTTTCCACACAAATATGTGAGGTTCGCCTTTAGATTTGATAGGAAAATCATTTACTATTAGTGCTTATGAGTGTACCGGTAGCATTTAGATTCTAGAACTTGCGTTAGTGATGCATCCCGAGACCGCTAGTGAGACTACATTCGTGTAGTAGGATTTACTACATGATAAGAGGCATTAGGATCACCCTTGTGTTAAACCCGTATCATAATTACTTGACCATTTAAGTCATATTACTTGGCTAGTTAAGTCAATTAATTTTTCCCATACCTTTAGCGTTGTACTCATTTTTAGTACACGAAACCCCTAGTACACCCCTCCGAGCCTATCTTTTCGTTTCTAACTTTAAGCATTTTACTTAAAGGAAGAATTTGTTACACCCCACTTAAATGTACACCCAAATCGCCTTAGCCTTCCGTGTACGCACTCATTTTTAGTGCATTATTGTTATTTGTTAAACCCTAAGTTAATTATCTAATTGATTACATGGTTGCTAAGTCGAGTCATATCCTTGTACATATTGTTTTGGGACGATTGGGACTCATGGGTAAAGTACTTATTTTATGGAGTAATGGGGAAGAACATAATATGATTACCCCCGTATGTGCGTTAATCTTTAAAAGTACTCCAAGTGTTTTGATTTTCTTAATTCGAGTCATTAGATTAGTTTATTGTAAAGTATGTAAAAATTCAAGTGTAAGGGGAATATTCATTCCCTATGATGTATTATTTTGGATGGTAGGGTAAGAATGTATTTAAAAAAAAAAATCGAAAAAATCAAGAAAAAGAAAAAAAAAAATAGAAAAAAGAAAGAAAAAGAGAAAAAATATACGGACTACCATCCCTTTTCATTCTATGTTTATTTTATATTTTTCATTTATTAGCTTAAGTCGAGTCTAGTCTTGGCTTAGTAACGCCATATTGTACTTGTAATTAACCAAGATTGTTAACTCGCCACCAGTAAAGACTGCCTATATCCAACAAAACCGTGTATTCCATATCCCTACACCTAACGTTACAACCCTTTAAAAGACCTCTTTGATAGTTTATCCTAGGTGCTTATGCCATGTGGTGGAGGTTTGATCCTTTCCCAAGCCTATGGTAATCTATTTTGCTATGACAGGTAGTGAGAGATATCTTCCGTTTCCATATTGTAATTTATACTTTATTACACCCGAGAGATGTGAGTATCTAAACACTATTTGTGAGGTGCTAGTATATGACCTCCGTGCTTGTCTTTGGTCTTTAGTGGAACGATTATTTGTTGTAATTACTTTTATATTAGTGTTAAATGACCCCTAACTTGTATTTTGATTAGAATAAAAGCGCATTTGCTTGAGGACAAGCAAATCTTAAGTGTAAGGGTATATGATGATGCGAAAAATGAGCCATTTTTAGGGGGTCATTTAAGCTCGGAATTGAATTTATTTGATCAAATATTGCCCTAAATCGTTCCTTTTGTGATTTTAGGTACTTTGGGAGTGAAATCTGGAAAAGGAAGCAATTCGGACGTTTTTGGAGCATAAAAGTGAAGAAAACGCCAAAGACTTAATTTTTCATGCTGAGAACAGTACCTGACGGCGTCAAGAGGAAAATCATGACGGCGTCAAGAGTAAAAGTGGTGACGACCCAGTGCAAACCTGACGGCGTCACAACAAGGGCGTCAAGAGTTAATTTTGTGACGGCCTGCATAAGGTGTATACATGACGGCGCCAGACCCAGATCTAGGCAGTCCAAGGAACTATTTGGCGGCGAGATGACGGCGTCAGACATTTGTTCTTGACGCCGTCACCTTCTAAACTCTATATATAGTTTTCTATTTTTCATTCATTAGAGAGGAACTTGTGTGGAGAAACCCTAGGGCCAAACTTTGTAAACCCTAGCTCGTATTTTACAGCTTTTTCAAGGGTTTTTAAGCCTTGAATCCTTTCATGTGCTATTAAGATAAGTCTTCTCTTTAATTCAATCAATATGTCTATGTGTTGGTTGTCTATATCTTGTGCTTGTCTTGATTTCAATATGCTAGGCTAGATTTATCTTGTGTTTGCTTAGATCCAATGAAACCTAGATGTTAATTATGTGTTGATTACTTGTTTATGGTTGTATTGGATGAATGATTTCAATGTTAGGCTTAAGAAAACTGGCAGATCTCCATTGTGTAACATGCTTGAACGTCTTAGGAAACATGAACCGATGTGTACTAGGTTTTATTGGTTGTATTTAATGCATGAGTAAATTCTAATGATCCCATGTTAGGAGCTTCTTAGCCGGCTCGACATAGGAGTGAAGTAGGCACTCATAGGATTGGGGAAGTAAGTACGCCACTCCATGAATGATATTAAGGAATACAATCCGTCATCCACGCAACTATAACAAGTAATTAACGTGTAAAAGATATCTAGGGAGTAGTGAAATCTACGTAAACACATTTCTCCCACATATTGCTCACAACCTTAGTATAATTTAGTTTATTTTCATTTTTAGTATTTTATTTTGATTGCATCTTTAGTATTGGGTTAGTTGACAAGAAACTAATTCCGCCCAAATCTTTCAAACCCGAGATTTTTACTTGTTTTCAAAAAAAATATAAAAATACAAAAAGAATCATCCCTCATCTCTAGACCTAGTCTTTAGGTTTTCTAATCCTAGCGACACTATTCCTAGCTGAACGATCAATCCCCCGGTACTTGTCATTATACTATACTACATCGATCAGGTACACTGCCTGGTGGGGGTTGTAAGCTTCTCAAGATCCCTTGAGAGGTAAAGCCTAGTGCAAACCCCACACATCACTAACAATTTCGAAATAACTTCCGTATATTTACTTTTGTAGGGGCCAGAAATATTTACATAATGCAAAAGTATCAAAGCCTTGACAGTGAAGATTCATTTAATAATGCTAAATGTATACTTTGTTGTGAGATGAAAAAAAATTTGAGATGTCGAACTTAAATGACTCATTTTTTTTAATGGACAGTAAAGTCGTTTTTTTAAAGCGTATAGCCATCAGGTAAGAATGTATTCGTACCACATTAATGAATGGTAGTGTAATCTTCTGCTTTTAAGATCGGCAATGGGTTAGAAGGTGGTCCCTTTTTTAAAACAATAACGTGCCTATTCTTACACGAAACTTGCTGGTAAAACTCACCACGAGAAAAGCCTAACAAGCAAACACTTTTTGATTCAACTATTGTTAGCGATCTATGATACTATAAACCAGAATGTATGGGTTCCCTCTGGCATATATAATTAACTATCGAAAAACCTCGGAACATAGCTGTTGAAATACGGTACAGGTCCATGACAGTTAGGCACCTCCGTACAATATGCGTGTATTGACCCAGAATTCTTAACAGCTGACTGGCTCTAAACGGTAAACCTAAATTAACCAAGGGATGGTCAACTAGGTCAAACAGCCTAAGAGTTAATCTTCGTGGAAGTATAGGGTTTCCCCGGGTCGTTATTTCCTGACAAGGTGTGATGGTAATCAAAACGGGTTTGTGATCGGGTGAATTTGGACAGAAAAGGGGTTTGAGTGATTTGTATGATTACACTAAGATATGGGGAATGAAAATAACTTAGAAACACTATATAAACAATTATTGATGATCAGATATACTAAAAACGTGAGCTAAGTCTAAAAACGCGTTCGTTTGATTTAAAGTAAACGCGAACGCGCGAAATAAAAAGTGAAACGTGAGCAAATAAAGTCCTACGAACGTGAAAATTTTATTTTTATAATCCTAATGTTATAAGAAAATTTTTAGAAAAAGAAAAATAATTTTTACACTATTTAATTAATTACTATTAATTAATTACTAATTATTAATTACTTTTTTAATTAACTAAAGTACACTAATTATTAATTAATTATGAAAATTAACTAGAAAAATGAAAATTAAATTTAGAAAAATCTAAAATATTATAAAACTAATTTTAAAACAGAAAACCTATTTTTTCTACTTTTTAATTATATCTTATTAATTAAAACTAATTATTAAATTAATTTAAACTAAATTAAATTATAAAAAATACTAAATGACCAAGGAAAAATCTGAAAAAATTCCTAAAATTATTTTAAGTAATAAGAAACCTAAGAAAAATTTAAAAATGAGAATTGCTTATAAATAAGCAGAAAATAAGCCAAAATAGCTTAAATAGAAGCTATCACTTTAATTATTTTTGTCTTTTTCTAATTTTTCTTTTACCAATCTATATTACAACTAATATTAACCAACTTTTGTGAAAACAAATTTAGTGTAACTTAAAAATAAGCACTTGGTGAACTAATTAGCTTAACAGTGCACTAAATAGCTTGAGATTTGAAGAATTAAGCTAAAATAAGCTAATGAAAAGCTACTAGAACTCAACCAAGGTTAAAACAAACTAAAAAAAACAAACTACAACACTGGAATTGAGCTAGATTGTGCAAATGGTCATGCTTAATAAGCCATAATTGGCTAATAAGCAAATCCAAAACTCCCCTGATCAGCAGGCCTTAAGGGATCAAATGCAGCCTTTGGTGGGGCCCACAGGGGTAACCCAGGGTACAAAGTGAAGTTGGAACTTAAAAGCTAGCTAGGAGAGCTGTCTAACAAGCCAAGAGGTAGCTTGTTGGGTCCACTACTGGGTTTGGAATTAGCTGTTGAAGAAGGCTACAAGGACTGATCCAATAGCAGACAAGTGTGAAACTAGCAGGGCAGCTGTTGGGTATGCAAGCTAATCACAAGCCATCTATAAGCTCAAACTAGCACCAACAAGCCCTAATCTACTCAGAACAAATAAGGATAAGCTAAGCAGCAAGGAGAAGCTAAGATGAAAGGGTATCACTAGCTTGTTCAAGCCAGTCTAACTGATCCACATAACCAACTAACAAACACCACAATAAGCTATCCCACATAAGCCAAGGAGCCCAAAGCAAACACAGATTTGATAACTTCCATAAACAGCAACAATGTTACAAGATTAATAAGGTTCAACAAAGAAAGGAGGTCTACAAGCTCAGCTATTCTAAGAACAAGCAACAGCAACAGCAAGAAAAAGGGAACTTTAAGCTAAAAATTAAGTTACCTAATAAGCTCTAGGGGAGAAACAAAAGACACCAATCTATAAAAAACCTATGGTAGATTCTAAAACATCTTGGATCACAACCAAAGACCCAAAGTTGCCCAACTTATGATCAATTGGAACTGGGTCAAAATAAGAGCACTGGGTGCAGGGCACTCAAATACTCACACAGCTGACTTTGAGCTTGGTTTTTGGCAAGCAAATGTATTTCAAATTCAATTTTTTTTCTTGATTCAGTTAAACAAGCAACCAGAGACCTCAAATCAAGAAGGATTTTTCATTTTCAATCCATATCAAGTACTGTGCAAGAGCTGAAAGTTGTGACCATTTTGACAGAAATGATATATTGACTTTTTCAGATTTCCTAAAAGTTGACTAATCTGACTTTTGATTAACTCTAATTGACTGAATATGATCTACTAGGATATAATAAAACCAAATAAAGCTACCTAAGCAACTTATATAACTAATATAAAGATTATGCAACTAATAAAACCCTACAGTTATGCAATTTAAGGGACTAGGTGATGAGTTGACTTATTTGCTTATGACTTGCAGGCCTTATGATCTAACTAACCTATATTACACCTAAGAGTGATGTCTCAGTACCTTATAACAACTGAAACACCTTTGATCAATGGTAACACCACTATCCCAAACACCCCTTTAAGTGACAACTGTTTTCAGTTTCCAAAGGAAAGAGAGCTTTTAAGCTTGACAGTGAAAGAAAAGAGATTACTAGGCTATATCATGATAAAATAAGCATAGAGGAACCAAAAATAAGCAGGCTAAATTGGCAAATCACAATAAGCAGTTTACTATAGTAATTATGCCAAAATAAATGGAAGTTGGCTTACAAAGAGTACCATGAGCTTCAAAACCAAGCACCAAGGTTCCACAACTTTCCTAATTCCTCCCTTGAGGATCTATTACCCACATCAGTCCATATCAGCCTTGCTCCAAGACATCATCTTCATAACACTGAATTTTTTATTTTTATTTATTTTTCTAGAATTTTTAGTAATTTAAGTTAGACTTGTGTAAACACTAACTGAGCTTGCAAGAACTTATTATTAACTTGTTTTGGGACTTATGAAACAATAAAACAGCACTTTTGATGACATGAAAGCACAAATGGAAATTTGAGTGAAGATGACAAATTGTGAATTGGAACTGAGAACATTAAATTAAATTCAGACAAAGTTTTCACTAACTAGAGAAACTGATTACAACATTATTTAACTAAAGATGCCAACTGAAACTTGAAATTACATTAATATGAAATTTTACACTACACTATATTAAAACTAATCTAATAATTGCCACTCCTGCTTCTTTCTTCTTATATAGATAACTAAAATGCTTCCTGGAAGTCCGCATGTGCAATCCCACTTGCAATCTGAGCCATTGGATGGTTGTAACATATCCTAGCCGTTGAGTTGATTTTGGCGGGAAAAAAAAGGACAAAGGCAATTTGTCAATTAGCTCTTGGCAGGGGATGTGTTTTGGCTTAGTGTGTTTGGAGGGATAAGGGTGTAGGGTTTGGAGTGTGGGATTAGAGTTTAGGGGTGATGATGGTGTTTTGGTGTTGTGTTGCAGGGTAGTTTGGAGGGAAGTGAGGGTGAGGTGGAAGGGTCAAAGCCAGGGTTTGACTGGGGAGGTTTATTAATAAACGGGGGAGTGGGTTTTGTGGTGATGGGCTGGGAGTTCTAAGGATGGGCCAGGTGATGGTGGGCTTGGGGTTGAGTGGATTGCATTGGTGGGTTTATTAAAAATACAAAGGGATCCGTTTGGTTTGTATAAAATTTAAGCACAAGGACCATTTTTGTAATTTTCAGATTTTAAGGGACTGAAATTATAACTGACCCAAAGTCTACAAAGGGTCCTTTCTTGCCAAGTTCCGATAACACAATGACCAATAATGATTATTTTTTTAAATTTAAATCCCAGGGACCAAACATGGCAATTTTGAAACTTGAGGGACTAATCTTGTAAAATTTCTCAAACTTTTACCCAGGGACCATTTTTATAAATTTTCATTTGTAAAGGACTTGGGTTGATTTTTCTTTCATAAAAAACGCTCAGGGACTAGTTTTGTCAATTTATGAAACTTGAGGGACTGAAACTGCCAACTATGCAAACTTTGTTCGTTTTTCATTTGTTTTTAAACATTTTGCATCTAAAACATATAAAACACAGTTTTGGGATAATTTCTATATCTTGATGCATTACTGAGTGTTTTTGGATGTTTTGGCAGTTCAGATACGATAAAAATGATGAGTATTTACACACTTATCAACAGCCGAACTAAAATACGGTTCAGATGATAAATTTTGTCACATAAGTTTCAATATTCATGGGGAAAGCCGTTCTGTTTTGGCATCATAAAAAGCTATTGTGAGTAACATGAACAATAGTACGATCCGTATGTTAAGTCCGGTTAGAAAATTAACAGAATGGTACGATTTCTTATTCTGTATTGTCATTCGGTCTTCAATGTTGTTGTTGCAGCTGATGTTGCAGCCGGAACCAGTAGTTCTTCCTTTCCCATTGTCATTCAAGGTCTGTTACTTTATTTCTTGGTATGTATCATTTATGTTGTTGGCCTACATGTTTTTTACCTTTTAATGGGTGCGATATTGGTTTTCTTTTTTACGATACCGGTAGTGCCCGCTAATGTACAGGACAACTATCGGTCTCCTGGTCCACTTCCATCAAATGACTGTCTGTCCATTTCTACAGGCTTTGGTTTGCGGCCTCAGATGTCTACCGTCAGGCCTATGGCCGGAATGTGGCACTTTGCCATCTGCTCGCCCTTCAGCGCCTTCGACTGTTGGCCGAGGTATTTGCAATTTTTTTACTACCTTTTTTCAGTTCTTAGGTTTCGTGTTTATCAGTTTATTCAACTTGCTCACGTTGTTGTATCTATGCTTTTCTTTATTGTAGCTCGGTATGGTACAGTACCTAGGAGACAAACACGTGCGACACGTGCAGGTACACGCGAGGAGGTTCCTCAACAGGGGCATAGGGGTATGCTTACTTCTGTTATTTTAGTACCAACAGTTTTTCTTTACGGTCAACGTTTGTGGTATTGATATATTCTGATATTCGGTTTTATTGCCAACTACAGGGGCACCGCCTGAGTATGTATCGTTGGGACTATGTAACCGAGTTTGTCGCCATTGCAAGGCGTTGTTTTGGTTTGAGGAAAGGCTAGCGCATACGAGTGCACGTTCTCCAAAATACCACAAGTGTTGTATGGGTGGTAAGGTGGTGCTAAGACCGCAACTCGAGTACCCTGCTTATATAAGGCAATTGTTTACAGATAGGCATTTTATGGAGAATGTGAGTGCCTACAATTCCATGTTTGCTATGACTTCCATCGGAGCTCAGACAGATGATTCGATTAATAGAGGTCGTGGACCTTACGTGTTCAAAATCTCGGGGCAGATATATCATCGGATAGGTAGTCTTTGCCCGACTGAGAATAACATCCAAGGTTCCTGCAATTGTACATCTTTGATACGCAAAATGAGGTGGAGAATCGTTTGAAGCCATTTGATACCAGAGGTAGGACATTGTGTCCGGAGATTGTACAGGGTTTGATTCATCTGTTGGACGAGCACAATCAATTGGTTCGTATATTCAGAACAGCAAGGGACATGCTTGAAGCTGGAAACGTTCCAGAGTATAAAATCAGGCTATTTGCAGTGGCAGGTACACGCCAGTATGAACTTCCGTCTGGGGACTCGATAGGGGCAATTGTCTATGAGGGGGGTCCTGACACAGGGACTGACTACGATATTGTTATCCATAGACGGGCCGGCGAACCGGAAAGGATCAGTAAATTACACCTGTCTTATATGTCGTTGCAGTTTCCTTTGCTATTTATTTTTGGATAGGACGGATTCCATATTGGGCTACGGTTATAGAACATCAATAGCCAATCATTGGACGAGGACAAGAAGTTATCAATGAAAATGTATTATGCGTATCAATTACGTGACCGTTTTGGGGAGTATAGTTTATTAACGAGGGGCGGGAGACTTTTCCAGCAATATGTTGTTACGGCTTATTGTAGTGTCGAGCAATACCGGCTGGATTTCATTCGTGAGCATCAGGACGACATCAGGAATGACTATCTATCCGGGGTATACGATGCGATAGCAAGGGGCGATCGGAATGGTTCTGATGTGGGGGACAGAACTATACTTCCAGCATCATTTGTCGGAGGCCTACGCTATATGTATAGCCACTATTTAGATGCCTTTGCCATCTGCCCAGTTCATGTAAATCCATCTTTCTTCATCACCTTTACTTGCAACGTTAAATGGCCAGAAATATTAGATTTTATGCAAGACTTTCCGAATGTTACTGTAGCAGACAGGCCCGATGTTGTCGACCGTGTTTTTGAAATGAAAATCCGTCACCTCATTTCTTATCTACGTGACGGGAGGCCTTTTGGACCAGTCGCAGCCGGTACGTCCTGTTTTCCAAATACATATGCTTAAGCGTATGTTTTCTGCTTTGTACTTTCCTGATCCATTTACCGTTTTTTGTATTTTTGTACACTGTCGAGTTTCAGAAGCGAGGGCTACCACACTGCCACTTGCTGCTGTGGATACAAGAACATTCAAGAGTACGTACAAATGCACAGATCGATAGATATGTATCCGCTGAGTTGCCCAACCCGGCGTCTGATCCGGAAGGTTACCGCATCGTGACAGAACTTATGATGCACGGGCCTTGCGGTTTGGTGAATAGATCAGCAGTTTGCATGAAAGGTGGCGACACGTGCACAAAGGGGTTCCCAAAACCGTTCTGTGATGCTACATTCATCGACAAAAAAGGATACGTACATTATAGGCAGCGTGCTGGTGGGAATGCTATAGTTAGACAGAATGTTCGGTTGGATAGTGGGTATGTTGTACCGTATAACATGTCGTTGCTTAGACGGTTTTACGCCCATATTAATGTAGAGTATTGCGAATGGACGATGCTTATCAAGTATTTGTTCAAGTACATTTCTAAGGGCACAGATCGTATAGTCACGCATATTACCAGAAGAGTTCTGGGGGACGTACCTTCGACTTGCCGTTCGCCTGCTATCAGAATTGATGAGATAAATAATTATCTAGATGCAAGGTATGTAGGCCCACACGAAGCCTGTTGGTAGATATTCGGGTTTGATATCCACCACAGAGATCCGGCTGTACAAATACTGGCGGTCCATCTTGAAAACATGCAGCGTGTCAGTTTCAGAAGGGACGACACTTTACAGTCTGTAGCTGATAATCCAACCAACAAAAAGACGACACTCACGCAATGGTTAGATTTCAATGCTCAATATACAGTCGGTAGGCACTTAACATACTTGGATTTCCTCTCAGTATTCGTATGGAACAAGCAACAAAACTTTTGGTCTCGGAGGCGAAATCTTAACAAACCATCTATTGGCAGGCTAACATATATCCATCCGAGTGCCGGCGATCTGTTTTACCAAAGACTTTTGTTGTGTCATCAGAAAGGATGTATGTCATTTCCGGCCATACGGACGGTTGATAGTCAGGTTTATTGGCAGGTGACGGAGAATGGTCGCTTGCTTTGGTAGAAGCAGCTTTAACAGCTATAGCTGCAGAGCTCCGGCAATTATTTTGTCAAATTCTTATATTTTGCAACGTAAGTAACCCGCTTTCTTTATGGAACACCCACTGGCGCCTCATGAGCGACGATATACCGCGAATATTGTCGGATCTCCTACGTATGCCTGATGTGAACCTGAACAACGAAGAGTTACAGGGTCGGATTTTGTATGAGCTGGAAGCGATTCTTAGATTCTATGGAAAATCTGTTACGGACTTTGACATGCACCTTCCTCCACGCCGTCTGTTAGAAATTCTCCAAAACAGAACGGTCATGGAAGAAAGGAGCTATGATCCAGAAACAATGGCCAGTGAAAGGGATCATTTGCTGCCAAACCTTAACACACAACAGCGAAGGATTTTTGATACAGTTGTCGAAGCAATTTTGAACAACAGGCAAGAACTAATATTTGTTTATGGGCACGAAGGGACCGGAAAAACGTATGTATGGAAAAGTATAATTTACACGCTCAGAGCTCAGCGAAAGATAGTTCTTGCCGTCGCATCTTCAGGGATTGCTTCATTTTTGTAACCATCAGGCCGTACCGCTCACTCAAGGTTTAAGCTGCCACTTGACCTAACAAACGAATCCATGTGCACCATTAAAAAACATACCCAATTGGCAGATCTGCTCGCACAAACTGATATCATCATTTGGGATGAGGCACCCATGAGTGACCGGAGATGTTTCGAGACTCTGGACCGTACCTTGAGAGATTTGATGGATTCTCCAATGGATGTTTTCGGCAAGAAATCTGTCATCTTAGGTGGCGACTTCAGGCAGACTTTACCTGTCAAGAAGAGAGGTACTAAACAACAAATCATATCTTCTTGCATTACGAAATCATACATGTGGAAACATTTCAAACTCCATCTCTTGACAGAAAACATGAGAGTAAAGAGGATGCAGGGTTCTGCTGAACAGGTGCGAGAGACCGCCGCATTTTCCCAATGGTTGCTCGATATAGGGAACGGTGTTGTTGGTAGTACTGATGAAACAGATCCTGACAATACTTCTTGGGTACATATACCTGATATGTATCATATACCGGACTCCAATACTGCTGTATCAGAGCTTATACATTTCATATACGATGATAATATACTACAATCACCAACCGTCGAAGCCTTACAAGAAAGAGCTATTGTCTATCCCAAAAACGAAACGGCCGACGGTATTAACTCGGAGGTGTTGCAGATGCTATCTGGTATTAGCCATACTTATAAAAGTGATGACGATGCTATACCGCATGGGAATGATGGCGGGGACACGGAACTGCTGTATCCACAAGAATATTTAAACACACTCACATTTCCCGGGATCCCGTCACATAACCTTGAACTTAAAATAGGAGAACCTGTTATGCTGCTCAGGAATCTCAATCTATCAGGTGGCCTTTGTAATGGTACGCGGTTGATCATTACACAGATGCTTGCTAGGATTATCGAAGGCAGAATTATCACCGGTACTAGAATGCTACAGAAAGTCTATCTTCCACGAATAATGTTATTTAACAGAGAAGAACAATTGCCTTTCGTATTCAAAAGGAAACAATTCCCGGTCAAAGTATGTTATGCAACGACCATCAACAAAAGTCAAGGCCAGTCTTTGAATAAAATCGCCGTTTATTTACCTGAACCTATCTTTGGTCATGGACAACTGTATGTGGCACTTTCAAGAGCCACGTCTCCTGAAGGTTTGAAAATCCTCATCAAAGACCAGCCCAACAGACCGTCGAATACCAGCAAAAATATCGTATACCGGGACTTCCTTGAGAAAATTGTCAGAGATCAGGTTTATTTCATACAAATCCAGTTCACGTTCGCTGTTTTCTCATGATCTTAGTCTGTGGCTGTGTCGTTAGGACACCACCCCTGACTGTCCCTTTGTTACCATGTTGCCATACACACGAATAGCTTTCATATAGTACCCTTTGGTAGTTCCTCGCACTTTTGCTTTGCTTAGATATTTGTTTCCATGTACTAGGAATAGAATTTGCCTCTTAAGGTAAATTTGTTGTAAACTCATTGCCACTACCTTTGATTAGGAAGTTTCGTTTACCTAAATAGGATTTACTATGATTGTACTTTCAGCAGCTACATCCTTTTGTTGGTCCCTTCATTTACTAACCTATACTAATCGGCACGGTTCGTGTATTGTTCCAAAGGCAAATGTCAGGTGACGCTGCATTAGCCTCAATAGCAAAGTCCGCAGGAAAAAAACCGGTGGAGGATGTTCAAGTAGTTGGAGTTGCTAATCTAAAACCATCAGACATAGGAAAAGCCGTGCGCGTTAAAGTATATCGTAAGTGGACAGTTACGTCAAATAGAGGAGCTAGGCAACCAACTGTCAGTTTCATGTTACTAGACCAGCAGGTAATGTTCCTCGACACAATCTATTAAGACGCGAAATACGTAAACTTACATTACACTTTCTACTGACCTGTTGCATTATAGGGTGGAGCGGTACAGGCGAACACGGAAGGCAGGGAACGTATCCGTTTTGAGCAGACCCTTCAGATAAATGGCACATACACAATTACCGATTTCGGATTATTGGACACAAAGAAATGGATGTAGACTTTGCCTAATCATTTCACACTCATACTCGGAAGACTGACAGATGTCCAGCCATTTACCGGAGACGGATTTCCATTGCACCATTTTCATTTTGCACACTACAGTCAATTGGATTTGCGTGCTGACAAGAACGACGTATTATTAACAGGTACATACATCTAACGACTTTTACTCATCCTCAATGGCCAAACTAATTGCACGCTTGCTAATCGCAGATTATATTGGCTGTGTGCTTTACGTTGGCGACGTGCAAGAACCTAACAATCCTAGCCAGAAACCGGTTGCTTGGAGGGATATCATGCTCAAAAATTTAAAGTAAGCCCAGTTTTTCAGTTCCTGATAATAGGTTTCCCAGAAAAAATCCGTCAAATTAATATATAAACAATTTCTAATATAAAAAGCAGTATGCAATAAGCAGATAAGCAAAATAATCCCAAAAATGAGTAGGGGGTGCTCAATGTAGCCAGAAAATAAGCTACAGGGGCAGTTTAGAACGTAAGAAGGTAATATTATTAACCTTTTATTTTACTCTATTTACATACAAACTCACTTTTTTCTTTTTATATGTCTTATACCATTTTTTTTTTTTGAAAAAATATTTTACATATGTACAACATGTGGTTCGTCTCCCCCACACTAGGGTGGTAGAAAAGAGAAAGAAATCAGAAATATAAGTGAAAACCCATATTGCTATGCTTTTGATTACCGAGTCACTAGCTTGACTCGACCTCGAATTGATTTGTCCATGAGGTAGCTTGTTTTTGATTCCCGAGTCACTAGCTTGACTCGACCCCGAATTAAAATTGTCATTGGGGAAACTAGTTTTTGTTAACCGAGTCACTAGCTTGACTCGACCCCGAATTTATTGGTCCATGGGGTAAGTTTGGAGATCCGGGACAACCATTGGTTGTATGTCCCCTCCAAAATAGTGTTTTAACCGATGACCATTTACTTTGAAATTGGGACCGTCAGGTTGCAATAACTCAACAGTTCCATATGGGTATACTTTTGTTATAGTAAATGGTCCAGACCAACGGGTTTTTAGTTTTCCCGAGAAAATTTTTAACCATGAATTGAAAAGAAGAACTCTGTCACCAACGTTGAAAACGCGGTTCTTAATTTTAGAGTCATGTATCTTCTTAGTCTTTTCTTTATAGATTAAAGAATTTTCGTAAGCTTGATCATGTAATTCATTTAGTTCGTTTAGTTGAACTTTACGGTGATCACCCGCTGTCTGAAGGTCGAAATTTGCATGTTTTAAGGCCCAATAGGCCTTATGTTCTAATTCGATCGGAAGATGACATGCTTTCCCGTACACTAGCTTATATGGAGTACACCCTATGGGTGTTTTGTAAGCAGTGCGGAAAGCCCATAATGCATCGTCCAGCTTATCCGACCAAGAGGCACGGTTTTCACCAACCGTCCTCTCGAGAATTCTCTTAATACCCCGATTTGAGACCTCCACCTGCCCACTTGTTTGGGGGTGGTATGCTGTAGAAAGACGGTGAGTTACACCATATTTCAGCATTACTCTTGCAAATTGTTCATTGCAAAAGTGAGTACCACGATCACTGATAATGGCACGAGGAGTCCCGAATCTGGCAAAGAGAGATTTTAAAAATTTAACAACTACTCGGGCATCATTGGTGGGTAAGGCTTTTGCCTCAACCCATTTTGACAGATAGTCGACAGCCACAAGTATATACTTATTCCCTCGTGAAGACGGGAATGGCCCCATAAAATCAATGCCCCACATATCAAATATTTCACAGACTTGGATGGCGTTTTGTGGCATCTCATTCCTTTTAGAAATATTCCCGTGACGCTGGCAAGCCTCACAGGTTTTGATAAGTTCATGGGCGTCTTTATATATTGTGGGCCAAAAGAATCCTGAATCAAACACCTTTTTGGCGGTGTAGTTTGGGTTATGATGTCCCCCCGTGGGTCCATCATGACAAGCTTTAAGAATTTCCATGGCTTCTTGGCCATGGACACACCGTCGGATGACTTGATCCGCACATATTTTGAACAAGTAGGGGTCGTCCCAGAAGTAATGTTTTACATCTTTAAAGAATTTTCTTTTCTGTTGGGACGACATCCCTTTCACAACGAAATTTCCCGCATGGTAATTTGCAAAGTCGGCAAACCATGGGGTGGTGGTGCTATCCTGGGTAGAGATTAGATTTAGAGTCTCCAGAGGAAAAGTTTCATTTATCTCTTTTCTCTCGAGAATATCTTGATGAGGATTTTCTAACCGGGACAAGTGATCAGCAGCAAGGTTTTCTGCTCCTTTTTTATCTCTTATGAGAATATCGAATTCCTGGAGGAGCAGGACCCAACGGAGTAGTCTTGGCTTTGCATCCTGTTTAGTGAACAGGTATTTCAAAGCCGAATGGTCCGTATACACCACGCTTTTGTTTAAGATTAAGTAAGACCGGAATTTTTCGAAGGCATATACCACAGCTAATAATTCTTTTTCTGTGGTGGTATAGTGTGTTTGAGCCTCATTCATGGTCTTACTTGCGTAGTGTATTGGTTGAAAATGTTTGGTTTTGCGTTGCCCCAGAACTGCACCAATAGCATAATCGCTAGCATCGCACATAAGTTCAAAGGGTAAGTCCCAGTCGGGGGCAACAAGGATTGGTGCCTCAGTAAGACTTTTCTTTAAAATAGAAAAAGCTTCGATGCACTCGGGCGAAAAGATGAATGGAGCATCCTTTTCAAGAAGATGAGTCATAGGCCGGGCTATTTTGGAGAAATCTTGAATGAATCTCCGATAGAACCCGGCATGGCCGAGGAAACTCCTAATTCCTTTAACAGTTGTGGGATGAGGCAGTTTAGCAATAACATCAATTTTGGCCTTATCGACCTCAATCCGACTTTTTAAAATTTTATGGCCGAGGACAATGCCCTCTTTAACCATAAAATGGCTCTTCTCCCAGTTTAGACAAAGATTAGCGTTTTCACAACGTTGAAGCATTTTTTCTAAGTGGGAGAGGCACGAGTCGAAAGAATTCCCGATGACTGAGAAGTCATCCATAAATACCTCCATGGTTTTTCCGATCATGTCATGGAAAATAGCCATCATGCACCTCTGGAAAGTGCCCGGAGCATTGCATAACCCAAAAGGCATGCGACGATAGGCAAATATCCCGTAAGGGCATGTGAAGGTATTTTTATCTTGATCCTGTGGATCAATGGGAATTTGGAAGTAACCCGAGAAGCCGTCAAGGAAACAATAGTACTCGTTTCCCGCTAGTCTTTCGAGCATTTGGTCCATAAAGGGCAGAGGAAAATGGTCTTTGCGTGTGGCTTCGTTAAGCTTTCTGTAATCAATACATACTCGCCACCCTGTAACCAAACGAGTTGGTATTAACTCGTTGTCCTCATTTGTGATAACCGTAATGCCACCCTTCTTTGGAACACAATGAATTGGGCTAACCCAAGGACTATCTGATATAGGGTAAATCAATCCCGCATCAAGAAGTTTGATAACTTCTGCTTTTATAACTTCGTGGATTTTTGGATTTACCCTTCTTTGATGCTGCACGGTAGGTTTAAAGTCCTCTTCCATTAGGATTTTGTGTGTACAAAAATCCGGGTTAATACCCTTTATGTCTGAGAGTTTCCAAGCAATTGCTTGTTTGTGGGACTTTAAAACCTTGAGCAGCGCGGTTTTCTCCTCATCCTTTAAGTCTTTTGCAATAATGACCGGTAACTTATCGTTACCTTCCAAGAATGCATATTCTAGATGAGGAGGCAGGTCCTTAAGTTCAACCTCGGGGAAGTCATCATTTTTCTCAATATATTTGACTTCCACCTTATGAAGTTGTCGAGGTAGAACAGGAATGGGAGAAGGATCTTTGTTCAATAACTCCTCAAGGAGAAGTATATCCCCCTCTGGGTCAATCTCTTGGTAATCAATTCCTTCGGGAACTGAATCACTTTTGAGAAAGGCCTCTAATTCCTCAAGGACGAAATCACTTCCCCCAAATGGAGTGAGGGAAGGAGAAGAATTAGCGATTATGGGATCAGAAGAAGTAGTGGGATTGCCACTCGAAAAATTATCAGCGAATCCAAGGATTTCCTGAGCATACTCCTCGGATGCAATGTCAATGACATCAATTCGGTTGACCGATTCAGCATCATAATTCGAGGAGTATCTCGAGGTTTGATCAAGGTTGAACGTTATCGCTTCATTGCCAACTCGTAACATGATTTCCTCATCGAAAACATCGATTAATGCACGTCCCGTTCTTAAGAATCCCCTCCCAAGAATGAGAGGAACTCTTGAATCTGCATCGAAATCAACAACGACAAAGTCTGCCGGAAAATGGAACTTTCCCACTCTCACAAATACGTCCTCGGCAATACCGAGGGGACGTGAAATTGAACGGTCTGCAAGCTCGAGAGTCATGCATGTGGGACTAAGTGCCTGAAGAGAGAGCTTTTTCCAAACTGAATGAGGCATTAAGTTGATGCTTGCACCAAGATCGGCCAAGGCAAAGCATTCAACCATACCCGGGAAAGTACATGGTATTAGAAATCTCCCGGGGTCTCCTAGCTTTTCGGGAAGCTGTTTTAACAGAACCGCAGAGCAGTTCTCATTAAGTGGAGTTCGTGCCATTTCAAACATTTTTTCTTTATTACTCAACAGGTTTTTGATTGTCGATGCGAATTTGGGCATTAAAAGAAGAGCGTCCGCGAAGCTAATATCGAAGTGTAGTTCTTGGAAAATCTGAAAGAATTTTTCCATCTGATGATTAGCTTTTTCACGGAGCTTTTGGTCTTGCAATCGTGAGGGATATGGAATTGTTGTTTTTGGGTTGGCTTTTGGATTTTCAACAGGACCTTCGGTAGTTTCAAACCTGACTCTTTTAAAGGGAGTTGGGACCGGGATAACTGGAGGAGGGATGTCATTAGTATCTCCGTTATTATTAGGAAGTACCGTATCCGTAGTATCCTCAGTTTCACATTCCTCTACAGGGATAGGAGATGAGGTAGAGGGAGCTGTAGGTCCTTGGTAAGAAACTCCACTTCTTGTGGTGATCGCCTTTACATCGCCCCTCGGATTAGCGATCGTGTTGCTAGGTAAAGTTGTACCTGAGCCCGAGGGTCGATCATTTAAAGACTTTTGGAAATTAGACATTTGACTAACCAGCATTCTGTTCAGTTCTTCTTGGGATTTCATAAACTGTTTTAATAACTCATCATGTGATGGTCCAGTTGGAACAATGGCTTGATTTTGGTTTTGAAAATTTTGAGCCCGATTGTTTTGGAAATTCCCATGTTGCTGATTGTTGTTACCTTGGAAGTGGTTTTGTTGTTGAAAATTACCCTATGGGTAATTGTTTTGACCTTGATTACGGTTATAGTTCCCTTGGTTCTGATTTTGGTTAAACTGATTTTGACTAGAGATGAAATTCCCTTGGTTGTTATAACCTTGGTTCATTCGATTCTGGTTCTGATTCTGGTTAAAATTTTGGTTCCTATTTTGAGGCTGATTAAACCCTGGTGGTCCGATATAGTTATTAGATCGATAGCTCAAGAGGTTTCGATCCCCTTGCGGTTGGTAAGAATTACCTCCCGTGTTATAGGAACCTTGAGCTGCAGACACGTTTTCACGAGAAAAGCCACCGGAAGCTGGGCAATATGTGTACGTATGTGGACCACCACAAGTTTCACAACTTGGGTTAACAGTTTTGACCTGATTAGGATTATTCTGATGGATACGCAAAACTGCTGTAGACAAATCATCCAGCCTTTTAGCTAGGATTGATATTTCATTGCTTGCCGGAGTGTCTGACTTAAATGAGTCGTTCCTCTCAGCAGAGGAGTCCCAAAAATTATGATGGGCAGTCATGTTTTCGATTAAGTCATAACACTCTTCAGGGGTCCTTTTCATAAAGGTGCCCCCAGCAGCAGCATTGATGGTGTCACGATGACGGAGTGTCAAACCATTATAAAAGGTGTCAATAATGGTGACAAGAAGCATAGTATGATTAGGACACCGATCAATAGCAAGTTTGTAGCGTTCCCATGCCTCAAATAAGGACTCTTCGGGAAGCTGTCTAAAGTTGCTGATATCATTCCTCAACTTTGTGACCATAGATGGTGGAAAGTATTTGGCCAGAAATTTAGTGATCATCTCATCAAAAGTGTGGATCGAATTCTTTGGAAGTCGATCAAACCAGGAAGTCGCATGATGAGCGAGAGAATAGGGGAACAAGTATAAACGTAGGCCGTCATCGGTGACGCCATTTTGTTTCATGCTTTGGGTGACAGTTAAAAATTTGTCGAGATGCCTGTTGGCATCGTCACCTGGCAATCCGTGGAACTGGCACGTATTCTGGATCTGTTGTATCATGTGGTGTTTTAATCCAAAATCCGTGGCTTCAATAGTGAGTGGTGCAATTGGTCCACCCCTCCCTTGCATAGTAGGTTGACACAGTTCCTCCATAGTTCGGGTGTCAGGAACTGGTTCATCCTTGGGAAGGAATGGGGGCTCGTCGTTCATTTTGATTGTGTGTTCTTCTTCAATAGTACGTAACTCGGGTACGTTTTTCTTCTTTTTATTCTTTGATTGTGAACGAGTGCGCATGCACAAAAATTATTTTTCAACACAAGATCGAGGCAAAACTACAGTGAACTTAAACCCAATAATCACAAATGAACAGCTCCTTTAAAAAAGGTACACTATTTAAAAGGATACAATGGTAAGTTTTAAATCTTAGGTTTGGGAACTTATTTTGTTCACACCCCCAGTTGGTAGGTGTTCTGCCTTGGTTTGCGGTGGTTAAACTTTTATGTAATTATATTCACAGTAAAATGTTTTTGGCTTTTCGTGTATGGGTGAAAAAACTTGGACAATATTTTTGAAACTGATTCGTTAACCAAAATCGTTCCTTTAAGATTACTCGCAGGCTGGCGGGAGGAAATAAATGGATCCCTCTTAAGTTCGCAATTTAATGTCAGAACTTACCTTAAACCAACTGTATAGGTTGTAATCGTAAAGATACGAAGTAATTTAACTTCACAGTTTTGTTTTGTTGTTTATGATTTGTTTGGTGTTGTTAACACTTCAGGAGAAATGTTAATGAACGTTTTCAGATATGATTTTGATTTTCTTAAAAATTTACAAAGTGGTGATATTTGTACAGGAGGGTTTTTGAAAACCACTAAACTTTTATCGTTTTAAAATACGCAACAACCTCCCCGGCAGCGGCGCCAAATTTTGACTCCTCCCAAACCAACCAGTTAGCCGTGTGCAGCTGTTAGGCCCACCTGGGAGAAAGTGCAAGTTAATATTGACCGTGGAAGTACAGGGAAATCCCCGGGTCGTTAAATCCCAACGAGATTGAAATTGTATTTGTAAACGATTAGGAAAGTGTGTGATACTGAGGACAGTAACAAAGATGATTTGAGGGTTGATTACACTACTGATTGCTTGATATTTGGAAAATATAAAACTATAACAGAAATACAGATATAAGCACAAAATCAGATAATCAGATAACAGACAAAGAAAAGTGGTATTTAACAAGTTACAAACTACAGGGGTAAAAAGTGAAACTTTTGAAAACTTAAAACTAAAGAAAATGGAAAATGAAATTGAAACTATGAAAATGATTATTATAATATTTAATTATTATTTAATTAATAAAACTAATTAAAATCTAATTTAAAACTTAATTTAATTTAACTAAAAATTACAACTATTACAAATAAACCTAAAAACTTATAACAATAATTTCTAAACCTAAATAAGAACTTGAAGAAAGTATAAAAAATGAAAATAAATATTTTTGTCTTTTTATGAGTATTTTATTAATTAAAAACTATTTAATTTAATTAATCTATTTAAATTATTTTAAATTACTATTATTACTAAATTACCTTAGAAAATTATAATAAAATTTATAAAATATTTAATTACTACAGGAATACTACAAAATTATAAAAACTTGCTAAAAATTATATTTAAGCTAATTGACTAATTAATTAATTATTAATTAATTTTAAGCTAATTTAATTAGTTTAAATAAGAAAATTAGAAAATGGACAGTGAAAATTATGAAACTATTTTTTAAAAGTCTTAACTACTTTATAAAACTTAGGAAAAATATAAAATTCTACTTTTATTAATTAAAATTAAATAAATCTATTTAATTACTAATATTACCTATTTAATTATTTAAACTAGTTTTAAATCTAAAAAATAGTAAACTGCTTAAGAAAATTCTAAGAAAATTATTTTAACTACTTTAAGGTACTAGGTAATTTATAAAATTATAAAATTGGACAAGTGCTTATTAATAAGCTAAGATGAAAATTAATTAGATAATTTCTATTAAATAGAAGCTATCACTATTTTTATGTTTGCTTTTTCTGGTTTTTCTTTTATAAAACTACTTAAATACTTAAATAATGAAACTTTAACAAAGACAACTACTTTGGAAATTAAGAATAAGCACTGTAAGTGCTTATTAGCTTATACAGTTGACTATAATTGACCAAATTAAGAAATAAGCTAAGCTGAGTTTATGTGGGGTCCACTATGGTTAAACTAGGTTCACCTAAGTTACTTATACCTATTTAAGCTAGATGTGGGGATATAAGCTCCTAGGATAAGCTGGAAAACTCAAATAAGCACTTGCTTATTTTGTTTCTGACTCAGAAGTGGGACAGAGTTTGGGGACAAGTTTAGGTGGGGTCCACTGATCTATAGGTCAAACTAAGGGTCAAGTTTTGAACCTGGGTAGGAGGGGGGTTGTAAGAAGCTAAGTTTGAGGTGTGGGACCTACTGGTGTGGGCTGCAGCCACCACTAAAGTTGGTGGTGTGGTGGTGGTGTGCTGATGCAAAAGGTATTGGTTTGCCCTGCAGTCCACTTTCAATGAGTGTGGGGTCCACAAAAGTAAAAGAGGGTTCAAACTAAACCTAGGGGTTCAAATATGGGTTGATAAGCTACAATTTAAACCAAGAAGCTAAGCTTTTGGCTTACTAATAAGCTCTGGATGAGCCTTTGAATTGGTGATCATATACTGAGTGCTCAGTATAACTTTTTGCAATAAGTTACAAACTAGGGTCCTAAAAGCTATGCTATAATAAGCTAAAGGCTAGACTAAACCTAGATGTGAAAAGCTGATGTAATAAGCTATAATTAAGCTGAAACCTAGGGTGTGGGGTCCACTGGAGAGCACACTATGGGTCTTGGTATTTTGACTAAAACCTGTGCACAGGGCAATGTTTTTGCCCTGCAAGGTACTTTGGTTGAGCTTTTTAATAAGCAAATGAGTTTCAAACCTGGATTTTCTTTTTGACAGATTAAGTTAAGCTACCACACAACACAATTCAACAACTGGTTTGGATTTCCAATTATTAATGAGTCCTATGGATCATGAAGAAAAACTTGCTAATTTGACACACTTGGAATTTTTGACTTTTTGATTTTTATGAACAATTGACTTTGATGAACTTTGAGCTAAATCTACTTACTGAATATGTTGTAATAAGTTATAATAAGACTTAATTAAGTTATTCTAATAACTTATGAGTAGATATGATGAGTTATGGGCTCAGATTCCACCACAGTTAACTGTGGTGAAGAAATACTTGTGATTTTGACTTTCTAGTGTAATTGTGATGAAACTAATGATTAAACTGACCTTGTATGAACTTAGGTAACTTGTTAGAACCAACCTTAATTCTAATAAACAACAAGAGCACAGCAAAATAGTTTAAACCAAACACACCTTATACTAGAATGATTTGAGATTAAAATAGCTAATTGCTATAAGAACTTATTCTACTGATCCATACTAACTTATTATGATATATTAGATCTAATTAAGCACTTAGAAACAGAAAATAGCCACCAATACACAAGAATGCTAATTATACTAAGTTGACTGTGAAACTTAGATTATTTAGTAACTAGAATTTTTAATAAGCAAGATACCAATCTAATGTTATATTATTACTATATAATACTGAATAAGCAATAAACAACTAAAGCAATAAGCAATGAACAAAGCTACACTATAAAGACAGTTATGAGAATTTTGTGAACTTACAAAGTTGCTTTCCTGATCAAACCATGAACCAAGGACACAGAAACTTTTCCTAACATCCACCAATGGATTCTAACCCAGGACCATCCACAATATGCCCTGCTCCAATTGCTTATCACCAAGAACCAACCAGTTTGACTTTTATTGACTTTTTTGGTATTTTTGAGTTTTTATTACTAAACTGCTTTTAATGGTATCTAATAGCTTTAATGAGCTTCTTAGGAGCTTATGTGAGCTTATTGATCTCTATATCATAACAATAACAAGTATACAACTTATGGAGAATTTTGATATGAAATTGAAAATTGCACAACTTGAGATAACAACACAAACTTGAATTTTATTAACTTAAAAGATTACTAATACACTGAGAACACTTAAACTGAAACTTGAAAGCTTAAAATTACACTTGAACTTTTTAAAACACTAATACGACATACACTTTTTTTAAATTAAAACTAGATAACATACTCCTCTGCTTCTCTTTCCTTTTATAAGCTTCCATTAGGTTTAGGAACATCTTCTGAGCTTTTCCCACTTCATCTGAGCCATCCATTTCTCTGAATTGATCAAGACCGTTTAAAATGAAAAATGGCGCCAAAGTCCTTCACGTTAACTTGGGGCCAAAGGTCTTCAATTAAGAATCATTGGAGTGTTGTGGAGGTGTCAGGAGGCAAAGGGGAGTGTTTTAAGGACAAGTTGGTTTATTATGATGAAAACAGAGGTTTAGGAGTAGTTTGGAGTGAAAAATTATGGAGAAAGCATTAAATGCCTATGTGGTTTGGTCTGTGAGGTGGAGGAGTGGTTAGGGTGAGCTGGAAGGTGAGGATGTGGTGGAAAAACCACCTGGTATTGGTGAAGCAGGGGTGGAGAGGGCGATGAACAGTGCGTGTGGTTTTGGGCGGTATTGGATGGTCAACGCGGGTCAACGCCCGTTTTAAATAAAAAGGGTGTTGGACTGGGCTTATGTTTGGGCTAGGGGTGTGTGTGGGTTGGGTAATTAAGTTGGGTTGGGTTTGGATTTTGTTAAATAAATAAAAGGGTCCGGTTGGTTAAGTGTACACAAGGACTAATTTTGTAAACTTGGCAAAGTTAAAGGGCTGTTATTGTGTTTCTCCCAAAATATTTTAAAGGACTTAACTTGCCAAATATGATAAACCAAGGACCAATTTATTTATTTTTTTCATTTAAAAATATCCAGGGACCTTTTCTGTAATTTCTCAAACTCCAGGGACCATTATTGTAAATTTGGATTTTTCAGGGACTATGGTTGTAATTTCTCAAAAGTTTATCAAAATTGTTCCATTTTGTCATTCATGCATAGTACAAGGGTATTATTTGTAAATTTCCAAGTTTTGAATACCCAAGGACTATTTTTGCCAATTTTGTAACTTGAGGGGTAAAAGTTGCCAGTTTGTGTAAACTTTCATCCAGGGATCATTTGTGAATATTTTTGGTTTCCCAAGGACTTAAATTGACTTTTCATTCATTTTAAACCTTCAGGGACTAGTTTTGTCAATATTTGAAACTTGAGGGACTGAAACTGCCAATTATGCAAACTTTGTACGTTTTTCATTTGTTTTTGCATATTTTGTATTAAAAACATATAAAACACACTTCTAAGATATTTTAAGTATTATGATGCATTTTTGAGTGTTTTTTATGTTTTGGCAGTTCAGATTGGTATAAAATGATGAGTATTTAGACACTCATCAGTAATGTAGTAACTTACCAATGCTGTTACCGCCAATTTTGTTTACCACGTTAATGGCAATGTACGTAGCAGCTTCTATGCGTATGGTATTGATACACAATGAGTAATTTACCGTCCCCAGCTATGTCCGTTGCTTATATAGTTCCGTTACCTTTTAAAAAAACTGAAACACTTCTGCCATACTAGGCTATCATCTAATATTTTGAATCATACCACTATTGGTAGCATAAATTGGCCATCTTTGGTTCCCATTTAGACAACGGATGGTTAATTGGTATGGTGTTAGTCAAAAGAGCATGTAGCATTACAAACTATATTATTACACTTGCGGCACATCTCCATGGTAAACAAACATATAACAATGGGCATCTAATATTACCAGTACTCGGCAAACGGGTATGGTACATTAGCAGGTTGCATACGTTAAAAAGGTCAAAGTGGGCAGCTCCTATGCAAGTACGACGTATACAACTAATCAGCTACATACAACGTACAAACGGAAAAAATGCTTTAACGGTACTCTCTGTTTCAGGCACTGTGTCGATCCCAAGACGTTTTAATGAAAAAGTTACCGAAAACGTACAACAAACAAGCAACAAAACTACATTGGTCTTTTAAACCAACCCGGCTAAACTGAAAGGTACCAATCTCCGATTAGTATTCTTGACAACAAAAATATTAGCTAAATTTACAGAAGTTAGCTTTTCACAAAGGCAGGCTGATATACGATACAAAATTCTAACACGTATGTTGGCCGAAATTATAATATTCACATTCAGACATCAAATACGAACATGTTCCAAAATCTAGAAAACAAATGTAGCATTTGTCGCGCCTTTAAAAGAATTCCCATTGCTGAGAACAAATGAAAAGAGATATGGTCTGCATGATCTGTGTGTTTGATAAACAAATTTCGACGTGTGACTGACTTATTTCGCATGTATATTTTCTGAAAATGCTAAATTCTGGCAACTTCAAACGGCCTGAGGCAGAATGGTCCGTATCCATCTCATGCTAAAATAGAAGATCCAACACCGCAACACATATACTGGTAGTCAAAAGACACTGCATTAGTTAGTTCGTATCTATACTTTAAGCTATCCAAATACATTCCATAACAGGTTCGAATTACATGAACAAAACATAGCAATTTACTAGAAAACAGTCCAACAACATACCAAAACTAAAAAAAAAAATAAAAAAAAAAATACAGTTGTAATAAACATGAATGATAGATACTCTAAACAAGCTAATTGAATGGCCTCCAAAAAAAGACACTGTCAACTGCATTCGTGCTTCTTCATTGATCCTTGAAAATAGAGAGACTTACAAAAAGGGATTCACGATCTTTCTCTTCTACAAAGTGTGCAAAATGATATCACACATAGTTGCACACAAAACGCCTTGCATCATCGAAGATCACTGCAACACTGCCTTTAATATTCTTTAACAACTCCAGGATAGCATCAACCTAAAAATGAGTCTTCAAGATAACCAGAAAATTAAATGAGTCAATTTAAGTTGTACGTAAGCTCGAACGGGTTTATACGTTTTTATACTATATCAGGCATCGTCAGCCCTACGATATAACTGCATATTTGTCACCTATGAAACATGTACATATTCTCCAAAACCTGCCTGTATAAGTATGGTTCCATTTTCGTGTTAGTTTTATTCAAGCAACAACAAGATATCAGGACCAATGCCAACAAGAAGAATCAAACTAAGACATTTTCCACTACCAAATATCTTTTTTCATATTGAAGATAAGGCCTTTGACAGGTATGCTTTCATGGCCGTTTTAGCAAATATCAGGTACTGCAAATATATTGAAATCATTTAAATTAAGATATATACAACTATCAAAGGCCAAAAAACAGAAAAATATCAGGCCAATAACTTTTCTAAAACATTATCATGAAACTACCTAGGACAAGAACAACAAGCTTGAACCGTGTCAGGTTTAGAAACTGATAGCCAACGACAGGTTTCACTTCTAATTCAACCTTGCACTTAAAGCTTCATAAGCTGAGTAAATAAAGCTTCATCAATTCAGTATGATTTTAGAAAACCTGATATTTATAACCTAAATATGCAACAACTTATGTAACAGTCGTTGATACTCTTTGCGCACCATATACCTACATGAAATGTATAGATTAGGGTTACGTTTTATATGTAACCATTTTGCAGTGTTATCTACATATGCACCATTTTAAGAATCCAGTTACATGAAAATATATTAACATATTTGCCTACAAATATACCAGTAGTACTTCTACAAACTACTCAATTTGCGGGTTCACTTTTCGATAGTTAACGGAAAAAAAAATAATAACTTTTGTCATCTAAGAATCCTAACAAGGTGAAAATATAACATACTAATAGCAACGCCAACATCTTGCATTTTACTAACCAAAAGACGGAATACAGACTCTCGAATAAGACAACGACAGAGACATAACAGTTACAACGAGAGTGTGTCGTCCGATCACCATACTAGCAAAAGATACACTTCGTACGACTGGCTACAACCATGCTACAAGCCAAGTAGCCGGAAAAACAGTGCAAAAGCAAACGCCCAGTACTTACAACTACATACAGACTAGACCGACTTACATACCATTGATCTAAGCCACTATATGGCTTAAATCATTACTAAAGAACTACTTAATTTACAACCATATATATTTTAGAGGCCCAGAACCGCACACATAAAAGTCAGCCTACAGGTGCATCACATCTCCAAGGTAATCCATAAGGAGCCCTGCCACACGACCAGCATCGACAACACTACAGCCAGATGCACGGATACGCTGCTCTTCTACGGCAACAAGTGCACGAAGAAGAGCCAAGATGCGGCTGATCAACACAGAGGCCTCAACAGCCTCGAGTTCCCTAACAAAGGAACGGAGTTGCTGCAGAAGCACGGTTTCACGCGTTATACGGCGCCTACCATCACGCTGGTGGTTCAGAAAAATAAACCTAAACCTTTCAAAGAAGAGGTAAAATTGTCTTCCCCTGTCATTGGAATTGGCCACACGAGCTAGCCTACCAGTGATCGAGACATGACCATTGACAGTGTGATTATTCATATCGGTGATCGAGACATGACCATTGACAGTATGATTGGTCATATCAGTGATCGAGGCAGGACCATTGACAGTATGATTATTCATAATTATTGAGATATTGAAAGACAATGGCGCAAAGAAGAAAGTAAACAAAAGCCCGTATTTATAGGCGGGAGAAGAAGCAAAAAACAACAAACATTAATTCTGAGATAAACGATAACATACCTACAAGCCACAGACCACCGCCAATTAAGAAGTAGAGCAGCCTCGAAAGCCAAACCTACAGAGAGGATGAATTATCCACAGAGAGGATGATTAGCCTTTGGATAATGATGCCCAAAAAGTATGACTTATCCTAGATATAAGGTTTTAAGAAAATATATTAGCCTATATATTTGTAACTTTTTATAAAACATCATACTATCAGTTGTAATACCATGAAACAAAAGGGGAAAAAACACGACCCTCAGAAAAAAAAAGAGAAAAAAAAAGAAAAAAAAAGAAATAATAATTGGGACCTAAATAAATCCTATAAGAATCGGTAGTCGCGTAAAAAATTTGTAAGTAACCCAGATAACAAACGACAGAATTAAAAAAAAAAAAAAAAATACCGAATATCATACCAGTACCTAAAGCTTAATACAAATTTAAAAATTAACTAGAAAACGAATGTCCGTTTATGGCACAGATAAACACAACCAGCCATGAAAATGCCGTGTACCACAGTCATAATGCACTTGCAAGTAACCCGTAAAAAAAAAAAAGACTTCATCCAAGGTACTATTGTAGAGTTAAATAGGCACAATTAATACACGTATCGATGACTGAATAACCAGTTTGTAAACCCAGTACGCGCCATGAAAATGAAACACTACTTTCACATATAGGCCATCCGTAACGGCTAAGTAACATAATAGAACATAGACTAAAAATTCGGGCCACCGCCATTCCCAGCTACACAGAACATTTGAAATCCAATGTACAACAAAGTCAAAAATTAATACAACCGTCGTACTGTTAGACGAACCAATAGAATGCTGTACCCTAAACGCCGAAAATCCAATAGCCAAAAGCATTACTAGCTTAACTATAATTCGTCCCCTACGACGTGTTTATCGACACTTTTCACAAATTTTAAAAACGGAAACTCTTATTCATATTTTCCATTCCTCACTTTAATTTTCAATCAACTTCTTAAAATAAAATAAATTTCTTAAACTTTTGAGTTTTTAATGGTAAATTAAATCGTAGTTTACAATTATAACTTCCATGCCCTTTTTTTTTTTTACATTAAATCGCTCTCATAAACAGACATGAAAGTTAGATCATTTAACATAATATAAATAACTTAATTTCGTATTGTTCGATGACCGATCCTTTTAATCCAGTCCATATAATGACGGATACGGTAAAATAAAAGTACAGCTAATCAACACAACTAAGCACAGACATCCATCAAAATGTCCTTAGACACAGTTATAATGCACTCGCAAAATAAACATAGTGAATCCGAAGATCTAGGAATCACTAACAAATTCACGAACCCAGTACGTGGCATGAAAATGAAACATAACTTTTACACATACGCCAGCCGGTACGTCTAGGTAACATGATAGAAAACATGATTAAAGTCGAAGACAAACCCAACGCTTAGCATTCTATAAATAGAATTTGCCGTTCCCACATCTAGAAATTGAGCTTTACAGTTATATACGATAGTAATCACAGTTAATACGAAGATCTAGGTGCAGCCAATACGGCTACGTAACATAAAAGAAAAAAGGATAAAAAACGAACAAACCCACAACGCTTAGCATTCTGCAAATGAAATTTGCCATTTCCACCTACACGGAATATTTCAGTTACAAGGTACAAGGTACAACAAACAAATATAAGCTACGATCTTATTTACAGCTACAAACGATATCAGAACCGAATGGCCACCGCCCCTCCGCAACGCGGCGGCCCAAAGCCAACCTCGTTTATTATAATAGTTGAAGAAACACACAACTTCAAACGAACATGTCCTCAAGAATATAAAGGTTAGTGGGCTTAAATAAGTATACTTCATAAACTGGATTGAATTTTAAGTGTGCGCATGACATGCCAATTTTGCAATTGATTAAACGGTGAAGAGGATCCACTATACATATGTCATCTGGCCTATTGCGGATGGCATAATCAATAGATTGTGAGTTCAAGTCTCGACTAAAACATATATGAGGTACCATACTACCATTACCATCTATTGACTGATGACATCTTATAGAGTTATACTTAACTCAGTGTCATTATTGATTAATGACATGACTAATGCTGAAAGAACTAAAATATTTTTTGGGTTAGTTAAGAATAGCATCACTTGTTATATTTGGCCAATCTTAACTAAAGGGATAAAGCAATTGTATACTTTAATTGTTGTTTCTTTAATATCTTTTTGATACCGCATAAACATAAGATGAACCACACAGAAAGTCCCAACCATCCGTTTGCAATATGTAAAATCCCAAAAAATTTGAACACCTGAAAAGGGCAGCGTATCGAAAAGTAAATGTTGGACTAGAATTCTTGATGTATGATTTTATCTGCGACACATGGTCTTGGCCCATGTGCTTAGATTTTAATGCGGATTTATGCTTAGACTTGTGATTTCGACAAAACATCGGATGATTGGATGAATATTTTCCTAAGAAGAGTGTGTGCACCAGTCTCAACCTCACTGACTAGTCCCACGAACAACATCATACTTTACTATACGATGATGTATTGAGTGCAATTTAGAATATCATCATATAGGATCAAAATGGCAGACATGTTCACAAAGAATCGTTTTCGCACAAAGTTTCCAATCTTTTTTTTTTTTTTTTTTTTTTTTTTTTTTTTTTTTTTTTGCCATAGTATAAGTAGCTGCAAGCGTGACAAGCTCACTTCTTTACAAGCTTATGTAACATGCTCTTTAGCCTTTAGGTAATTAGGCATAGGACATGAACACCTAAGTGGCAATGCCCTGAAGAGGTAATAAGCTGGATTAGTTGATTGATTGGACTTGTTCCAACAAAAATGTAAATCAAGGAGTATAATAAATCATCGAGTGTGACAAGTCTTGGAATCATAAAATGAATGAAAAAAATTGATTGTTAGGCCTAGAAAATGAATAAAGGTGTCAAATAATGAATGATATATATCTATCTCTTAAAAATACGAGTTTGGCTTATATATCATGACTAAATATCTGTACATGTTCACATAACCACATTCATGGATTTACCCATTAAATCAAATACAAATTCTTCTGCTGCTTGAATACCAATAATACTTGTTATTGCTAATTCATGGATTAATTAAAAAGAATTATCTGGGCCAGCCCAGTAATTTGTCTACTGTTACTCAAATTAAAGCCTGCAACCCTGCATGAAAAAAGAGTCCATTACGACCAACACAAAAATTAAAAATTTCTTCAACTCCACTGATGTCCACTGATCTCCAATCTTTTAGTTTCGACTTTCGAGGTCACCTAACTACTCACTTTTTCCTTTATTTTTTTTTATACTGCGTAAATATGTTTGCATGCATGCATGATGCATGCGTACAATCTTAGTAGTTATGCATGCATAAGTGTGTATATGAAAATGTATCCTTTTCAAGAAAAATATCATTAACGACTAAGTTAAAGTAATACGGAGTAGTTTTTAACATCAAATATTACTTCATCCAGAGCTAAGGCTGAGCATCGGTTTAAAACTAACCCAACACAACAAAATCAAAAATTGAAAATCGTGAAAAACCTAAATCTAAACCGAACGAAATGCTGTCGGGTCGGATCGGTTTTTGTCGGTCCGGTTCGGTTTTGAACCTTCCATGCTCAGCCCTATTTAGAGCTCACGACGAGGGGCTTTATAGCCCGCGTTATCGACCTAAGACGCGAGGGAACCACACCATTCCTTACGTTATATGTGCTCGAGTAGTGGTCGTCAGCCACTTTCTACGCATTTTTTCTTTCACTCAATTTTTAACGGCCGGTTTGTGTTTGTGTTCAATTTATTTTTGTTTTATTTCTTATTTTTTGGATTTTGCTAACAACAGCCCTTAGGGTTGTTATTAACAACAAACTTTTCATAAAAATAATGCATTGTCCAAACAAAATCATCATGAATTAGTTATAGGTTCCTGTTATTTCTCAAACGCATCTCTAATTCATTTCATTCATTGGTTGTATAAGCGAAAAAGGTGGCACATGTTTTTCTTCATGTCTTAATGTTAGTATTATTTTAAAACAAAAAAAGTGGAGTTTGTTGTTAATGACAGCCCTTAGGGCTGTCGTTAGCATTTCCCTTATTTTTTAAACCTTATTATTATTATTATTATTATTATTATTATTATTATTATTATGTTGCAGTTCCTATATAAAATCCGAGACTGTACCTTATTCTCTAAAATAGTTAATCGTACTACTTTAAAAAAGATAGGTTTAAAAAACGCAATACCAAACTATCCGGCAATCATTATCATATATTTAACCTTATTATTTTGTATTAATCTGTACTAAAGAATATATATTGACTTGTGGCTTAAGTCATTAGCTATATTATAAAAAAAAATTTATCCAATCTTGCCAATCAATCGCAATTGTTGAAATTTCTGCCAATAAAAAAGAATGAAAGTCGTTCTCAATATAAGCAACTTTTGACTTCGTGTCAACCACGTCCAATTTGACGTTCATATATATAAAGATATGAGAATTATCCTCGTCTATATACGTCGACGTTACATATTATTCTAGAAACGTAAGTAATACTCGTGCACACAGGTAATGTATATGGTTGTTGATTTATTTAAATGCCATTTCATTTCAAATCAATATGATATGTGTTTCATCTTGTCAAATCCATATATGTATTGGAAAACAGATTTTTAAAATATTTAAAAATGCAACTATATTGTGAGTGTCTATATTAAACAAGTTTCGTAGTGTAGTATAGTGTAAATGAGTTCTCCGAACGCAAGTTTGCTAGACCTTGAACTCAACTCGTTTAGAGTCGAGTGTTTTTAATTCGAGCTCAGCTCGTGATGATAACGTATAGCCTATATTCGGGTCACGGACCCAAATGATAGACATTACTAATGCCCAAACCCACCACGAGTGGACCATCATAACAGTGATTTGGGCTAGTATGATAACGGCTTGGTCTCACGAAAGCCCAAGCCGAAAGTTATTTATAGTTATGATATGGATATCCCTTATTTAAGGGATATATATCCAAACCGGATATACACCGAAGAGTGAGGCACATGTATCCAATAAGGATTCCATGCCTATATAAACAATATCATAACTCTCGGTAAAGGTACGACATTACAACCCTAATTCTTATATACAACCCTAAAATCGATAACTTACTCTCACGCCGGAGGATAATCGTGGGAGACAATCCCACGATAAGCCTAACGGTGTTTGTTTGTTTTCTTTGTGCGCAGGTCTCAAGCATTAAGATCGAATTGGTACGAGAACAGGAACCCAAACAAGGAACGCCCAACTATTGTATCAACAAGTGGCCCCATCCGTGGGACCCTACACTAAGAACTAGAATGACGAAGCACACAAACTCAAGCCAGCGGACTCCGCAGTTGGAAAAAACACACGGTGACTCCCAAAAGAGGAAGAACCAAGATTCAATCCCTAGACAGGCCTCTGGAACAACCAGTGCGCCTGGACACCAAGAAACGGGCTCAACTCTAATCCTCCCAACTATAGAGTTGCTCGTAAGTACTACTCAGACCACCACGGTGGTTCCAAACACTGAAGAACTTCAGCGCACCCTCTTCAATACTCCCCACCAAACGGCACCTATAATGGACAACACTGTGCCGCCTGGCGCACCTAACCGAGATAGGGCACCTAATGTTGAGGCAGAAATTCTTGCGCTGGAAGAGGATGCGCCTGAGTTAACGTTAAGTAATTTTGTATCCCAAAATTACGAAACCCTAACTACCCTCATGCAAGAAGAGGCAAGGAGAAGGTCAAGTATGAGCCTGCAAGCCCGGCTCAACTTTGGTCCTGAGCGCGAATCACCCCCACCACGCTATCAGAACGAGGTGGGCGAGAAGGGTACACGTAGACCCCCAGTATTCACCAGGATTGGAAGAAAAACTGCGGAAGACGAAACATCTGATTCGCAGTACTCAGAAGAATACGAAGATGATGGAATGCGCACCAACGTCCACTCTAGACTTGGTAACCGCAGAGTACAAGACAGACTTGGGCGGCAACACTCACCGAGCGACAGCTCTTCAAGGTCTGGTAGCAGAAGAATCCAGGATAGACTGGGGAGACGGGCGCCCCCAAGTGAAAGTCCTCCAAGTTCAGATTCTGAGGAGAAAAGGCGCAAACGTCGTAAAAAAGACAACTATTCCTCCAGTGACTCCTCGGACAACGAGGATAAAGAAACAGGACATTGGAAGTCCAGAGGAAGACGTCGTGACGAAGAAGATGAAGACATATCTCTTCCTTGGCGCCGCCAAAAGATCGATGCATTTACAGGCCGCATCAGTGACTACTCGGATGATAAGAAGAGGCGCATGCCCACCAATGTGAAAACATATGATGGAACAGGTGACCCCGACGATCACCTAAAAAATTTTGAATCTGCTGCCACCATCAAAAATTGGCCACAGCCTGTATGGTGTCATATGTTGAACTCTACACTAGTGGGGAACGCGCGGACCTGGTTTAGCAAGCTTCCACGAAGAAGCATAAACGGGTTCGAAGAACTACGCAAAGCATTTCATTCGAACTTCACTCAAAGGAAAAAGTATGCCAAGAACCCTGTTGAGCTAGCCAGGGTGAAACAGCGTCAAGGGGAATCAACAAGCGCTTATGTGGAGCGCTTCAAAGATGAATGTACACATGTAAAAGCGTGTCCTGAAGTGCTAAAAATCTCAGGATTCATGAATGGGATAAATAACCCAGAACTCATCAGGAAATTAAATGATAAGGTTCCCCAAACCTTTGATGAGTTAATGAAGCGCACAAGGTCCTTCATCCAAGGAGAAGCAGCAGCCGCAGATAGTAAAAAAGGCTACTCAAATTATAGGCAACAAGAATAGCTTAGGAGACAATCCAATGACCAGGGTAGCAATCGCAACAAGAGTTATCGCAGCCAGGGAAGTGGACGAGAAAATGACAAATACACCCCCTCACGAAAACACCAAGGGAGATATTCGTAACGGAGGGCGCAAACTTTCCGAAGCCCCCACCAATGCGCACCCCTGAGGACCGGCGCGTGGGGAATGGATACTGCGAATAGCATGGACAAAAGGGCCACACTACCAACGAGTGCGTCCAACTATGACAATTGATCGACAAACTGGTAAAGGAAGGTAGAATGGATCACCTCGTTAAGAATATAAAGGAAGGAAAAGAAAAACCAAAGAATGGAGGCAAGAAGGAGACAAGCAAAGACAAGGCTGACACAATCTACATGATACAATCATGGCAGCGAAAAACTAGGCAAAAAGTCAGCCAAAAGTTCTCCTCTAAGAATGAAATTTCCTTCCCAACTCTCGCTGCGGACAACGCAGTAATGGAGCCACTCACCATTGAAATACATACAAGGGGTCACGATATCCACCGTATGTATGTAGACGGAGGGGCATCCGCAGATATTATGTAAGAACATTGCTTCAAAAGGCTGCGACCAGAGATACAAAGTCAGCTGATCCCTGCCACGACATCGCTGACAGGATTCACAGGAGAGAAGATATGGCCCATGGGGCAATTACGCCTACTCGTGGTCATAGGTAATGAGCAGCACTCTACGGCTGCTTGGATGAACTTTATGGTAATCAAGTCCCCCTCGCCATACAACGGCATCATCAGGAGACCTGGAATATCATCCATGCACGTCGTACCGTCCACAGCGCATGGGATGCTCAAATTCCCAGTAGAAGGAGGCATTGTCACCCTCTACAATACCACTGTGTCACCAAAAGAGTGTAACACAGTAGCCAGTGAAGTGGAGAATCTCCCAGAACAACGCGCAGCCAAAATACCAAACTTAAAAATTGCCATCCACCCAGATTACCCAGATCAGCAAATATCAATTGGAGGGTCACTGTCTGACAAAGGCAGAGCAGCTGTGTGCGCACTCCTGCAAAATAACCTAAACATCTTTGCATGGGAACCAAAGCACATGACTGGAGTGCCACGCTCTATTACGGAGCACAAGCTATAAATCCGACAAGGATATCCTCCAGTACGACAGAAAAAGCGCGGCCAGGCTCCAGATCGCGCAAAAGCCATCCTGGAAGAAGTACACAAACTTGTAGACGCAGGTATTATGCGCGAAGTCTACGATCACGACTGGCTCTCTAATCCAGTAATGATAAAAAAGAGTGATGGCAGTTGGAGAATGTGCGTGGACTTTACTGACCTCAATAAAGCATGTCCACAGGACTGCTACCCGCTGCCAGAGATAGACTGGAAGGTAGAATCTCTGTGTGGATATCCCTTTAAGTGCTTCCTAGACGCATACAAAGGATACCATCAAATTCAGATGGCTGAAGAAGATGAAGAGAAAACAGCCTTCTACACAAGTCAAGGGGTCTTTTGCTATACAAAAATGCCCTTTGGTCTAAAGAACGCGGGAGCAACATACCAGCGATTGGTGGACACAGCATTTGAGAAGCAAGTGGGTCGCAACCAAGAGGTTTATGTCGATGACCTTGTTATAAAGAGTCACACAGAGGAAGAATTGGTGCGTGACATTGAAGAGACGTTCAAAACATTGGGAAAAATAAACATGAAGTTAAATCCCAAGAAGTGCACTTTTTGCGTGACAGAAGGCATGTTCCTTGGGTATTTAATAGATCCTGATGGCTTAAAGTCTTGCCTAGAAAAGACAAAAGCGGTCATTGATCTCCCTTCTCCGCGCACATTAAAAGAAGTCCAGTCATTAAATGAAAAGCTAGCTGGACTAAACCGATTTTTGTCCAAATCAGCGGACAAATCACTTCCTCTTTTAAAACACTCACGAAGTGCACAAAAAAGGGAGACTTTCGTTGGACTGAGGAGGCGGAAGAAGCCTTCCAACAACTCAAGCAGCATCTTGCATCACTTCCCAAACTTGTCGCACCACGACCAGGAGAAGAGTTGATCATGTACTTATCTGCAACCCATGGAGCAGTTAGCGCAGTACTATTGACAGATAGGAACTTCGTTAAAACGCCCATATACTTTGTAAGCAAGGCACTCAAAAAGACAGAGACTAACTATACTGCTGTGGCAAAGCTGGTCCTAGCTCTAGTATTCACAGTTAAAAGACTGCGCAGATACTTCCAGGCGCACCCAATAGCTGTAATCACGGACCAGCCTATCAAACATGTGATCTCTAAACCTGACGCATCAGGACGACTACAAAAATGGAGTGTGTTATTGAGCGAGTATAACATCTCGTATAGACCACTCACTGCAATCAAGGGGCAGATATTAGCCGACTTTATTGTTGAGAAGCCAGATACCGATACTCCACCTTCAGCAAGCAAGACAGAACTACAAGAACCATGGGTTCTATTTACAGACGGATCCTCATGCGTGGACGGATCAAGCGCAGGCCTTATCCTCACTAATCCAGAAGGAGTAGAATTCACCTACGCACTGCGTTTCGAATTCACAGCCACAAACAATGAGGCAGAATACGAAGCCCTACTGGCTGGACTGCGTATTGCAACTCAAATGGGTGTACGTAACCTAGAGGCAAATGTAGATTCCAGGCTAGTAGCCAACCACGTTCTAGGTGAATATGAAGCCAAGGATGAACACATGATCCAATACCTTGAAAAAACCAAGTCTTTGATTCAGAATTTTGATAGATTTACCATCAAACAAGTCCCTAGAGGAGAAAACAGGAAAGCTGATGCGCTTAGCAAGATCGCATCTACAAGCTTTGCGCACCTATTAAAACAGGTATTGGTGGAAACTCTAAAAAATAAATTAATCTCGGAGTTGGAAATATCCACGGTGATAGAGTAACAGGATCCTACGTGGATGACACCTATCATTGAATTTATAAGCAAAGGAATCTTACCACAAGATCATAAGGACGCTCGAAGGGTACGGCGCGCAGCACAGAGATTTGAACTCCGAGATGGCGTCCTATATCGACGTGCATTCCTACAACTATGGCTCCGATGCGTCGGACCTCTTCTAGCAGATTACGTACTCCGAGAAATCCACTCTGGTTCATGTAGCATGAACTCACGACCACAGTCTGTAGTGGCACGCGCCCTGCGGTCAGGATACTATTGGCCTACTATGCACCGCGACGCACGGGATATGTTAAAAAAATGCAACGATTGCCAAGTCCACAGGCCAATTCTGCGTCGACCACAACAAGAGTTAACTCCCATCACCTCACCATGGCCATTCTATAAATGGGGCATTGACTTCGCAGGCCCTTTTCCAGTTGCAGTGGGAGGGCTAAAAGTCCTCATTGTAGCTATAGACTATTTTACTAAGTGGATTGAGGCAAAAGCAGTGGCGAGCATCACCGGCAACCAGGTCAAACGCTTCGTGTGGGACAACATTGTGTGTCGCTTCGGACTACCTAGAGAGATTATTTCGGACAACGGAAAACAATTCTGTGATAACGCATTCAAAGATTGGTGCACGCAATTAAACATTACACAACACTTTGCTTCAGTTAAGCACCCACAAACCAATGGCTTGGTTGAACGCGCGAATCGCAGTCTGGGCGAAGGAATAAAAGCGCACCTTGACAGACATAAAGGAAGATGGGTGAATGAATTGTCGCATGTTTTATGGGCGCACCACACAACAATTAAAACCAGTACCGGAGACGCGCCATTCTCTCTTGTTTATGGGACAAAAGCTGTCATACCAGCCGAAATTGGAATGGCAACAATCCGTACAGCGGAAATAAACGTCACAACAAATGACGATGAGCGGCGCATAGACTTGGACCTGCTGGAAGAAAGGCGTGAACGGGCAGCTATACGTGAAGCAAAGGCTAAAGCAAAGATGAAGAAGTATTATGATGCAAAGGTCAAACATACTTCTTTCAGGCCAGGAGACTTTGTATACCGCGCCAATGATGCAAGTTACGCAGAAGACACGGGCAAGCTTGGACCCAAATGGGAAGGACCCTATGAGGTCACGGATGCACTAGGTAATGGTGCATACAAGCTGCACGATATGGAAGGCCACGAGCTGGCACGCACTTGGAATATCTACAATCTCAAGAGATGCTATCTTTAGGAAAGGCTACGGCCCACACTCAGACAACTTTGCACTTTAGTACGTGCCTAATAAATATCTGTCTTTGAATTTTTTTTAGGAATTGTCTTCTATCTTTAAAAACTTGCAAGTATTAATAAAAACATTCTAGCTAACTCCATAACACATTTAACTTTATTGCGCACATTTTTTATTATGTTTCAATATCGTTATTTTATTTTTTTCCTACATGGCGTGCATGCACTTATTAAAGACCTACGATGGCAGAAAGGATGAGTAAACCTACTAACTAACTCGTTGAGTAAGAGGGTTGCAAACCCATCAACACTGGATCACGCATCCTTGCTAAGCGCCTTACTTTCAAGACGTTGAAGTAAGTTTACATGCGCATTCCACGACGGATACGCAACATAGCATACACTGTACATGCTTAGCAATCCACGAGCCAAGACTCTTGGTCATTTTGATATAGTCTTTGCAAAACAACGCAAGTCTATCTTCACATTTATGATTTTTTTTTAAAGTTATGCAGTTAATAATAAATCATTTTAAGTATGTCGCGGTTTCAATTTGACTCTTGGATGATCTTTTACACAAAAGAAAACAATCTAAGTACAAATAACAAGGCGTACGAAATAAAAAGAAACATTATTATTCATAAGAACTACGAGTTTATACAAGTTATAATTACAAAAATACACATCTAAATGCTATGAGCACGCCTATGACTTGAGCTACTAGCTGTAGATGCCAATTCCCCAGCCTCACTCAGCCTCCTTAAAAGGCTGCTATCTTCCTGAGACGCCGTTGGCACGCTAACGGGAATCCCATCAGACCTGGGGAGATGGGCCGCGCTAACACCGCAAAGAACGGCCTTCCCCTTCACGCCCTTCTTATGAGCAGCCCTTGTCTCATGAGCCTCTAAGCATTTCTTCAAGGACATCTCCTTCTCAAGAGCAAAGGGACTGAGCATATGACGGGGACGACCAAAAACAGGTACATTCAGCTGCGACTCGTCGGGCTTCAGAAAAAAGTCAGGGTGCGCCTCTGCATCCTCAGCTATGTGTCTGGCCAGTGTTAGGCCCTGCATGATCACACTGATCGGATAATCCTGATCACTCTCCAAGCGGGCAATATGAGGAAAGTCGAAGACTTTCATCTTCTCCATAGCCTCCACTAGCTCATCAAAAGCATCGGCCTTATACCCAGGCACCTCCGCAAGCGGCACATACAACATTTTGCTCTCAGCAAGCTCCTCCGCAGCCTGGGCCTTGCCACGAGCCATGGCGCACTCCACGACCTTCCCAAAAGCTTCTACAACTTCCGGGGACTCCAGAGTACCCATGGCAGCCAAGCGCAGACCATGGCTAATCAGCCACCTGCACACGCAACAACGCACACGTTAGGAAGCATCAAGGCACTAAGGAGTCAACAGAGAATTCACAAAAAAGATATATACCTGCGTTCAGCGATTGTAGACATCAGATGAGGGTACAACTCCTCATCATACTCGATACTCAACTTCCGCAGCTTGCTCTCCTGCACTTTCACTTTTTCCTTTACGCGCTCGCAGAACTCATTAAGCTGAGTAAAATGCTTGCTTTGATTCTCCTGCAAGTATTTCAACGCCTAGGCGCAGCTAGACATGTGCTGCTCAGCTGCAGCACGTTCACGCTTCAGCTCAACCATCAAGGATAGCTTCTCATCAGCAACCTTCCTATCATGCACGGTGGTAGACTCTACCTCTGCTCGCGCATCAGCTAACTGCGCCCTGAGCAAGGCAATCTCCTCATCCTTCTGAGCGAGACTACTACCTTCCCCAACATACCGCGCCTTCAACTGAGTAACTAACTCAGCCTGACGCTCAGCAGCAGCACCAAGCTCTTCTATCAGCTGTTGCGCATACATCTCTTCATGCGTCCTCACCGGCTCCTCTACATGAACATGAGCCACCTGAGGTGGCACCAATCCCTCAACGAACGTTGCATCACCCCCTGCAGCACTGCCACTATATGCAAAAAACAGAGAAGTCAAGGATAAGTACTACGAAGTAACATATATAAATGTAAATACTTAAGTAAAGGTCACTCACCTAGGAGGCGCAGTCCCAGCATTCTCCTGCGCAGCAACAGACGATGACGTCTCCTCCTCTGTGGATTCATCCACAATAATGGTATGATGTCTGCGCTTGGAGGTCCTTTCACCATCATCAACAACAGCCTTGCGCTTCACACCCTGGCGCTCCTCTTCAGAGTCAGTGTTGATGAGGCGAAAAATGATCCGTTTTTAGGGGGTCATTTAAGCCCGGAATTGAATTTATTTAATCAAATATTGCCCTAAATCGTTCTTTTTGGGATTTTAGGTACTTTTGGAGTGAATTCTGGAGAAGGAAGCATTTTTGGACATTTTTTTAGCATAAAATTGAAGAAAATGGCAAAGTCTTAATTTTCCTTGCTGGGAAAAGTACCTGACGGCGTCACAAGGTTCTACATGACGACGTCAAGAGTAAAACAAGAGGTAAAGTGGATAAAGTCCGTGACGATACAGAAGCATTTCACTATGGGCATGACGGCGTCACCATAGGCCGTCATGTCCAATTGCATGTGACGACACATTGTAACTTCACACATGACGGCGTCAAACTTGGATCTAGGCAATCCGATATCACTATGGGCGGCGAGTTGACGGCATCAGATATTTCTTCTTGAAGCCGTCACGATGGAAAATCTATATATAGTTTTGCAATTTTCATTCATAAGTGTGTAACATTAGAGGGCTGATGAGGCGAAAAACGAACCATTTTTAGGGGGTCATTTAAGCCCGGAATTGAATTTATTTGATCAAATATTGCCCTAAATCGTTCCTTTTGTGATTTTATGTACTTTGGGAGTGAATTCTGGAAAAGGAAGCATTTTGGACGTTTTTGGAGCATAAAAGTGAAGAAAACGGCAAAGACTTAATTTTCCATGCTGGGAACAGTACCTGACGGTGTCAAGAAGGAAAATATGACGGCGTCAAGAGCAAAATGCATGACGACCCAGAGAAAACCTGACGGCGTCAGAAGTAGGGCGTCAAGAGTTATTTTGGTGACGGCCTGGAGCAGGATTACACATGACGGCGTTAGACCCAGATTTAGGCAGTCCGAGAACTTTATTGGCGGCGAGATGACGGCGTCAGAAATTTACTCTTGACGCCGTCACCTCTCAAAATCTATATATACTTTTCTATTTTTCATTCATTAGGAGAGGACTTGTGTGGAGAATACTAGGGTCGAACCTAATAAACCCTAGGTCTTTTGTAACCGTATTTTCAAGGGTTTTCACCCCTTGAAACCTTTCATGTTCAATTAAGATAAGTCTTCTTTCAATTCATTCAATATGTCTATGTGTTGTTTGAATATATCTTATGCTTGTCTTGATTATAACATGCTAGGCTAGATCTTTCATGTGTTTGCTTAGATGTAATGAAACCTAGATGTTGATTATAGGTTGATTGCTTGTTTATAGTTGTAATGGATGAATGATTTCAATGTTAGGCTTAAGAAAACTGGCAGATCTCCATTGTGTAACTTGCTTGAACGTCTTAAGAAACATGAACCGATGTGTACTAGGTTTTTATGATTGTATTTAATGCATGAGCGGATTCTAATGATCCCATGTTAGGAGCTTCTTAGCCGGCTCGACATAGGAGTGAAGTAGGAGCTTATAGGATTGGTGAAGTAAGTACACCACCCCATGAATGGTATTAAGGAATACAATCCATCATCCACGCAACTGTAACAAGTAATTAACCTGTAAAAGATATCAAGGGAGTAGTGAAATCTAAGTAAACACAATTCTCCCACATATTGCTCACACCACTATCTTAATTTAGTTTATTTTCATTTTAATTATTTTATTTTGATTGCATCTTAGTAATTGAGTTAGTTGACTAGCAACTAATTCCGCCCACTCTTCTAAAAACCGAGATTTTAATTGCTTTTATAAAAACATAAAAAAATACAAAAAGAATCATCCCTCACCTCTAGACCTAGTTTTTAGGTTTTCTAATCCTAGAGACACTATTCCTGAGTTGAACGATTAATCCCCCGGTACTTGTCACTATACTATACTACAACGATCAGGTACACTGCCTGGTAGGGGTTGTAAGCTTCTCGAGATCCCTCGAGAGGTAAAGCCTGGTGCAATTCCCACGTATCAAGTTTTTGGCGCCGCAGCCCGGGGAATAGTTATTGTCTAGGTTAGGATTTCTTTTATTAGGTTTACTTGCTAGATTCCTTTCTAGTAAGATTTTATTTTTATTTTTAGGTTTTCTTTAGTCTATCTTATTTCTTCGTGTCTTTGTTCGTAATCTTTACCATCCGACATCATGGAAGGTGGTAACATCTTTGAACCCATCAACCCACCACAACAAGACCACCCATAAAACCCACCACTAGCTAACCAACCTCTTAGGCCCCGAACCCCAGGAGAGTATTCCCGACCTAGCCACCAAGGCTATCGAAACACCATTGAGCTCACCCAAGGAGCCAATGTGTCTCCCTTGCGAGCCGACACCATCCGGTTGGTGCAAAGCGGATGTGCATTCCATGGACTTCGTTCCGAAGATCCAAATCAACATCTCAAGGACTTCCTTAAAATCGTAGATTCTATAGACCTTGATGCTACAACTAGAGAGTCAACCCGATTACGCCTATTCCAATTCTCTCTACGTGATCAAGCTAGTCAATGGCTTGAGCATTTACCCGCGGGATCCATCACCTCATGGGATGATCTCACCACTCGTTTCCTTGCTCAATTTTTCCCAACGGGGAGAACTACCAAGCTTAGAAATGATATCTTGATGTTCCAACAACGTCAAGGTGAAACTCTATATGAAGCATGGACTCGTTTCAAGGACTTACTCCAAAAAGTCCCTCATCATGGCATAGATCTTTGGCTCCAAATCCAAATCTTCTATGACCATATCGATCTCTGCACAAGGCGAACCATAGAAGATCTTACTCTCTATGACAACGAAAGTTGGAATGATCCCCGTGATTTGAACAAAACGGTCAAGGCAATATCTTTGCCTTCGAACAATTCTAGCACTCCCGACCGTAGGATCATGGAACTTGAGGACCAAGTCAAGTTTCTCATGAAATCTTACGAAGCTCCCAAGCCTTCAAGCCAAGTGAACAAAATCACTTCTTCATGCGAATTATGTAGTGGTCCCCATGACACTCGTGATTGTGTGGAACTCCCCGGAACAGCTTTTGTGGACTACGCATCCTCGCGTACCGACGAAGCGGGAGATAAGTGGTACACTTTCAAACCCGAGCCAAACCCTTATGGTGATTCCTACAACCCCGCTTGGAAAAATCACCCAAATCTTAGGTGGAAACAAAACCAAACCAATTCTTCCAATCCGCCTAATCGTTACCAACCAAACGGTCCACCCTCCAACCGTACTTTCAACAACAATCCTTCTAACATCTATGGTAGTACCAACTGTTGGAGTATGCTCGTGTCATAATAAATAATTATGTGGCTAGACATATGTGAGCCTATGGGGTCACACACTTATACACAGAGATACCATTTTATAGATTGTATTTATCGTATTTACAATATATAAATGACCACGTAACGCGGGATCTATAACGGGCTATTAAGTACTAAGTTAGACTTAGTGTTTTTGGATTGGACCAACAATGGGCAAACCCATTGAAGGCCCTTACCATGGCCGGCCTAGGGGAAGAGAAAAAGGGGCAAGATGGGCTTTTGGAGGGGTTAGATGTAACTATGATTATGATAAGATTAACTTTGATTTAGTCTTTGATTATCACTTATGACAATATACCCTACCAAAAACGTTTCCCCCCCCCCCCTCTCTCTCTCAATGTGACGGCAAAACAAACACACCTTTTAGGGTTTGTGTTTTGATCTCTTGTTTTGCTTCATTTATTGTAGATGAATCAAGAATCATGGTTATGTGCTCAAGACTAGCATCGGATGGTGTTACATGACGTGTAGTGTGGACATAACATAGAGGTGATCTCCATTGATCACTTGGTTTCATTGGTGATTCGTGATTGTTGGTGACGGTCTCCATACGATTCAACCGATCACGCTACAAAGGTATAAAAACAATTTATTGTTATTGATTGATCATATGGCTATATGGATCCTTATTGGTGATGTTTTCCGCTGCGTTTATTCCTTTCATATATGTTTTATATTCATACATCACCATTAGTGGTATCACGAGCCATCATATGTGCCATATGATTATCGGGTATGCATAAAAATGGCTAAAACGGGTGTTTTTTGATGATTTTTGAAGTCATGGTTAAAACAACCCTAGGGCTCCAATTTTTTTCTCATAAGACGACCCTTTAGGGATCTTATGATCTGCACTTTTTAGTCCCATGGCTATTTGTTATGCATACGCTAATTGGTTACTTGTCGGGTACGTGAAAAATGGCCTAAAACGCGTGTTTTTGATCAGTTTTCGAAACGGTTTTAATTCAGCCCCTAAGGCCATATTTTCTGTGGTTAAATGGTATTTGGAAGGTCCTAATATCAGTGGGTTATGACCCTTAACTAATAGGAAACACGTACCCAACGGGGTTTTAATTCTTGTCAATTATTTCTTCGTTTTCGTTGGCTAACAATTTATTTCTTGTTATTTATTTTGTTTCCATGGCAAATACATGCATGCTTGTCCATGGAGTTAGCCAAAACCATGTTTCATTCATAATATTATGGTATTATTATGTTTATATGCAAAGCCGATGAAAGCCTAGACCACTTGTGCATTGAATGTTTATATTTGCTGAATTGTTTAGTAAATATGATTATGTCTTCTTGTAAATTCATAATCATGAAGTATGTAATTAAATTGTAAACATGGGGTAATTAATTTATAAAAGGATAATTATCGAAAATACTAAATATGAACCTTGAGAATTCAATTAATGAATTAATGCAACACAAATCGTAAACAAAAGTTTGTTCTTTTCTTGTTAAAAGGATCAAACTAAGTCTTCCTTTCCTTGTAAGAAAGAGACTTGTTCCTATCATTTTCCTTATGAGGAAAAGCCATAATAGGAATATTTGAATTGTCCTAATTCTAATCAAACTCAAAGCACACATACTCTAGAAATCGTGATGTCTTGTAAAGTCAAAACGGTTAAGTATGTTTGCACATCTTATTTTTTCAAGTTCGTTTTATAACCCTAGTTTTGGTTTTGAAACCTTCAAGAAATATAAGATATTTGGATAACTAGAGAACATGTTTTCTATAGCTACCAAACTAATATGAGTTAAAATAATTAGAAAACAGAAATATCAATAAACCGAAAAGTGGTAAAGGCAATTACTAGCATGATTACCTAGCAATGTGTCTTAACCCGATAAACATGGAGGAACTGCATGCCTAATTTTCAAGTTTAAAATAATGGCTAGCCCATCATCTATATATTAGAACTTGATGCACTTCCTTGAATACCTAAGTACATGTTACTAGTCATAGTGACTCACATTAGCAATAATGTGTAGATATTCAAAGAAAGCAGGAAAGTATCCAATCATCACTCACTCTCCACTGGTGATGTAACACTTTTAATGTTGTCTAATCCAGTGGGAGCTACATGATTGTATTACTGGTGATGAAACACATGTAATGTTCTCTAATCCAGTGGGAGTTGTAAGCTCTATTAACTTACAAGTTGCCCATCTTTTTTCTAGATTGTCTTGAAATAATACATTACTTTCCACATATGAAGCATCATAGTTTTTATGAGAACCATTGCATGAATTTATTAGATAACTTGTCGCGTTCCTGATGTTGCTTCCTGAAATGTTATCAATAAAATTGTTGTGCATGATTCTTTATAAAAGAGATAAAGTTCTACACATCTATATTTTGATTTTGACTAAAATCATATGTTATCTGTGACATTGTCATATTTGCTTGCATAATGTCGTGCCATGCACAAGTGGGAGAAATCTTAATTGTGTGCAAGGTACAACATATAACAATATGACTAATGGTTTTTCTTGACTGCAAGATAAGAAAAATAAGGTTCTGCTAGGACTTATACACATAAAATGTATGTTGCCCTAATTAAAAAAAATGTCAAGATAACATGAAAAGTTACTTCAACATATTTGCTTAATTGTTTAGTAAATATGATTATGTCTTCTTGTAAATTCATATTCATGAAGTATGTAATTAACTTGAAATTACTATTGAGGCCAATTATCGGCACTCATAATTACTTTAGTTGAATATGTTTAGGTCTCTTGTAAAGACATAAACATCAATTCCGTTAATTGTTGAAAGACTTATAACGTAAAGTAAAGACGTTAATTTGTTATGTCTTCTTGTTAAAGACATGTACACTTACGACGTATAATAAAATATTTAATGTTTATGTTTTCTAGTTAAAGCATACACATGAAGTTATTGACTTGGTCAAAGACTTTAAATATAAAGTATGCAGTAGGCTAAAAATACTATTGATGCCATCTGGTATGACTTGGTTGGCAGATACGTAAGCCAAAAAGTATAAGTTCATCTAATGAGTTGTGTGATAGTCTCACAACATCTATCCACTTGGAATACCACAACTTTATGGTATGTCCATCATGGATATCATTTGATCTTTGATGACTTAAACTCTTTTACCTCAAAAGCAATCAAGGTTAGAAAATTGGATGTGCCATGCGTACACCCAATATGGTTCCAACCCAGAAGGAATTTAAGACACCATTGTATTATGGAATGGGATGAATCCCATTATGTCTTGATTTTAGTTCTGAATTTGTTAAATACCTAAGAGTAAGTAATTAACAAACTAGAGTCAAGAACTAACGATGTATTTTGGATGTCCCACTTGAAAACAATTTATTGTTAATCAAGATGCTGAGTACTTGGAGATTAGTCTCCACTTACAAAAGCAAGTGGGAGCACCTTTAGATCTTGAAGTCATTCAAGAGCTAAATCCACAACCTTCTGAGTACACTTGCTAATGTCATTCTAAGGCTGAACATACATATGTTAAACCATAGATTGATATCTCACATTCATAAATCCGCAAGGATACCCCTAACACTTGAATGATATTTTTTATATCAATGTTAAGGGACATAAGTTGGAGGATCATAGTGAACCTGCTAACTAAAGAGATGCATTATCAGATCTTGAATCTGATGAATAGCTCAAAACTATGAATGATAAGATGCAGTCCTTGATAGATAATCACTCATGGAGCTTGATTGATCTCTTACCAAATCAGTTAGACTGTGAGGTTTAAAATGAGTTTCTTGATAAGAATACTCAAAAGGACAAACTTGTACACACATTTAACGCATGCGTAGTAGAAGGAGTTTACTCGTACTCAAGAAATTGATTATGATTAAATCTTCATACTTACAAAAATTAAATGTATAAAGATGATTAATTGCCATACTTGTTTTCATGTAAATGAAATATGAAAATAGGATTTTAGAACACTTTTGATTACTTTTGCAAGGACGATGAGTAATCAAAAGGGTTTATGAATCTGTATAATCTTTATTATGTATACAAGACATAAGAATCCAGGTGTGGATTAGATCATGCATCTAGGAGCAGAGATCTTAATTTAATCATTAATTTGATTTTGATTAAATAAGATTACTCCCGAGAACTCAGAGTGCAAGTAGGATAAATGAATTTATTTTCTTAAATCTCATATGTTGTTAACATATAAGAAACGATATTCCATCTAAGCTAGACTTTAATCCTTAGCCTGGAATGAAGTTTTAATTAAGGAATTTAGGAAATAAAACATAAAACCTTGTTGCATGTGTTTATTAGAATAAACATAAGCGGTTAATAATCTAAACACAATATGACATGTCATTGAGGGGAGTCTCAATGATCAATCTTACATGATGAGATTGAATGCATGAGTGGAAATCTTAAGTTTGACTATAGGATTCATTATGTAAGTCATATTATGTATTGGATTATTTATATCATTTGCATGAATGCAAGATGAGTTGATAACAACAAATATCTAAGTGAAAGTCATTAGATAATTGTTAAACGAACAACCTCATGGACATGCAAAGGACCAAATATTTGTTCAAACGTTTACGGATATTTGAGGAGCTCTGTTATGTTTTCATTCATTAATGCTTATATAACTGAGATGATGCTCAACCCTAGTCGTAGTAGGATGACATCATGAATGATGACACCTCTAACTAGATGTACTCGATTGAGAGCATTAATGCATTATACATTAAAAGAATAATAATACTTTACAGTTTAGGAAACTGTTATTATGACTGTCTAAAGTAGGTGTTTTGCTAGCTTCAAACACACTATGGAATGTATTGTTGCAATACTCGTAATGTACTTGATTGCACACATACAAAAGGACAATCATCATTCAAAACATTTTTGAATTTTGAAACAAGTATTCTCAAAGTTTACTCAGATGACTACTTGTTGTCTTGTACAACAAAATTAATCATGTTGGAAACATCGGATTCTGATCTGTATGTAGTCTTGTGCATATCTGTTTTTAGTATTTGGATAATGGAACTGTAAGCAGTCGTATTATATAATGAATTGATATACCGGGTATTATCGTCTTCATTTATACTACTGTGTTCTATATTTGCATGTTTAATCCATGAATAATTTATTTATTCTAAAATTGTCCATTGCCAGTTGACGATACGGGAGTATCATCGAATTAAGGCAAATGTGAGCGTGTTGGTGATTTATTTGCCAAACTCATATGTTGTTCATTGTGATGAACATTGGACTGACCCAACCTTCGAGAATTCACTGCATGGATCGGCGTCAATAGTGAATCTCACAAATGGTTATGTCTCTTATCCTTAGACTTGAGATGCAAGTAGGTCTTGCATGTGCGGAATTTTATTCTTTGATATGGTTAAACGCTGTCCTGAATAAGGTAGTTATAAAAACCATTTTCAGGAGTGATTTGAAACACATGAATGACACGTGCAGTCAAAATAGGATTTGTTCATCCATATGTCATGGAGTTAGATACTATTGGACCCCTCGATGAATTGAACAGATGTTTGTATGGCCGTACCCAAATGAGATTAAGATGAATCTTAATTCACTTGGTAATCTTGTTCAATATCTAGATCGAGAAACAGAATAGTTGAACAAATGGAATGACTTTGATCCATGTCTAGTGTTCAACATAGTATCTGTAACAAAAGGAAGGATGACATATAAACCATTTAAATGAGAAGTTTAAGAAACTACCCTCGCATATTTCTAGGGGCATTGGCGTGTTGCTAGACGCTAACCTTTGCTTATATAATTACTTGATTATTATGACGTCGCAAGTGGGAGCTGTTGGAGTATGCTCGTGTCATAATAAATAATTATGTGGCTAGACATATGTGAGCCTATGGGGTCACACACTTATACACAGAGACACCATTTTATAGATTGTATTTATCGTATTTACAATATATAAATGACCACGTAACGCGGGATCTATAACGGGCCATTAAGTACTAAGTTAGACTTAGTGTTTTTGGATTGGACCAACAATGGGCAAACCCATTGAAGGCCCTTACCATGGCCGGCCTAGGGGAAGAGAAAAAGGGGCAAGATGGGCTTTTGGAGGGGTTAGATGTAACTATGATTATGATAAGATTAACTTTGATTTAGTCTTTGATTATCACTTATGACAATATACCCTACCAAAAACGTTTTCCCCCTCTCTCTCTCTCAATGTGACGGCAAAACAAACACACCCTTTCAGGGTTTGTGTTTTGATCTCTTGTTTTGCTTCATTTATTGTAGATGAATCAAGAATCATGGTTATGTGCTCAAGACTAGCATCGGGTAGTGTTACATGACGTATAGTGTGGACATAACATAGAGGTGATCTCCATTGATCACTTGGTTTCATTGGTGATTCGTGATTGTTGGTTACGGTCTCCATACGATTCAACCGATCACGCTACAAAGGTATAAAAACAATTTATTGTTATTGATTGATCATATGACTATATGGATCCTTATTGGTGATGTTTTCCGCTGCGTTTATTCCTTTCATATATGTTTTATATTCATACATCACCATTACCAACAATCTTGAAGGATTGATGTCCAAGTTTATGGCATCTCAAGAAGCTCGCATATCTAAGTTTGAAGCCGATTTCAAACAAAAGCAAAGCGAGATGACCACCAAAATTGACACATTGTTGAAAGTTCTCAATGACCGAGAAATGGGAGCACTCCCAAGCGACACGGTCAAGAACCCGAAGCTAAACGTTAATTTCATATCATCAGTTTCGTCACCCACTTCTTGTCCGCAATACTACTCGGTTAAATCAACGAGCACGTGTTTCAAACAAAACCAAATCCCTCAAAAGGACCAATTAAATAAAACACCCGATATAAAACCGGTCAAAAGCATAGTTGAAACACCTCCTACGCAAGACCTTGACGATGAATTCAAGGAGCTTCACCTTGAATGTCTCGTCATTGATGTCTTAGCCCGTGCTCCCTACTATAGTGCCCTCCTAGAAAAATATGAGAAATTTAAACTAGGTAAAAATGTGACCGCCTTCGTTCAAAACAAGTTGCCTAAAAAGCATGATGATCCGGGTATATTTGTTTTGCCTTGTAAGATAGGAAGATCCGAAACTTTTGACACACTAGCCGATTTAGGGTCAAGCCTCAACTTGATTCCCTTATCCCTTTTCACCACTATCAAGCTAGGAAAGTTAGAGGAGACGGAGGTATTAATTGGTCTAGCGGATGGGAGTATTGCCCACCCGGTTGGGATGATTAAGGATGTAGTTGTTCACGTAGGGAAGTTAACTATCTTAGCGGATTTTCACGTCCTAGACATGGTTAGTGACACTACATGCCCATTATTAGTAGGAAGAGGATTTTTAGCTACCGCCAGCGCCATGATAGATTGTAAGGAGTCTAAGATAGCGGTAGGTGAGGGTGATACTTGGTCGGTATATGATGTCAAGAAACATAGCTGTTGTGAGGATGAACCGACACCACATTGGGTAGAGATGAATAGGAGACCATCTAGATATGGACATTGGATATAAAGAAACTTTATAGGACCTCAACGCCCATTCTATCTAGAAAAAGATTTCATCGATAAGACACATTCGGTGGAACAACTCATAGCTAGAGATGAAGAGCTAGACCCTTTTGAGGACCCCCTTGTCTTTAGGAAAATGATTGAGTTCTTAAGCGTAATGCCTATTAATATAGAGATGAACAAGTAGAAAAGAAAGGGGGATAATTGTAAATGGAAGTGGGACAAGCCACCTAAGGAAGGTGACGGATCATGGCATATGAAGATGATTTTGTATGATCCGGATGGAGAAAAGTTTGAAAGGTCATACCGTACAAAGAAAACCGATAGGAAGTTGAAACCTAAGTTTGATCTCAAAAATGTCCTCAATGAGGAACTCATCTATGTCATGTAGTAACCCATGACCTTGAGTCTAGCTACAAGACTCGTAAATAAAGAAAAGCGCTTCTTGGGAGGCAACCCATGTTTTGTGTGATTTTTATTTTTGTTTGATTGTTATTTGTTTCCGTATGCATGCTTTATTTTTATTGTTGGTAGATCATGTTTCAAACTAAAATGGCGAAAATACTTTACTTTGTTGTTTGGCTTAGTCTTAACTTCATCCAAAGGTATTTCGCAAAAGATAAGGGTAAGGGGAAACCCCAAATATGTTTTTAAGAAACAAACTCGATCATGATTCTCCACAATATTAAGTGAACATGTATATTCGTATTTGTTAGAGTCAAATGCTTGTATCGAGTCATAATGATGTTTTGTAGGATTTTCCAGGAAGTAGGACAAAGTTTTTCCAGAAATTTTCCGGAAACTTAACATAAGAATTTCTGCAGGTCACTTCTGACGGCGTCAGGAAGAAATTCCTGACGGCGTCACGTGTAAAATTCTAGAAATTTTACCAGTTATGTTTTTCTAACAGAGTCTTAAAGTTTTTGTTGAATCTTTAGTTTTATAATCTCCAGGAGATCTGCAAACATCATACCACAAGCATTATATCTTATTTTGTTTTCTAGGATTTGTTAGCATATATAGATTGCCGCCTATTTTACGCGAGGTTGCCTTGTCTGTTTTCTCAGGTTTAACAGGTTATATATGACAAGAAGATGATTTATATTCTGGAAGGGAAGCTTTGATTGTTCATTTTCTTAGAGGAAGATCTAACCTGGTTACCATACTATCCATATCGAGTGAATCAGGGGAGTATTTGATTTCATTCTTTTACCTGTTTTACTTTTACATTCTTTACTTGAACATTGGGGACAATGTTCATCCTAAGCGTAAGGGGAGGGTAAAATGATGATACATTACAGATACACTTTCGCTTGAGTTTGTTTGTTCGATGGTAGGTGTGTAATAAAACTATGAGAAATACTTGTTAGTGTAATTTTAGCGCCAAATTTAAAATTTTTTACAACATTTAGGAGTGAAACTTTAGCCATAGCAAGCGTCTCATAGATAGGAGATTGTACGACTTGCACAAAACCGTATTATTCAGAAAAATTTTCCACCCAAATATGTGAGGTTCGCCTTTAGATTTGATAGGAAAAGCATTTACTATTAGTGCTTATGAGTGTACCGATAGCATTTAGGTTCTAGAACTTGCGTTAGTGATGCATCCCGAGACCGCTAGTGAGACTACATTCGTGTAGTAGGATTTACTACATGATAAGAGGCATTAGGATTACCCTTGTGTTAAACCCGTATCATAATTACTTGACCATTTAAGTCATATTACTTGGCTAGTTAAGTCAACTAATTTTTCCCACACCTTAGCGTTGTACTCATTTTTAGTACACGAAACCCCTAGTACACCCCTCCGAGCCTATATTTTCATTTCTAACTTTAAGCATCTTACTTAAAGGAAGAATTTGTTACAATTCACTTAAATGTACACCCAAATCGCCTTAGCCTTCCGTGTATGCACTCATCTTTAGTGCATTATTGTTATTTGTTTAAACCCTTAGTTAATTATCTAATTGATTACGTGGTTGCTAAGTTGAGTCATATCCTTGTACATATTGTTTTGGGACTCATGGGACTCATGGGTAAAGTACTAATTTTATGGAGTAATGGGGAAGAACATCATATTATTACCCCCATATGTGCGTTAATCTTAAAAGTACTCCAAGTGTTTTGATTTTCGTGATTCGAGTCATTAGATTAGTTTATTGTAAAGTATGTAAAGATTCAAGTGTAAGGGGAATGTACATTCCCTATGATGTATTATTTTGGATGGTAGGGTAAGAGTGTAAGCAAAATTAAAAAAAATATAGAAAAAGAAAAGAAAAAAACATACGGACTACCATCCCGTTACATTTTATGTTTATTTTTTGTTTTTTGTTATTTTTCATTTATTAGCTTAAGTCGAGTCTAGTCTTGGCTTAGCAACGTCATATTGTACATGTAATTAACCAAGATTATTAACTCGCCACCAGTAAAGATTTCCTATATCCAACAAAACCGTGTATTTCATATCCCTATACCTAATGTTACAACGCTTAAAAAGACCTCTTTGATAGTTTATCCTAGGTGATTACGCCATGTGGTGGAAGTTTGATCCTTTCCCAAGCCTATGGTAATCTATTTTGCTATGACAGGTAGTGAGAAATGTTTTCCATTTCCATATTGTGATATTACTTTATTACACACGAGAGATGTGAGAATCTAAACACTATTTGTGAGGTGCTAGTGTATGACCTGCGTGCTTGCCTTTGGTCTTTAATGGAACGATTATTTGTTGTAATTACTTTTATATTAGTGTTAAATGACCCCTAACTTGTATTTTGATTAGAATAAAAGCGCATTTGCTTGAGGACAAGCAAATCTCAAGTGTAAGGGTATATGATGAGGTGAAAAATGAACCGTTTTTAGGGGGTCATTTAAGCCCGGAATTGAATTTATTTGATCAAATATTGCCCTAAATCGTTCCTTTTGTGATTTTAGGTACTTTGGGAGTGAATTCTGGAAAAGGAAGCATTTTGGACGTTTTTGGAGCATAAAAGTGAAGAAAACTGCAAAGACTTAATTTTCCATGCTGGGAACAGTACCTGACGGCGTCAAGAAGGAAAATATGACGGCGTCAAGAGCAAAATGTATGACGACCCAGAGAAAACCTGACGGCCGTCAGAAGTAGGGCGTCAAGAGTTATTTTGGTAACGGCCTGGAGCAGGATTACACATGACGGCATCAGATCCAGATCTAGGCAGTCCGAAAACTTTATTGGCGGCGAGATGACGGCGTCAGAAATTTACTCTTGACGCCGTCACCTCTCAAAATCTATATATACTTTTCTATTTTTCAATCATTAGGAGAGGAACTTGTGTGGAGAATACTAGGGTCGAACCTAATAAACCCTAGGTCTTTTGTAACAGTATTTTCAAGGGTTTTCACCCCTTGAAACCTTTCATGCTCAATTACGATAAATCTTCTTTCAATTCATTCAATATGTCTATGTGTTGTTTGAATATATATTATGCTTGTCTTGATTATAACATGCTAGGCTAGATCTTTCATGTGTTTGCTTAGATGTAATGAAACCTAGATGTTGATTATAGGTTGATTGCTTGTTTATAGTTGTAATGGATGAATGATTTAAATGTTAGGCTTAAGAAAACTGGCAGATCTCCATTGTGTAACTTGCTTGAACGTCTTAAGAAACATGAACCAGTGTGTACTAGGTTTTTATGATTGTATTTAATGCATGAGCGAATTCTAGTGATCCCATGTTAGGAGCTTCTTAGCCGGCTCGACATAGGAGTGAAGTAGGAGCTTATAGGATTGGAGAAGTAAGTACGCCACCCCATGAATGGTATTAAGGAATACAATCCGTCATCCACGCAACTGTAACAAGTAATTAACCTGTAAAAGAAATCTAGGGAGTAGTGAAATCTACGTAAACACAATTCTCCCATATATTGCTCACACCACTATCTTAATTTAGTTTATTTTCATTTTTATTATTTTATTTTGATTGCATCTTAGTAATTGGGTTAGTTGACTAGCAACTAATTCCGCCCACTCTTCTAAAAACCGAGATTTTAATTGCTTTTATAAAAACATAAAAAAAAAAATACAAAAAGAACCATCCCTCACCTCTAGACCAAGTTTTTAGGTTTTCTAATCCTAGCGACACTATTCCTGAGTTGAACGATCAATCTCCCGGTACATGTCACTATACTATACTACAACGATCAGGTACACTGCCTGGTGGGGGTTGTAAGCTTCTCGAGATCCCTCGAGAGGTAAAGCCTGGTGCAATTTCCATGCATCAAGGGCATAACTTGGAGAAACCCTAGCACGATTTTTACTGTTCTTTCAAGGGTTTTTACCATTTTAAACCTTTCATGTTTAATTGAGATAAGTATCCTTTCAATTCATTCAATATGTCTATGTGTTGTTTGAATATATCTTACGCTTGTCTTGAATTTAACATGCTAGGCTAGATCTCTTGTGTGTTTGTTTAGATGTAGTGAAACCTAGATGTTGATTATGGGTTGATTGTTTGTTTATAGTTGTTACGGATGAATGATTTCAATGTTAGGCTCAAGAAAACTGGCAGACTTCCATAGGGTAACATGCTTGAACGTCTTAAGAAACCTGAACTAATGCGTACTAAGTTATTATGGTTGTATTTAATGCATGGGTGAATTCTAGTGATCCAATGTTAGAAGCTTCTTGCAGGCTCGACCTAGGAGTGAAGTAGGAGCTTATAGAGTTGGGGAAGTACGTACGCCACCTCACGAATGGTATTAAGGAATACAACCCGTCATCCACGCAATTGTAACAAACTATCAACCTGTAAAAGATATCTAGGGAGTAATGAAATCTAAGTAAACACAATTCTCCCCATTATTGTTCACACCACTAGTTTAATTAGCTTTATTTTCATTTTTGTTATTTTATTTTGATTGCATCTTAGTTATTGGGTTAGTTGAATAGCAACTAATTCCGCCCACTCTTCCAATACCCGAGATTTTTATTTGCTTTAATTAAAATATAAAAATACAAAAAGAATCATCCCTCACCTCTAGACCTAGTTTTTAGGCTTTCTAATCCTAGCGACACTATTTCTGAGTTGAACGATCAATCCCCCGGTACTTGTCACTATACTATACTACAACGATCAGGTACACTGCCTGGTGGGGGTTGTAAGCTTCTCGAGATCCATCGAGAGGTAAAGCCTGGTGCAATTCCCACGCATCAAGTTTTTGGCGCCGCAGCCCGGGGAATAGTTATTGTCTAAGTTAAGATTTCTTTTTATTAAGTCTACTTGCTAGATTCCTTTCAAGTAAGATTTTATTTTTTATTTTTAGGTTTTCTTTAGTCTATCTTATTTCTTCGTGTCTTTGTTCGTAACCTTTACCATCCGACATCATGGAAGGTGGTAACATCTTTGAACCCATCAACCCACCACAACAAAACCACCCACAAAACCCACCATTAGCAAACCAACCTCTTAGGCCCCGAACCCTTGGAGATTATTCTCGTCCTAGCCACCAAGGCTATCGAAACACTATTGAGCTCACCCAAGGAGCCAATTTGTCCCCCTTGCGATCCGACACCATCCGGTTGGTGCAAAGCGGATGTGCATTCCATGGACTTCGTTCCGAAGATCCTAATCAACATCTCAAGGATTTCCTTAAAATCGTAGATTCTATAGACCTTGATGTTACAACTAGAGAGTCGACCCGATTACGCCTATTCCAATTCTCTCTACGAGATCAAGCTAGTCAATGGCTTGAATGTTTACCCGTGGGATCCGTCACCTCATGGGATGATCTCACCACTCGTTTCCTTGCTCCATTTTTCCCACCTGGGAAAACTACGATGCTTAGAAATGATATCTTGATGTTCCAACAACATCAAGGTGAAACTTTCTACGAAGCATGGGCCGGCTTCAAGGATTTACTCTAAAAAGTCCCTCATCATGGTACAAATCTGTGGTTATTAGTTCAAATCTTCTATGACCATGTCGACTATCACACCAAACGTACCATTGATCGAGCCGCCGGAGGTAGATTACGTGATAGGAACACCGAGGAATCTTGGGAAATTATTGACGAACTCGCTTCCGATAATCAAGAATTATGGGAATTTAATCACACTATAGAAGCGGCCATCAACGCAATCTCAACACCTGGAGAGACTTATCAAATCTCTTATGAACTCCTTTGCAAGCTTGAGGTAAAAGTTGACTATTTCGAGGAAAGGCAAAAGACTTTAAGTCCTAAACGAGCTGCTGTCAATTCTATCTCGAAAATGACTCCAACACCGTTATTTGAGTCACCCCTCTAGAGAGAATGTTGAAACCTTTCAAAATTATGCCCCACCTTATTCTCCTCTTGAAAAACTTAGCCCGGAATTCGAAGCTCGAATGAGAGAATATATGGCAACCCATTCTGAGCGGCTTGCTAGATTATAGGAAGCAGTTTATAAACAAAAGGAGGAGATGCAAGAGAAGATGAAGGAGATGATGAGCCTAGTGGAGGAGTATGCAAACCAGAAAACCCCAGAAATGATGTTACTAAGGAAAGAAAGCGCTACCCCCACCTCCCAGTTTGTTAATTCCATCACAATTGTCCACAAGGATAATGAGGAAAAGGAAACCCCTAGTGAACAAACCATTAAAGAACCGCCAAAATCCCAATCATTAGGTTACTACCTAAAACATGATATAAACGAAAACACCATAATAAATTGGATAAAGGGTGACGGGCATAACCAATCCTCCAAACAGGTTTCAAAGAAGGAGAAAGAGGGGGAAGATGAGTATGATACATTACCTGGGGGACCGGTATTTGAGAAAGTACTTGTACAAAAAGTAGCTACTAAGCAGATGGCTTGTGGGAACTTGGAGATACCAGCTAGCATTGGGAATTTGCGATGTCTGAATGCTTTCGCCGACCAAGGATTGGAAGTAAATCTTATGCCCCTAACTATCTACACCCAACTAACCTCAGAAATGCCAGCCACCACCCGTGTTAGGTTGTCCTTCGCTGGACACTCTTATGAGTACCCTCTGGGAATCGCAGAAGATGTGCTGGTCAATGTTGCAGGATTCATGTATCCCGTTGATTTCATGATCATCGATGATAAAGGAGGTGGATGCATGCCAATAATCCTTGGAGCACCATTCCTTACCACTACAAGAGCTGTTATTAAGTATGAAACTAGGAAAATTGAGCTTAAGTCAGGAAAAAGAAAGATTAGCTTTCCCATGACCCCGCGATGTGCACAAGATAGCTTGATGAAGAGAAAGCTCAAAAACAACATTGACACATTGCCTATTCGTGTTCAGGAAAAGATTCTTGCATGAGAAGCAAGGATCAAGAGTTACAAAGAAACTAAACATGAAGGACACAAAGGCTGCAACAAAGTTGATGTCAAGTTTGAATGTAGTCAACCAACGGGGAGTCATGTACCATTCGCGAAAGGAGACCTGGTACTCTTAAGACACTCGGAGATAACAATACCTCCCGATAAACCAAGTCCCTGGTGGTATAGGCCATTCACAATTGAAGGCATAGGCCAAGATGGGATAGCTAACTTGAGCAGTAAAGGAGGAGGGTAGGTGACTGCGAGTATCGATCGATTAAGACACCACCGCCACGATAGTAAGAATCATAATTATATGGGATACATCATCTCGAGAGACGACGTCACGTAATTGCCCATGACCTTGAGTCTAGCTACAAGACTCGTAAATAAAGAAAAGCGCTTCTTGGGAGGCAACCCATGTTTTGTGTGATTTTATTTTGTTTGATTGTTATTTGCTTCCGTATGCATGCTTTATTTTTATTGTTGGTAGATCATGTTTCAAATTAAAATTATGAAAATACTTTATTTTGTCGTTTGACTTTGTCTTAACTTCATACAAAGGTATTTTGCAAAAGATAAGCGTAAGGGGAAACCCCAACTTTGTTTCTAAGAACGATATTGATCATGATTCTCCACAATATTAAATGGACATGTATATTCGTATTTGTTAGAGTCAAATGCTTGTATCGAGTCATAATGATGTTTTGCAGGATTTTCCAGGAAGTAGGACATAAGTTTTTCCAGAAATTTTCTGGAAACTTAACGTAAAGATTTCTGCAGATCACTTCTGACGGCGTCAGAAGTTTACTCTTGATGACGTCATGTGTAAAGTTGATGAGGCGAAAAATGATCATAATTTGGGGGTCATTTAAGCCCGGAATTGAATTTATTTGATCAAATATTGCCCTAAATCGTTCCTTTTGTGATTTTAGGTACTTTGGGAGTGAAATCTGGAAAAGGAAGCAATTCGGACGTTTTTAGAGCATAAAAGTGAAGAAAACGCCAAAGTCTTAATTTTCCATGCTGGGAACAGTAGGTGACGGCGTCAAGAGTAACATCCTGACGGCGTCAAGAGCAAAATTCCATGACGGTCCAGTAGAGAATTGAGGGCGTCACGAAGTAGGGCGTCAAGAGTAAAAGTCATGACGGCCTGGAAATGATTATCACATGACGGCGTCAAATGTAGATCAAGGCAGTCCGAGAAGAGTTTTGGCGGCGAGGTGACGGCGTCACAAGTTTAGTCTTGACGCCGTCAGACCCCTTTTCCTATATATAGTTTTCTAATTTTCACATTAAGAGAGAGAAGTTTTGGAGAAACCCTAAGTGCGAATTTGGTGCGAATTTTACAGGTTTTTCAAGGGTTCCAAGCCCTTGATACCTTTCATGTGTAATTAAGATAAGTGTTCTTTTAATTCAATCAATATGTCTATGTGTTGGTTGTCTATATCTTGTTCTTGTCTTAATTCCATCATGCTAGGCTAGATCTATCTTGTGTTTGCTTGGATCTAATTAAACCTAGATGTTAATTATGTGTTGATTACTTGTTTATACTTGTCTTGGATGAATGATTTATATGTTAGGCTTAAGAAAACTGGTAGATCTCCAATTGGTAACATGCTTGAACGTCTTAAGAAACATGAACCGACGCGCACTAGGTCTTTATTGGTTGTATTTAATGCATGAGCCACTGTTTATAATCCCTATAGTTGTGCTGGGCATGGTATAGGAGGAGATAAGAGCTCATAGAATTGGGGAGTTAAGTGTGCCACCCCATGAATGGTATTAAGGAATACGATCCGTCATCCATGCAATTATAACAAGTAATTAACGTGTAAAAGATGTCTAGGGAGTAGTGAAATCTAAGTAAACACATTTTCTCCATTTACTGCTCACAACTTTAGTATAATTTAGTTTATTTTCATTTCTAGTATTTTATTTTGATTGCATCTTTAGTATTGGGTTAGTTGACTAGCAACTAATTCCGCCCAAATCCTTCAAACCCAAGATTTTTACTTGCTTTCTAAAAAATATAAAATACAAAAATAATCATCCCTTACCTTTTGAACTAGTATTTAGGTCTTCTAATCCTAGCGACACTATTCCTAAGCTGAACGATCAATCCCCCGGTACTTGTCACTATACTATACTACAACGATCAGGTACACTGCCTGGTGGGGGTTGTAAGCTTCTCGAGATCCCTCGAGAGGTAAAGCCTGGTGCAATTCCCACACATCAAGTTTTTGGTGCCACAGCCCGGGGAATAGTTATTGTCTAGGTTAGAATTTCTTTTTATTAGGTCTACTTGCTAGATTCCTTTCTAGTAAGATTTTATTTTTATTTTCTTTAATTTCTCTTTAGTCTATCTTATTTCTTTGTGCCTTTGTTCGTAACCACCCGACATCATGGACAACGGGAACATCTTTGAACCCGTCATCCCACCACAACAAAACCCACCATTAGAACCCCTTAGACCCCGAACCTTAGGAGAGTATTCCCGACCTAGCCACCAAGGCTACCGAAACACCATTGAGCTCACCGGAGCCAATGTGACCCCCTTGCGATCCGACACCATCCGGTTGGTGCAAAGCGGATGTCCATTCCATGGACTTCATTCCGAAGATCCAAACCAACATCTTAAGGACTTCCTCAAAATCGTAGATTTCATAGACCTAGATGTTGCAACTAGAGAGACAACCCGATTACGCCTATTCCAATTCTCTCTACGGGATCAAGCTAGTCAATGGCTTGAGCGTTTACCCGCGGGATCCATCACCACATGGGATGATCTCGCCACTCGTTTCCTTGCTCAATTTTTCCCACCGGGGAGAACTACTAAGCTTAGAAATGACATCTTGATGTTCCAACAACGTCAAAATGAATCTCTTTATGAAGCATGGATTCGTTTCAAGGACTTACTCCAAAAAGTCCCTCATCATGGCATAGATCTTTGGCTCCAAGTCCAAATCTTTTATGACCATATCGACATCTCCACGAGGCGAGCCATTGACCAATCGGCCGGTGGTAAGCTACGTGATCTAAGTGCGGAACAATCATGGGAACTCATAGAAGATCTTGCTCTCTATGACAACGAAAGTTGGAATGATCCCCGTGACTTGAACAAAACGGTCAAGGCAATATCTTTGCCTTCGAACAATTCTAGCACTCCTGACCGTAGGATCATGGAACTTGAAGGTCGAGTCAAGTCTCTCATGAAATCCGACGAAGCTCCAAAATCCTTAAGCCAAGTAAGCAGAATCGCTTCTACATGTAAATTATGTAGTGGCCCTCACGAGACTCATAACTGCATGGAACTTCCAAAACGTGCTTATAACGAATTCACGTCATCACACGTGGGTCAAGGCCCTCGAACTTCTGGCGAGGCCTATGAGGCATGGAAGGATAAACCTAATTTCAAAGGGTACCAAACGCGGAGCGTATCTTTCAATGACTCCTCACCACTCACTTGGTCCGAGCATTTTCCGTCACAAGGCATTCCCAGGCAAAGCTGTGAAGATGCCCTAAAAAAATTCATTATATCTCAAGAATTACAGCTCTCTACGCTCGAGGCTAAATTTAGACAACAGCAGGCTGATATGAACAGCAAGATTTGTAATCTGTTAACTGCTATCAAAGAGCATGTTGTTAATAAGCCCATTCATGTTGATGAGGTTAAGTCTGTTACCGTCATGAGTCCACCAACCTCCCCTATGAAAATAAAAAGCCCTAGCAAGTTATTCAAACATCTATCCCCTAAAGGAAAAGAACCTGTAAACCCCCTAGGACCAATCCATTTCGTAAACACCATCACCACGATATCTGCTTTTACACCCAACTCAACCCAACAACAAACTAACAAATTTGGTCATACAGCTAAAGATGAGACCTTAAGGGTAGACCACGATTCGGCCAGAAAACCTACCGAATCATCCGAGCAGTACACCGCGCGGGAATCTGGCAAATCGGATGGAGAGAAAGTGGTTGGTAAGGATCATGAAATCCAGGTGTTTGTAGGAAATATGGCATTTACTATGGAATTTACGATCGTGGACAACATCGAAGACTATGTCGACCCTAGATTATCACAAATTATTTTTTGGAGCGCCATTTTGCGAGATCACTAATCTGATAATTGATGATCGGAACGGTATTATGACCTTCGCTGATGGTATTAAGAGGGTTTCATACCAAACGCCATACAAGAGAAGAGACCTTAAGGAAATCGATTGTGACGGGCTTGATAAGATAAGTTCCCAATTTATTCTGTGCGATGAAGATGTTCGGAGAGGGTGTAAGGACACTTCTGATTTATCATGTGGATTCTTTAAGGATGTTAGTAAGCTTGGTTCTAAGTATCGAAAAGATATCTTCGAGTTCGAAGACCCGAAGTACTTACACTATGAGAGCGATACTGGTTTAGAAGATGACCTAGAAAGTGGAACCAATGATGAGGTCACGTAGTAACCCATGACCTTGAGTCTAGCTACAAGACTCGTAAATAAAGAAAAGCGCTTCTTGGGAGGCAACCCATGTTTTGTGTGATTTTGTTTGTTTGTTTGTTATTTGCTTCCGTATGCATGCTTAATTTTTATTGTTGGTAAATCATGTTTCTAAACTAAATAGTGGAAATACTTTACTTTTGTTGTTTTGGCCTAGTCTTAACTCCACCTAGAAGTATTTTTGCAAAAGATAAGTGTAAGGGAAAACCCCAAATATGTTTTCAAAGAAACAACCCGATCATGATTCTCCACAATATTAAATGAACATGTATACTCGTATTTGTTAGAGTCAAATGCTTGTATTGAGTCATAATGAAGTTTTGCAGGATTTTCCAGGAAGTAGGACCAAGTTTTTCCAGAAATTTTCTGGAAACTTAACATAAGAATTTCTGCAGGTCACTTCTGACGGCGTCAAGTGTAAAAATCTGGAAATTTTACCAGTTTTGTTTTTCTAACGGAGTCTTATGGTTTTTGCGAATTATTAAGTTTTATAATCTCCAGGAGATCTGCAAACTTCATTCCACAAGCATTATATCTTATCTTGTTTTCTAGGATTTAGTAACTTATATAGGATGCCGCCGATTTTACGCGAGGTTGTCTTGTCTCTTTTATCAGGTTTTACAGGTTATGTATGACAAGAAGATGATTTATATTCTGGAAGGGAAGCTTTGATTGTTCATTTTCTTGGAGAAAGATTTAACCTGGCCACCTCATTATCCATACCGAGCGAATCAGGGGAGTATTTGATTTCATTCTTATTACTTTTTAACTTTTACCTTCTTTACTTGAACATTGGGGACAATGTTCATATTAAGTGTAAGGGGAGGGTAAAAAAGATGATACCTTACATATGCACTTTCGCTTGAGTTTGTTTTGTTTAATGGTAGATGTGTAATAAAACTATGAGAAATACTTGTTAGTGCAATTTTAGCGCCAAATTTAAAATTTTTTACAACATTTAGGAGTGAAACTTTAGCCATAGCAAGCGTCTCATGGATAGGAGATTGTATGACTAGCACATAACCGTATATTCAGAAAAATTTTCCACCCAAATATGTGAGGTTCGCCTTTAGATTTGATAGGAAAAACATTTACTATTAGTGCTTATGAGTGTACCGGTAGCATTTAGATTCTAGAACTTGCGTTAGTGATGCATCCCGAGACCGCTAGTGAGACTACATTCGTGTAGTAGGATTTACTACATGATAAGAGACATTAGGATTACCCTTGTGTTAAACCCGTATCATAATTACTTGACCATTTAAGTCATATTACTTGGCTAGTTAAGTCAACTAATTTTTCCCACACCCTTAGCGTTGTACTCATTTTTAGTACACGAAACCCCTAGTACACCCCTCCGAGCCTATCTTTTCGTTTCTAACTTTAAGCATCTTACTTAAAGGAAGAATTTGTTACACCCCACTTAAATGTACACCCAAATCGCCTTAGCCTTCCGTGTATGCGCTCATTTTTAGTGCATTATTATTATATGTTAAACCGTAAGTTAACTATCTAATTGATTACATGGTTGCTAAGTCGAGTCATATCCTTGTACATATTGTTTTGGGACGATTGGGACTCATGGGTAAGTACTTATTTTATGGAGTAATGGGGAAGAACAACATATATTACCCCCATATGTACGTTAATCTTAAAAGTGCTCCAAGTGTTTTGATTTTTTTGATTCGAGTCATTAGATTAGCTAATTGTAAAGTATATAAAAATTGAAGTGTAAGGGGAAGGTTCATCCCCTACGATGTATTATTTTGGATGGTAGGGTAAGAGTGTATGAAAAAAAAATCGAAAAAAAAAAATAGAAAAATCAAGAAAAAAAAATAGAAAAAGGAAAAAGAGAAAAAACATACGGACTACCATCCCTTTTTATTCTATGTTCATTTTATATTTTTGTTATTTTTCATTTATTAGCTTAAGTCGAGTCTAGTCTTGGCTTAGCAACGCCATCTTGTACATGTAATTAACCAAGATTGTTAACTCGCCACCAGTAAAACTTCCTTTATCCAACATAACCGTGTATTTCATATCCCTACACCTAACGTTACAACCCTTTAAAAGACCTCTTTGATAGTTTATCCTAGGTGCTTACGCCATGTGGTGGAGGTTTGATCATTTCCCAAGCCTATGGTAATCTATTTTGCTATGACAGGTAGTGAGAGATATCTTCCGTTTCCATATTGTAATGTACACTTTATTACACCCGAGAGATGTGAGTATCTAAACACTATTTGTGAGGTGATAGTGTATGACCTCCGTGCTTATCTATTGGTCTTTAGTGGAACGATTATTTGTTGTAATTACTTTTATATTAGTGTTAAATGACCACTAACTTGTCTTTTGACTAGAATAAAAGCGCATTTGCTTGAGGACAAGCAAATCTCAAGTGTAAGGGTATATGATGAGGCGAAAAATGTTCCGTTTTTAGGGGGTCATTTAAGCCCGGAATTGAATTTATTTGATCAAATATTGCCCTAAATCGTTCCTTTTGTGATTTTAGGTACTTTGGGAGTGAAATCTGGAAAAGGAAGCAATTCGGACGTTTTTGGAGCATAAAAGTGAAGAAAACGCCAAAGTCTTAATTTTCCATGCTGGGAACAGTAGGTGACGGCGTCAAGATTAACATCCTGACGGCGTCAAGAGCAAAATTCCATGACGGTCCAGTAGAGAATTGACGGCGTCACGAAGTAGGGCGTCAAGAGTAAAAGTCATGACGGCCTAGAAACGATTATCACATGACGGCGTCAAATGTAGATCAAGGCAGTCCGAGAAGAGTTTTGGCGGTGAGGTGACGGCGTCACAAGTTTAGTCTTGACGCCGTCAGACCCCTTTTCCTATATATAGTTTTCTAATTTTCACATTAAGAGAGAGAAGTTTTGGAAAAACCCTAAGTGCGAATTTGGTGCGAATTTTACAGGTTTTTCAAGGGTTCCAAGCCCTTGATACCTTTCATGTGTAATTAAGATAAGTGTTCTTTTAATTCAATCAATATGTCAATGTGTTGGTTGTCTATATCTTGTTCTTGTCTTAATTCCATCATGCTAGGCTAGATCTATCTTGTGTTTGCTTGGATCTAATGAAACCTAGATGTTAATTATGTGTTGATTACTTGTTTATACTTGTCTTGGATGAATGATTTATATGTTAGGCTTAAGAAAACTGGCAGATCTCCAATTGGTAACATGCTTGAACGTCTTAAGAAACATGAACTGACGCGCACTAGGTCTTTATTGGTTGTATTTAATGCATGAGCCACTGTTTATAATCCCTATAGTTGTGCTGGGCATGGTATAGGAGGAGATAAGAGCTCATAGAATTGGGGAGTTAAGTGTGTCACCCCATGAATGGTATTAAGGAATACGATCCGTCATCCATGCAATTAAAACAAGTAATTAACGTGTAAAAGATGTCTAGGGAGTAGTGAAATCTAAGTAAACACATTTTCTCCATTTACTGCTCACAACTTTAGTATAATTTAGTTTATTTTCATTTCTAGTATTTTATTTTGATTGCATCTTTAGTATTGGGTTAGTTGACTAGCAACTAATTCCGCCCAAATCCTTCAAACCCAAGATTTTTACTTGCTTTCTAAAAAATATAAAATACAAAAATAATCATCCCTCACCTTTAGAACTAGTATTTAGGTCTTCTAATCCTAGCGACACTATTCCTAAGCTGAACGATCAATCCCCCGGTACTTGTCACTATACTATACTACAACGATCAGGTACACTGCCTGGTGGGGGTTGTAAGCTTCTCGAGATCCCTCAAGAGGTAAAGCCTGGTGCAATTCCCACACATCAAGTTTTTGGCGCCGCAGCCCGGGGAATAGTTATTGTCCAGGTTAAAATTTCTTTTTATTAGGTCTACTTGCTAGATTCCTTTCTAATAAGATTTTTTTTTTATTTTTTTTTTAGGTTCTCTTTAGTCTATCTTATTTCTTTGTGCCTTTGTTCGTAACCACCCGACATCATGGACAACGGGAACATCTTTGAACCCGTCATCCCACCACAACAAAACCCACCATTAGAACCCCTTAGACCCCGAACCTTAGGAGAGTATTCCCGACCTAGCCACCAAGGCTACCGAATCACCATTGAGCTCACCGGAGCCAATGTGACCCCCTTGCGATCCGACACCATCCGGTTGGTGCAAAGCGGATGTGCATTCCATGGACTTCATTCCGAAGATCCAAACCAACATCTTAAGGACTTCCTCAAAATCGTAGATTCCATAGACCTAGATGTTGCAACTAGAGAGACAACCCGATTACGCCTATTTCAATTCTCTCTACGGGATCAAGCTAGTCAATGGCTTGAGCGTTTACCCGCGAGATCCATCACCACATGGGATGATCTCGCCACTCGTTTCCTTGCTCAATTTTTCCCACCGGGGAGAACTACTAAGCTTAGAAATGACATCTTGATGTTCCAACAACGTCAAAATGAATCTCTTTATGAAGCATGGATTCGTTTCAAGGACTTACTCCAAAATGTCCCTCATCATGGCATAGATCTTTGGCTTCAAGTCCAAATCTTTTATGACCATATCGACATCTCCACGAGGCGAGCCATTGACCAATCGGCCGGTGGTAAGCTACGTGATCTAAGTGCGGAACAATCATGGGAACTCATAGAAGATCTTGCTCTCTATGACAACGAAAGTTGGAATGATCCCCGTGACTTGAACAAAATGGTCAAGGCAATATCTTTGCCTTCGAACAATTCTAGCACTCCTGACCGTAGGATCATGGAACTTGAAGGTCGAGTCAAGTCTCTCATGAAATCCGACGAAGCTCCAAATTCCTTAAGCCAAGTAAGCAGAATCGCTTCTACATGTAAATTATGTAGTGGCCCTCACGAGACTCGTAACTGCATGGAACTTCCAAAACGTGCTTATAACGAATTCACGTCATCACACGTGGGTCAAGGCCCTCGAACTTCTGGCGAGGCCTATGAGGCATGGAAGGATAAACCTAATTTCAAAGGGTACCAAACGCGGAGCGTATCTTTCAATGACTCCTCACCACTCACTTGGTCCGAGCATTTTCCGTCACAAGGCATTCCCAGGCAAAGCTGTGAAGATGCCCTAAAAAAATTCATTATATCTTAAGAATTACAGCTCTCTACGCTCGAGGCTAAATTTAGACAACAGCAGGCTGATATGAACAGCAAGATTTGTAATCTGTTAACTGCTATCAAAGAGCATGTTGTTAATAAGCCCATTCATGTTGATGAGGTTAAGTCTGTTACCGTCATGAGTCCACCAACCTCCCCTATGAAAATAAAAAGCCCTAGCAAGTTATTCAAACATCTATCCCCTAAAGGAAAAGAACCTGTCAACCCCCTAGGACCAATCCATTTCGTAAACACCATCATCACGATATCTGCTTTTACACCCAACACAACCCAACAACAAACTAACAAATTTGGTCATACAGCTAAAGATGAGACCTTAAGGGTAGACCACGATTCGGCCAGAAAACCTACCGAATCATCCGAGAAGTACACCGCGCGGGAATCTGGCAAATCGGATGGAGAGAAAGTGGTTGGTAAGGATCATGAAATCCAGGTGTTTGTAGGAAATATGGCATTTACTATGGAATTTACGATCGTGGACAACATCGAAGACTATGTCGACCCTAGATTATCACAAATTATTTTTTGGAGCGCCATTTTGCGAGATCACTAATCTGATAATTGATGATCGGAACGGTATTATGACCTTCGCTGATGGTATTAGGAGGGTTTCATACCAAACGCCATACAAGAGAAGAGACCTTAAGGAAATCGATTGTGACGGACTTGATAAGATAAGTTCCCAACTTATTCTGTGCGATGAAGATGTTCGGAGAGGGTGTAAGGACACTTCTGATTTATCATGTGGATTCTTTAAGGATGTTAGTAAGCTTGGTTCTGAGTATCGAAAAGATATCTTCGAGTTCGAAGACCCGAAGTACTTACACTATGAGAGCGATACTGGTTTAGAAGACGACCTAGAAAGTGGAACCAATGATGAGGTCACGTAGTAACCCATGACCTTGAGTCTAGCTACAAGACTCGTAAATAAAGAAAAGCGCTTCTTGGGAGGCAACCCATGTTTTGTTTGATTTTGTTTGTTTGTTTGTTATTTGCTTCCGTATACATGCTTAATTTTTATTGTTGGTAAATCATGTTTCTAAACTAAATAGTGGAAATACTTTACTTTGTTGGTTTGGCCTAGTCTTAACTCCACCTAGAAGTATTTTTGCAAAATATAAGTGTAAGGGGAAACCCCAAATATGTTTTCAAAGAAACATCCCGATCATGATTCTCCACAATATTAAATGAACATGTATACTCGTATTTGTTAGAGTCAAATGCTTGTATTGAGTCATAATGAAGTTTTGCAGGATTTTCCAGGATGTAGGACCAAGTTTTTCCAGAAATTTTCCGGAAACTTAACATAAGAATTTCTGCAGGTCACTTCTGACGGCGTCAAGTGTAAAAATCTGGAAATTTTACCAGTTTTGTTTTTCTAACAGAGTCTTATGGTTTTTGCGAATTATTAAGTTTTATAATCTCCAGGAGATCTGCAAACTTCATTCCACAAGCATTATATCTTATCTTGTTTTCTAGGATTTAGTAACTTATATAGGATGCCGCCGATTTTACGCGAGGTTGTCTTGTCTCTTTTATCAGGTTTTACAGGTTATGTATGACAAGAAGATGATTTATATTCTGGAAGGGAAGCTTTGATTGTTCATTTTCTTGGAGAAAGATTTAACCTGGCCACCTCATTATCCATACCGAGCGAATCAGGGGAGTATTTGATTTCATTCTTATTACTTTTTAACTTTTACCTTCTTTACTTGAACATTGGGGACAATGTTCATATTAAGTGTAAGGGGAGGGTAAAAAAGATGATACCTTACATATGCACTTTCGCTTGAGTTTGTTTTGTTTAATGGTAGATGTGTAATAAAACTATGAGAAATACTTGTTAGTGCAATTTTAGCGCCAAATTTAAAATTTTTTACAACATTTAGGAGTGAAACTTTAGCCATAGCAAGCGTCTCATGGATAGGAGATTGTATGACTAGCACATAACCGTATATTCAGAAAAATTTTCCACCCAAATATGTGAGGTTCGCCTTTAGATTTGATAGGAAAAACATTTACTATTAGTGCTTATGAGTGTACCGGTAGCATTTAGATTCTAGAACTTGCGTTAGTGATGCATCCCGAGACCGCTAGTGAGACTACATTCGTGTAGTAGGATTTACTACATGATAAGAGACATTAGGATTACCCTTGTGTTAAACCCGTATCATAATTACTTGACCATTTAAGTCATATTACTTGGCTAGTTAAGTCAACTAATTTTTCCCACACCCTTAGCGTTGTACTCATTTTTAGTACACGAAACCCCTAGTACACCCCTCCGAGCCTATCTTTTCGTTTCTAACTTTAAGCATCTTACTTAAAGGAAGAATTTGTTACACCCCACTTAAATGTACACCCAAATCGCCTTAGCCTTCCGTGTATGCGCTCATTTTTAGTGCATTATTATTATATGTTAAACCGTAAGTTAACTATCTAATTGATTACATGGTTGCTAAGTCGAGTCATATCCTTGTACATATTGTTTTGGGACGATTGGGACTCATGGGTAAGTACTTATTTTATGGAGTAATGGGGAAGAACAACATATATTACCCCCATATGTACGTTAATCTTAAAAGTGCTCCAAGTGTTTTGATTTTTTTGATTCGAGTCATTAGATTAGCTAATTGTAAAGTATATAAAAATTGAAGTGTAAGGGGAAGGTTCATCCCCTACGATGTATTATTTTGGATGGTAGGGTAAGAGTGTATGAAAAAAAAATCGAAAAAAAAAAATAGAAAAATCAAGAAAAAAAAATAGAAAAAGGAAAAAGAGAAAAAACATACGGACTACCATCCCTTTTTATTCTATGTTCATTTTATATTTTTGTTATTTTTCATTTATTAGCTTAAGTCGAGTCTAGTCTTGGCTTAGCAACGCCATCTTGTACATGTAATTAACCAAGATTGTTAACTCGCCACCAGTAAAACTTCCTTTATCCAACATAACCGTGTATTTCATATCCCTACACCTAACGTTACAACCCTTTAAAAGACCTCTTTGATAGTTTATCCTAGGTGCTTACGCCATGTGGTGGAGGTTTGATCATTTCCCAAGCCTATGGTAATCTATTTTGCTATGACAGGTAGTGAGAGATATCTTCCGTTTCCATATTGTAATGTACACTTTATTACACCCGAGAGATGTGAGTATCTAAACACTATTTGTGAGGTGCTAGTGTATGACCTCCGTGCTTGTCTATTGGTGTTTAGTGGAACGATTATTTGTTGTAATTACTTTTATATTAGTGTTAAATGACCCCTAACTTGTCTTTTGACTAGAATAAAATCGCATTTGCTTGAGGACAAGCAAATCTCAAGTGTAAGGGTATATGATGAGGCGAAAAATGATCCGTTTTTAGGGGGTCATTTAAGCCCGGAATTGAATTGATTTGATCAAATATTGCCCTAAATCGTTCCTTTTGTGATTTTAGGTACTTTGGGAGTGAAATCTGGAAAAGGAAGCAATTCGGACGTTTTTGGAGCATAAAAGTGAAGAAAACGCCAAAGTCTTAATTTTCCATGCTGGGAACAGTAGGTGACGGCGTCAAGAGTAACATCCTGACGGCGTCAAGAGCAAAATTCCATGACGGTCCAGTAGAGAATTGACGGCGTCACGAAGTAGGGCGTCAAGAGTAAAAGTCATGACGGCCTAGAAACGATTATCACATGACGGCGTCAAATGTAGATCAAGGCAGTCCGAGAAGAGTTTTGGCGGCGAGGTGATGGCGTCACAAGTTTAGTCTTGACGCCGTCAGACCCCTTTTCCTATATATAGTTTTCTAATTTTCACATTAAGAGAGAGAAGTTTTGGAGAAACCCTAAGTGCGAATTTGGTGCGAATTTTACAAGCTTTTCAAGGGTTCCAAGCCCTTGATACCTTTCATGTGTAATTAAGATAAGTGTTCTTTTAATTCAATCAATATGTCTATGTGTTGGTTGTCTATATCTTGTTCTTGTCTTAATTCCATCATGCTAGGCTAGATCTATCTTGTGTTTGCTTGGATCTAATGAAACCTAGATGTTATTTATGTGTTGATTAATTGTTTATACTTGTCTTGGATGAATGATTTATATGTTAGGCTTAAGAAAACTAGCATATCTCCAATTGGTAACATGCTTGAACGTCTTAAGAAACATGAACCGACGCGCACTAGGACTTTATTGGTTGTATTTAAAGCATGAGTCACTGTTTATAATCTCTATAGTTGTGCTGGGCATGGTATAGGAGGAGATAAGAGCTCATAGAATTGGGGAGTTAAGTGTGTCACCCCATGAATGGTATTAAGGAATACGATCCGTCATCCATGCAATTATAACAAGTAATTAACGTGTAAAAGATGTCTAGGGAGTAGTGAAATCTAAGTAAACACATTTTCTCCATTTACTGCTCACAACTTTAGTATAATTTAGTTTATTTTCATTTCTAGTATTTTATTTTGATTGCATCTTTAGTATTGGGTTAGTTGACTAGCAACTAATTCCGCCCAAATCCTTCAAACCCGAGATTTTTACTTGCTTTCTAAAAAATATAAAATACAAAAATAATCATCCCTCACCTTTAGAACTAGTATTTAGGTCTTCTAATCCTAGCGACACTATTCTTAAGCTGAACGATCAATCCCCCGGTACTTGTCACTATACTATACTACAACGATCAGGTACACTGCCTGGTGGGGGTTGTAAGCTTCTCGAGATCCCTCAAGAGGTAAAGCCTGGTGCAATTCCCACACATCAAAAGTTCTGGAAATTTTGCTAGTTTTATTTTTCTAACGGAGTCTTTAAGTTTTTGTTAATTCTTTAGTTTTATAAACTCTAGGAAATCTGCAAACATTCATTCCGCAAGCATTATGTCTTACATTGTTTTCTAGGATTTATTAGTATATATAGATTGCCGCCGATTTTACGCGAGGTTGCCTTGTTTGTTTTCTCAGGTTTAACAGGTTACATATGACAAGAAGATGATTTATTTTTCTGGAAGGGAAACTTTGATTGTTCATTTTCTTGGAGGAAGATCTAACCTTGTTACCACACTATCCACACCGAACGAATCAGGGGATTATTTGATTTCATTCTTTTACCTGTTTTACTTTTACATCCTTTAATTGAACACTAGGGACAATGTTCATCCTAAGTGTAAGGGGAGGGTAAATGATGATACCTTATAGGATACACTTGCACTTGATTTTGTTTGTTTGATGGTAGGTGTGTAATAAAACTAAGAGAAATACTTGTTAGTATAATTTTAGAGCCAAATTTAAATTTTTTTTACAACATTTAGGAGTGAAACTTTAGCTTTAGCAAGCGTCTCATGGATAGGAGATTGTATGACTAGCACAAAACCGTACTATTCAGAAAAATTTTCCACCCAAATATGTGAGGTTCGCCTTTAGATTTGATAGGAAAAGCATTTACTATTAGTGCTTATGAGTGTACCGGTAGCATTTAGATTCTAGAACTTGCGTTAGTGATGCATCCCGAGACCGCTAGTGAGACTACATTCGTGTGGTAGGATTTACTACATGATAAGAGGCATTAGGATCACCCTTGTGTTAAACCCGTATCATAATTACTTGAACATTTAAGTCATATTACTTGGCTGGTAAAGTCAACTAATTTTTCTCACACCTTAGCGTTGTACTCATTTTTAGTACACGAAACCCCTAGTACACCCCTCCGAGCCTATCTTTTCGTTTTTAACTTTAAGCATCTTACTTAAAGGAAGAATTTGTTACAACCCACTTAAATGTACAACCAAATCGCCTTAGCCTTCCGTATATGCACTCATCTTTAGTGCATTATTGTTATATGTTTAAACCCTTAGTTAATTATCTAATTGATTACATGGTTGCTAAGTCGAGTCATATCCTTGTACATATTATTTTGGGACGATTGGGACTCATGGGTAAAGTACTAATGTTATGGAGTAATGGGGAAGAACATCTTATATTACCCCCATATGTGCGTTAATCTAAAAAGTACTCCAAGTATTTTGATTATCTTAATTCGAGTCATTAGATTAGTTTATTGTAAAGTATGTAAAAATTCAAGTGTAAGGGGAATGTTTATTCCCTATGATGTATTATTTTGGATGGTAGGGTAAGAGTGTATGAAAAAAAAAATAATAAATAGAAAAAGAAATAAAAAATAAAAAAAAAAAACAGAAAAAAATATACGGACTACCATCCCGTTTCATTCTATGTTTATTTTATGTTTTTGTTATTTTTGATTTATTAGCTTAAGTCGAGTCTAGTCTTGGCTTAGCAACGCCATATTGTACATGTAATTAACCAAGATAATTAACTCGCCACCAGTAAAGATTGCCTATATCCAACAAAACCGTGTATTCCATATCCCTACACCTAACGTTATAACCCTTTAAAAGACCTCTTTGATAGTTTATCCTAGGTGCTTACGCCATGTGGTGGAGGTTTGATCCTTTCCTAAGCCTATGGTAATCTATTTTGCTACGACAGGTAGTAAGAGATGTTTTTCATTTCCATATTCTGATATATACTTTATTACACCAGAGAGATGTGAGTATCTAAATATTATTTGTGAGGTGCTAGTGTCTGACTTCCGTGCTTGTGTTTAGTCTTTAGTGGAACGATTATTTGTTGTAATTACTTTTATATTAGTGTTAAATGACCCCTAACTTGTATTTTGATTAGAATAAAAGCGCATTTGCTTGAGGACAAGCAAATCTCAAGTGTAAGGATATATGATGAGGCGAAAAATGATCCATTTTTAGGGGATCATTTAGGCCTGGAATTGAATTTATTTGATCAAATATTGCTCTAAATCGTTCCTTTTGTGATTTTAGGTACTTTTGGAGTGAATTCTGGAAAAGGAAGCATTTTGAACGTTTTTGGAGCGTAAAAGTGAAGAAAACGGCAAAGTCTTAATTTTCCTTGCTGGAAACAGTACCTGACGGCGTCACAAGGTTCTACATGACGGCGTCAAGAGTAAAACAAGAGGTAAAGTGGATAAAGTCCGTGACGATCCAGAAGGATTTTACACTATGGGCATGACGGCGTCACCATAGGCCGTCATGGTCCAATTGCATGTGACGGCCCAGAGTAACTTTACAAATGACGGTGTCAAACTTGGATCTAGGCAATCCGATATCACTATGGGCGGCGAGTTGACGGCGTCAGATATTTCTTCTTGAGGCCGTCATGATGGAAAATCTATATATAGTTTTGCAATTTTCATTCATAAGTGTGTAACATTAGAGGGCATAACTTGGAGAAACACTAGCACGATTTTTACTGTTCTTTCAAGGGTTTTTACCCTTTGAAACCTTTAATGTTCAATTAAGATAAATATCCTTTCAATTCATTCAATATGTCTATGTGTTGTTTGAATATATCTTACGCTTGTCTTGAATTTAACATGTTAGGCTAGATCTCTTGTGTGTTTGCTTAGATGTAGTGAAACCTAGATGTTGATTATGGGTTGATTGTTTGTTTATAGTTGTTACGGATGAATGATTTCGATGTTAGGCTTAAGAAAACAGGCAGACTTCCATAGGGTAACATGCTTGAACGTCTTAAGAAACATGAACTAATGCGTACTAGGTTATTATGGTTGTATTTAATGCATGAGCGAATTCTAGTGATCCCATGTTAGGAGCTTCTTGCAGGCTCGACATAGGAGAGAAGTAGGAGCTTATAGAGTTGAGGAAGTACGTACGCCACCCCACGAATGGTATTAAGGAATATAACCCGTCAACCACGCAATTGTAACAAACTATCAACCTGTAAAAGATATCTAGGGAGTAATGAAATCTAAGTAAACACAATTCTCCCCATTATTGTTCACACCACTAGTTTAATTAGCTTTATTTTTATTTTTGTTATTTTATTTTGATTGCATCTTAGTTATTGGGTTAGTTGACTAGCAACTAATTCCGTCCACTCTTCCAATACCCGAGATTTTTATTTGCTTTTATAAAAATATAAAAATACAAAAAGAATCATCCCTCATCTCTAGACCTAGTTTTTAGGCTTTCTAATCCTAGCGACACTATTCCTGAGTTGAACGATCAATCCCCCGGTACTTGTCACTATACTATACTACAATGATCAGGTACATTGCCTGGTGGGGGTTGTAAGCTTCTCGAGATCCCTCGAGAGGTAAAGCCTGGTGCAATTCCCACGCATCAAGTGTCCACCTTGAGAAACCCAGTACTCGTAGACGACTCTACGCTCGCAAGCTCAGGCGCCACCACCCCTTGCGCAGGCACAGTCTGTGCTGGCGTCGCATTCACAACCGGCTGTGATGCGCCTGAAGACTCCTTTTGTGCAAGCTCCAAAAGGCGTCCAGCAGTGGCCTCCAAGACGCGCACTTCACCCTCCCTCAAGGGGCGCACACCCACGGTAACCTGAGTAGGCTTTATCAGCTTCACTACGGAGAATAGATCCATCTCTGCGCAACATATAAACACACAAAAGGAGAAATAAGTTAGTGGATAAAAATCTTACTATACAAGATCACTTACATTATAAAGACGAGGATAATAAAAGACAAGCACCCACCCCGGCAACGTTCATCCAGAAACGTCTGCACTTTGCGCCGAAGTAATTGCGACTCATCCCATGAGAACCGGAAATTCCTCGGGATAGGAATTGATTGGGATGCGGTTACCACTAATAGTCTTCGCATCTTCTACGTTGTACGTACCAGGATCTGGGCGCTCATCCTTTGGAAGCGCCCCATGGCTATAAAACCCAGAAAGCGTGGTGAATACCCTATCATCTATCCAGAAAAACATTTCCCTCCAACCCCTTAGGGCATCTATTTTATCAGTATAACACTGATAGTGCCCCGGGCGCTTGGAAAAAGTTACCCACCCATTCGATCAGGACATGTGGTAGAACGCGCAGAAAAGGTAAATGGTAGGCCTCACTGCGAGTAGACGACAATTTACCTCAAAATTTGTTATTTTCGCCGCACCTATACAGTGCTGCTGCGAAATATGCAAGCGGTAAAAATTGAGCACGTTGCTCAAAAATAGGGATATGGGCACGCGCTGGTTTGCAAATTCTAATAAGCGCGTGTATACCCCTATCTTCCCCTCAGGGAAGTCCGCGATGCATGCGTCATCATCCGGTAATTCCGGATGCACATCAAGAGGGATATAATAATCGAAGGTGAACTGACGAAGTTCATCCTCGTCCATCTCTGAACGGAACTCTTCTAACTGACGGACCATTTTCACTAGAAAGCGCACGCGTAATTACCTCTCGAAGATATTAGTTTCGAGAAGAAAGATTTTTTTTTTAAGGGGAGAAAATAGCGTTTTTTCACTGTGGTTAAAACAGTGAAATGAGGAGCCCCTTATATAGGGTTTCCTCTTGTATCGGATGCATGACACGTGGATCCCACTATCTCAATCGTGTGGTGGAATACAAACCGATATATGCACTTTTTCACGTTTTCCGAAGGACACGTGGGATACTTATAGACTAGATACACCGTATAGCGTTTTTGGCGGGAAATACTAGGAAATTCCCCGCCACGCTTGCCGCTAATATTTCTAAGTCTAGCATCCGCGTTTAATATCCACGCATACTAGACTGGGGGGACAAGATAACGTATAGTCTATATTCGGGTTACGGACCCAAATGATAGACATTACTAACGCCCAAACCCGCCACGAGTGGACCATCATAACAATGATTTGGGCTAGTATGATAACGGCTTGGGCTCACGAAAGCCCAAGCCTTAAGTTATTTATAGTTATGATATGGATATCTCTTATTTAAGGGATATATATCCAAACCAGATATACACCGAAGAGTGAGGCACACGTATCTAATAAGGATTCCGTGCCTATATAAACAATATCATAACTCTCGGTAAAGGTACGACTTTACAACCCTAATTCTTATACACAACCCTAAAACCGATTACTTACTCTCACGCCGGAGGATAATCGTGGGAGACAATCCCACGATAAGCCTAACGGTGTTTATTTGTTTTCTTAGTGCGCAGGTCTCAAGCATTAAGATCGAATTGATACGAGAATAGGAACCCAAACAAGGAACGCCCAACTTTTGTATCAACACGTGACATGTGGTACAAGACTACAAGCTCGGGTTTGGCTTGATGGGACGAACAAACATGAGTCGCTCATCTTATCTGCTGGCGTAAGTTGAAAATACACATTTGGCTTTGAATTAAGAAGTCATTGAGAATTATTTTACAAAATGACATATAATCACTAAATGCTTAATTTTTTCGTCAAATGTCGACCATGCAATTTGTTCATGTTCACATTTAAATTTGTTTCAAGTTTATGCCGTTAAGAATTTTAAACTTATTTCTAATATTTAAATTCAAGACGAACCAAACAAAGTTGGGTTTTTCGTTTTCTTTGCAATATAGTGGGCAAGGTCAGTGTTGAGATTTTTGATGCCTTGGGCAAAACAATTAAAAAATGCCCTACGAACTATTATAAACAAACACCACATTATCTTATAGGGGAAGCTGCATAAGTAAATATATAACCTACAGAAAAGTGGGCTAATCCAACCAGCAACCTTGCTTGTACAATGGAAAGTGCCGCCGGTTTATCTCTCCAACGAATCAAATTGGCCAAAGGTGTGCGTTTGTCGTACAAACAAAACTCCCATATCAACTAAAAAAACTTAGACGACTATTTAGTGTACTTTAACATCACGTTTTTTTGTATCAATTATAAAATACACGTATCAATATGGTTACCTTCTATTCCTTCTAATGAAATTATCACAAAGTTTGTTACTGTACATACTTATATTGGACCATTTATAAAGATTTTCTTAAAAATGGGTAGAACCTTTTAAATCCCTAAGCCCGTAATAAATATTTAAGATTTGGACAAAAGTGTTAAATATACAAACATTGAGGCTAAAACTGAAAATAAAGCCAAGTAATCATCTTCTCCCCGCCACACACTTTTCTACCTCTGTCACAATAGCGGACCTATTAAGGGGCACCGCCCTCCCCTGCCTCCCCAAAATTTGCGGCACCTAGTGTAAATATTATAGATTTTACGGGTAATTTAGTTGAGGATACAAATAAATCTCCGATTCGGCCCCTCCAAAATAAATTCGGCCCTCCCAAAATAAATGCTCTAGTTCCGCCACTGCTCATCCTCGCCACTAAAATAAAAGTGCCGAACATAGCATATAGAACACTCTTTCATATATAAGTTTAAAACTTGTTTAAATAATGAACAGTGTTTATAAACTTTGATGCCTCCTGTATTTTTGATGCACAAGACCGTCGCTCGCTCTGCCTCCTGTTTATAAACTTTTAAATGCAAGCGGTAAAAATTGAGCACGTCGCTCAAAAATAGGGATATGGGCACGCGCTGGTTTGCAAATTCTAATAAGCGCGTGTATACCCCTATCTTCCCCTCAGGGAAGTCCGCGATGCATGCGTCATCATCCGGTAATTCCGGATGCACATCAAGAGGGATATAATAATCGGAGGTGAACTGACGAAGTTCATCCTCGTCCATCTCTGAACGGAACTCTTCTAACTGACGGACCATTTTCACTAAAAAGCGCACGCGTAATTACCTCTCGAAGATATTAGTTTCGAGAAGAAAGATTTTTTTTTTAAGGGGAGAAAATAGCGTTTTTTCACTGTGGTTAAAACAGTGAAATGAGGAGCCCCTTATATAGGGTTTCCTCTTGTATCGGATGCATGAAACGTGGATCCCACTATCTCAATCGTGTGATGGAATACAAACCGATATATGCACTTTTTCACGTTTTCCGAAGGACACGTGGGATACTTATAGACTAGATACACCGTATAACGTTTTTGGCGGGAAATACTAGGAAATTCCCCGCCACGCTTGCCGCTAATATTTCTAAGTCTAGCATCCGCGTTTAATATCCACGCATACTAGACTGGGGGGGCAAGATAACGTATAGTCTATATTCGGGTCACGGACCCAAATGATAGACATTACTAACGCCCAAACCCGCCACGAGTGGACCATCATAACAATGATTTGGGCTAGTATGATAACGGCTTGGGCTCACGAAAGCCCAAGCCTTAAGTTATTTATAGTTATGATATGGATATCTCTTATTTAAGGGATATATATCCAAACCAGATATACACCGAAGAGTGAGGCACACGTATCTAATAAGGATTCCGTGCCTATATAAACAATATCATAACTCTCGGTAAAGGTACGACTTTACAACCCTAATTCTTATACACAACCCTAAAACCGATTACTTACTCTCACGCCGGAGGATAATCGTGGGAGACAATCCCACGATAAGCCTAACGGTGTTTGTTTGTTTTCTTAGTGCGCAGGTTTCAAGCATTAAGATCGAATTGATACGAGAATAGGAACCCAAACAAGGAACGCCCAACTTTTGTATCAACACGTGACATGTGGTACAAGACTACAAGCTCGGGTTTGGCTTGATGGGACGAACAAACATGAGTCGCTCATCTTATCTGCTGGCGTAAGTTGAAAATACACATTTGGCTTTGAATTAAGAAGTCATTGTGAATTATTTTACAAAATGACTTATAATCACTAAATGCTTAATTTTTTCGTCAAATGTCGACCATGCAATTTGTTCATGTTCACATTTAAATTTGTTTCAAGTTTATGCCGTTAAGAATTTTAAACTTATTTCTAATATTTAAATTCAAGACGAACCAAACAAAGTTGGGTTTTTCGTTTACTTTTTGTTTGTTTATATTCGTCTCGCTTAGATTTTAATTATTATTGCCCTATAAAGTTTTTACAAATTAGACATTTCAACAATTATTTATTTTGCAAGAATGATCCAAATTTGATTTTTCAACCCGGTTAAGATTCAAAGATTTTATCATTTACTAACAAGTCATCCCGGAATTTTAACAAAAATCTAGAAACATTGTTTTTTACGTTTCTAATTTTTTGTTTTAAATTATAAACGTAAAAAAGAATGTTTCAAATTTTACGTTTCTAATGTAAGTCATATTTTAATGGAAACATATTGTAAAATACGTAGCAAACATGCGCGCATTTCATGCATGGATTAATTATCCACAATATAAAACTATTCAAACATAACCTAGCTTCTCCCATTGTACACATAATCTTCACTCGTCGTTTATTATCATCAATATTATCTAAATAAACATACAAACGATCGATTAAACTACAAGTTGAATGACTGATTTATAACGGCGTAAAGACACGTACGTTTAGCTAAACTATGGAAATGGCATGTAAGACTTTTCACTTGGTGAAAAGATGTAATGCCAATGAGAATTAAATGGCATTAAGACATAAATAGAGGACTTTAGGGAATTTAAAGAGAGCTTTCATGATCTCTTTTCTTTTTCTTGGGTTAAGTATAGAGGTAAAAGATATAGTAGTTGGAATGATTGGTTAAAATTGCTTTTGTAATTTGCTAGCTCCTTGCTAGTTTTTCTTTTTAATATAAATCACCGTTAAAAAAAAAGCGACGACAAGGAGAGGTGAGACTGGTGAGTAAACTCTAGAAAACATTAGCAATATGTATGGGCTTAGATGCAACAAAAATACGGCTACAAAATTCAATGTTCAAACATTGAGTATGATGTGTGTATGGGCTTGAGAGTCTTTAGTCAAAAGTGTGGCATTAAACGAAGATTGACATGTCGACAATTTGTTTAATTCATATAAAGAAAATGTTTTTTATGTACTGTAAATGTCAGGTATGGTAATATAGCATTCAAATTTGTGAAATTTGTTTTCTAATGATCATTTTAAGTAGTTTGACATCAATGAATATCAACTTCTGAAAGTTATCCTAATCATTCAAAATAATAGGGACTAATGTATTCGGGGCGGACCTAAGGTGGTTTCTGTGAACCACATATGCAAGCGGGCGAGTATTGTCAAAACTTGTTTCAAAAGCTAGGGAAATAACATGCTTTTAGTTGTAGCCACTTTCGAACTTGACTCACCTATCTCCGGTTTCGGTTTTTCTCATTAGTTTCACACTTTCACATTTTTACATTAAGGAAAACCGACCAATTGATAACCATCATCGATCGCCTTGCCCCAAGGCAATCATGAGAAAGCTAAACCGTGTAATTCACACTATGATTAAAAGAATACTAGGACAAGATTTGAACACGAGTTCTTCATTTATAGACGATGCAAGTCCTCAACTAGTAGAGTATCATTAGAGCACTACAAGGAGTGGCAGTTTCGTTTTCTTTGCAATATAGTGGGCAAGGTCAGTGTTGAGATTTTTGATGCCGTGGGCAAAACAATTAAAAAATGCCCTACGAACTATTATAAACAAACACCACATTATCTTATAGGGGAAGCTGCATAAGTAAATATATAACCTACAGAAAAGTGGGCTAATCCAACCAGCAACCTTGCTTGTACAATGGAAAGTGCCGCCGGTTTATCTCTCCAACGAATCAAATTGGCCAAAGGTGTGCGTTTGTCGTACAAACAAAACTCCCATATCAACTAAAAAAACTTAGACGACTATTTAGTGTACTTTAACATCACGTTTTTTTGTATCAATTATAAAATACACGTATCAATATGGTTACCTTCTATTCCTTCTAATGAAATTATCACAAAGTTTGTTACTGTACATACTTATATTGGACCATTTATAAAGATTTTCTTAAAAATGGGTAGAACCTTTTAAATCCCTAAGCCCGTAATAAATATTTAATATTTGGACAAAAGTGTTAAATATACAAACATTGAGGCTAAAACTGAAAATAAAGCCAAGTAATCATCTTCTCCCCGCCACACACTTTTCTACCTCTGTCACAATAGCGGACCTATTAAGGGGCACCGCCCTCCCCTGCCTCCCCAAAATTTGCGGCACCTAGTGTAAATATTATAGGTTTTACGGGTAATTTAGTTGATGATACAAATAAATCTCCGATTCGGCCCCTCCAAAATAAATTCGGCCCTCCCAAAATAAATGTTCTAGTTCCGCCACTGCTCATCCTCGCCACTAAAATAAAAGTGCCGAACAAAGCATATAGAACACTCTTTCATATATAAGTTTAAAACTTGTTTAAATAATGAACAGTGTTTATAAACTTTGATGCCTCCTGTATTTTTGATTCACAAGACCGTCGCTCGCTCTGCCCACCCTAGAGCCGGCCCTGATAGTGGGTGCCCATGGTTCGGAATTGGATTGAACCGGAACCGAGAACATAAAATAAGAAAGGTGGAACCATGAACCGCCTAAAGTTCTTCGGTTCGGTTCCGGTACGGAAATTTTCTGTAATTCCCAACGAGTACCAAAGTGTTTAAAAAAATTATGTTTTCCGTTATCGATCATTAATAAAAGACATGCTATAACAATACAAACATACAAAAACGTCCACAATAATGCAAATCGTTTCAAATTCCAGTTGTTCAAAATAACATAAACAAAAACATAAATAGTCAAAATATAAATTTATAATTGTTCAAAAGTATCAAGAACACACATTTGTGTTTAAAACCTACAAAAATGCTTAATACTTTATCACTTGTTTCCTATTATAACTTCGTACCGCTTTTTCCATCTCTTTAACAACCTCATCGTCATTCAAAAGATTTTCAATTTTATCCACATTTATTGTAACATGGTATCAATCAATTATGATCATAATAAAAAGGAAAAAATATATGAAAAAAACTTACTTTCATGTTGACGAATGGTATTGATGATGATATTCAAATTTTTGAATAGTAATCACAAAATTGATAGTTTTGTGTTATTTGGAATGAATTAAAGGTTATGGTTTAATTTAGTTGGGTTTTTAGGTTTTACATATTTTTTTTTTTTTTTTTTTTTTTTAACAACTTAGTATAAGGTCGGGGTGAGCAAACGGACCGAATGGACCGTACCGACCGACAAAACCGACCGGACCGACCACATTTGATCCGGTCTCGGTCTAGGGTTTTTCAAAATTTCGGTCTCGGTCTGGTCCGGCTTAAAAACCGGACATTTAACCTATTTGGACCGAGACCGGACCGACTATATTCGGTCCGGTCTCTGTCCAACCACATAGGGTAGGTTTTTTTTATTATTTTTCTATTTTTTTATTTTTTATTTATTTATTTTTTGTCTTGCAAGGTTGCACGTACACAAAGTGGCTAACAAACCTTATAAAATCTAATATTTTCAAAAGAGTCAATTTTTTTAAGGAAAGAATCGGAACCAAGCGTTTTTTACCCGAACAATCCCAATAATCAAAATTTGAAATTTCAAGAACCAAGAACTGTACCATTGTTCTAATATACGGCTCGGTTTCCTAGTCGGTACTGGTACGGTTCATCGGTTCTTTTTTCTTGGACACCCGTACTATATACTACCCGCTACTTCAGATGAATTCTATTAATTGTCTTTAAAAAACATGGAATGCCAAAATATATGACGCGTTTTAATTTCTTGTCATCTAGAGAAACTTGATTTTGTTTGTGACATTTCAAAGTATTGAAATGTTGGACGACACTTCTTATCGTTTACTATGAAAAAGACGTACGTATATATGTTTGGGATTCAATCTAGATAAAATGGAATTTTATCATTAGCCTGTTATGTTAAGTATATCACATGTAACCAATAGTTCCAAACATGTTTGCAATTTCTTTGTAATAATACAGTTGGAAAATGCTCTGTTTCAAAACCGGTTGCTACGAAATTTCTTGCGCTAGAAAACTGCTGCAGAAGTAATTTTCAGTTAGAAATCGTTGCCATGCTTTTTGAGTGGAGCCTTTTGCTAGAAAACTGTAGGCATCTGTTAATAATTTGCTACAGATTTATATATGTCGTAACATTAGCCAAATTGTGTTAACATAAGCCAAATCTCTATAATTTCATTTGCATGCAGTTAGGTCACGTCTTTTTTTTTTTTTTTTTTTTTTTTTTTTTTTTTTTTCATGAAATTATTGTTATACCACTTTTACAAAAATCAAATAAAAAAACACAAAACATACTTTCTTGACCATATTTTTTAAGTAACCATTAAACTTAATTACCGTCGTCTACTTTAGTTTAAAGCATAAAAAATTATATGAATATTTCTCGATATGTATAATGTCTTGTTGTATAAATATTTTATAGACGTTATTAAAACTTGAGCCAACAAGACAACAATTAACATGATGACAACCCACGTTTGTTAACAACTTTGAGTGAATCAAAGTGTTCGATCATTCTCATAGAGGATAGACCATCGACATATAGTCGCACCAAAGTTAGTTAAGCCTTAGTTAATTATACCAGTAGTAGATAACTACATTAATCGAGAAATGTATTTTACGATACACGCCTTAGATACTCGAAGCCGAGCCCGAGGTTCATAAAATAGTATTTATCGTTTAATAAATAATACAAGAAACGATGCTAGCACTGTTAATTATTTAGTTAATTAGATTATGGGTAAATTTTGTTTTATGTCTGTCACATGTTAACATTGTCGGTTGTTATCATTTTGTACCACAAAAATGGCTTGGTATGTAAGTGGATATCTTTAGCAAATTGGTGATACGACACTAGTCACACCATGACGGAAATGACCCCAGTTAACATTGAACCCCTCTATCGTTGTGGTTCAACACTTATACGCCAGATGTTCCAATATTGCCTCGGCAGAGAGTCATCTCAGGAAGCAGTCGACAGTCAAAATTTTAAACGAGGAACAAATGCTACACTGTTCAAGGTTGGTGTCAATTATGTTGAAATTTTATATGTTGTTCAATGCAAAAAAATTAATGTCGGAGCTGAGGTTTCCATATCTTGGAATCAACACGTCTTTATTATCCTTTTTTCTTAATAATTACTATAACTCTTATATAATTCTCCAACGTTTTTACATACGTGAATTTTAGGTCATGGTAATTTTGAAAAAGAGAAAATTCTCAAATGATGCCAAAAAGTTTAGCCTTTTCTCAAATGATGTCAAAAATAACATGCTTTCCCAAAACAGCCATGTGTGAATATGCGAACGTGCGACTCCATTAAATGTGCGACACGTGTCCACTTTTTTATTATTAAAGTACAATGGTAGGTAGGTGTTTTCCAATATATTCTTTTTTTGTCTTATTACAATAGTATTAAAAATAATAAAATACCCTCTTTTTATTATTTACCTTTATCTTTATATGAAACAATTAAATGTGCGACTGTACTACCCCTTAAATGTGCGAATGTGCGACATCACTTTATTTCAAGATTCCGACAATACTCCGGCGATTATTCCATCGTACAAAAAAAAATACTAACAAAAAATAATTTATATCTTGGAAAATTAAAACAACAAACCCGTACGTAAGCTAATCTAAAAAAACAAACCTGTTGAAGAACCTTAGCAGAAGATTGTTCAACAACTTTAGCCAACGCGTTCATTTTCTTAATCATATTATTATACATCTCCTCCAATTCGGCGGTATAACCGCTACCTTCTTCGCCCAACAACCTCTTCAATCTCCCAACATCAAAACCCGACTCATCACACAACTCCCCAAACTTTTGATCACCCCCTCGTCACCCCCATCCTCAACCATAGTCTCAATATCCAGCCCCTTAACCTCAAAGACACCATTCCCATTACTAAAACTAAACACTTTATAATCATGGGTATGAATTAGATTCTCATAAAAGGGTGTCGTTAGTAATAAGAAAATGCATGATTGATCATTCTGGACATATCTAGATGTAGAACAAAACCACCGAGCGAGAGGTTGTCGGATCTGTTGGGTCGAGCAACGGGGTTGATATGTTGTGGTGATGGTGGATCTTGATGTTTGCGGATCTGGGTTTTGGCTGTAGAGACTGAAGTGTTGTGTGCGTGTGTTTGATGATCGAGAGAAGATGAATTTGATTGATGTTCTTGGCCGGATCTGGTGATGGCTGGCGGATTTGGTGGTGGTGGTGTTGATGATGGAGTATTTTGTTGGAAAGTGTTTGTAGTATTAAAGGCAAGGGCATTTGAGTCTTTTTAATACACTCAATAATAAGACAAGAACCCACCTACACTGTACTTTAATAATAAAAAAGTGGACACGTGTCGCACATTTAGTGGAGTCGCACGTTCGCATATTTGCACATGACTGTTTTGGGAAAGCATGTTATTTTTGGCATCATTTGGGAAAAGCCTCAACTTTTTGGCATCATTTGGGAATTTTCTCTTTGAAAAAAGGTCTGGATTTTATACACGATGTTACACAATCTTGTAACACCCTAGGCAAATCCTACATCGGCTGTGGCCTGGAGAGATGTTGGGCTTATAAGATAACATTCAACGCGTTTTGTGGTCTACTGCGAGTGGAGTTCTTAGGAACTGGTAGTTAAGCGTGTTTATGTGAGAGTAGTACTGGCTTGGGTGACCTGCCGGGAAGTCTTCAAATGAGGCCACAAAAACAAAGCCGTGAGCCTGCGGGTAAAGCGGACAATATTGTGGTCTGAGTAAGGCGTGGTGTTACAAATCTTGTCTTCTGAACTTAAAATACAAACCGTACGAGTTACGAACTTACGATCTATGATTAATTCTTGCTTAAAGTGAAACATAAGTATTATATTCACCACGAGCTGAAACTAAGAAATAAAAGTCGACCTTAAGTTGTTCCTTAGGCAGATATTTATGCATTTTTATCCATCTGCACTTCACGACGACATTTATCTACTAGTCATTCATTTAAAACATACAGTTCGTGGTTGTTAGAGTACAAGCAACCACAACACATGTGATTTCGGATAGTACCATTTAAATCTTATGGTACAATAGTACATCAGAAACTAGTTCATACTTGAACTGAACACAAGTTGCTATATATGCATCATTTCGCTTCCAAAGATGTTGAATACTTTTTTCAATAATTTAGAACACTTTTTTCAATAATGTTGATTACTTTTTCTGTTAAGTTTTCATTGTAACTATTGACTATTTCTTTAACCCAAATATGCCAGTCACACATGTAACTATTTAAAAACTAGAACTTAATAGACCGAAAATTTGGCCGTGTTGAAATTACAAACTTCTCCTTGAATAACGACCCGCACAACATAGCGTATCCTCTTAGGCCACGGGGTATGTTCAAATGACAAATGTGCCACATCATCAAAACATCATAAGTGTGTGATTTCATGAACGTAAGGTTTGACAGATGATGATGAATTACATGCCACTATATGCTGGCAAACGATAACGATTGGCGACGAATGGAACACACTGCACCCTATGCTCTTAACGTATTAACGAGTAATTTCTCTTGAGATTTGATGGCTGGCAAAGATTATATATATAGACAACGTTAGTTCAACTTTAAGGCTCAAATTTTTCATGAAAGAGTAATTTATTTCTCAATGACAATAACTAGAACAAAGCTTATCTAAGATGAGTTTGGATAGTGGATACCATGCATGTAATGCAACTTGGAGCTACCGACTGTACCCTTATTCACACTGTTAACATGTTATGCATGTCATTGATGCATTGAATAAAACAGTGGTCTTTGTTAAGACTTGATGACACACACAAAATGGACACTATTAGGGTCCGTTTTATGGCTGCAAGTTGTGCATGAATGTGTGACATATCGGTGTACCGAGCTATAGCAAAGATGGTACACCATAAATGATGGTCCACATCTTTCATACGAAACCAGCATGACCCATTTTGGACCCAAGTGAATATTTTATAGTTGTAATGGTGATGTTTGTTTCCATAAAGAGAGACAAAACAAGAAACAAAACACACATGCAACACAAACTTAATTACTGTGGCATTAATCCATGGGAGTTGTGTTAATTTAATAGGCCCACGTTCCAAAAAACAATGTGGTCCAAATATTGGGAGGGTAGCATCTCAATGATATTCTTAAGTTTTCATGATAATTGAACTTTTAAAAGCAATTTAGAAAATCAAACAAGTTATTATCTCTTTTTTCTTTTGATATATAGTCAACTAACAACTTTGCAATATATTAATAAAAAATCTATCTCAAACGTACTAAGCATAATTTAAACACCTTCTTTTTTACCTAATACTTTAATAGATTTTCTTCAAATTGTTAATCTTGTCATAGTGTCTAGACCGCTTAAGGGATGTTTGGTTTAAGTGTATAGCAACAGAAAAACATTCCCATTCTAATACTCATTTTAGTGATTCGTTTACAAACCAAACATCATAAGAAATATTGAATTGTAGATACGTGCATATATATGTTCCACTGATTGTTTGATAATTTTACTACATATCTGGACGTCATCCGTTCTCGAGAAATACGTCACCATACATGTGTAACTTGTTGAGCGTAAAACCAATTTGGCGTCGACGTGTGAACTTGTTGGCCGATTTTAAGCCATTCGAGTTTCATGGTCTTTAAATACTTGGATTGCCCGTATTTTGTAATCATTTGGTTGTCAAAATCAAGTGACATGGAACACGTAATACATCAAACTTTACAGAATTGCATCTCAACTCGTCAATTCGAGCCTTAAATGGAAGGAGTTGATTTCATTCATATGAATGTGGCCCTTTTGTCTGTATATCTCCATTGAATGGATATATACGACGTAACAGTACATATAGCATGACCAATTTTGCTATTCGATTATGATATTAGTTGGGACCGATAGCGACTATCGATTTTGGATTTGGATTTTAACAAAGACGTGCTTTTCAGAATTGGAAATCTGATAACAATCATAAAATGTTAAAAACTTAGACAAAATTATTTGAAAATATATAAGAGAAAAGTTAACAAAAAATTTAAAGAAAATTGAACTCACTAACTAATTCTTTAAAGAAAGGATCGATCATATCATATGATTCGAACAATTTTTTAACATCACTTGAAAGATGGTCATATTTAAATTCTTTGCATGCAGTTACTCGTGAGTATGGCGCTCAACACATCATGCGTTTTTATGAAAACTCTAGACTATGGCTATGTTTGGCGACACGTAGCAGTAGCAACAAGCAGTAGTAGTAAGCAGTAAGCAGTAGGAGTAAGCAGTAAGCAGTAGCAGTAAAAACATGTTTGGTAACGTAGCTGTAACTGTAATTATAAAGTGTTAAACAAGTAAATGTTTACCGCTTGTCGCTTGTCGCTTGCTGCTTCTCCAAGAAGCATTTAAGATTGGAGCGATTAATCATGTTTCAGACGCTTGTTGAGGTGTTGCCAAACAAGCAAATGCTTACCGCTTGTCTGCGCCGAAGAACTGCCATAGTTTCAATAATTATAGGAAATATAATGACTTAATTGAAAATGAAAATGTTAAACATAATTTTTAAGAGCTATGTTTAATTAATTTAGACATGCATAATTTGCTTGTATCTTTATAAATTTTAAATGCTCATGACCAACTAAATATATCATTTTTTGCATGTTTTCAACCTTTTTTTGGTAATTATAGTTTCCGACCTTTTGGCCGACTAATTCACAAGATTTGAACCAACCACCACACAAACTCAAACAAGGTAAAACCCTCCCTTTCCAGGAGGTTGGCATGGCTAATGCCCCCCAGTTTTTTCATAATAAGTCATTCTTATGTATTAAGTTACAAATACTGACGGAATTATCAAGTTAAGCTAGTAAACTTTCTAATTATAGCCTTAGACTACTCACTACGGGCATGAGCCTTCACCTTTGAAGTTGGGGGCGTCACCCCTATGGAGGAGGCCGCACCTCACGCGTGAGGTAGAGGAGAAAGGAGAGGGAAGGGTGAGGTTGGTGGCCTCTCGTGCATTATGCAATTCCTAACAACTAAAAAAAAAAAAAAAGAAATAATAATAAAAAAATTCCTACTATACGCTATATACCATTTATTTTACCTATAAGAACCTAATAACTTCACAATTTTTAAACAACACTTTTCATTATCTCATTCTCTTATATATCATTTTTCTCTCATTTTAGTACAAAAATGTCTCAACAAAACACTCCCAAAACTAAAACCCCAAGACGTCAACAACAAACCGTCAAAACACCCAATTCAAATTTCCGTCTCGGTCCTACTCCACGGATAAACTTTCGAGCCCCATAATTTTTTTTACGAAAACCCACAATACAACCCAAATATTGGCAGTTCTTAACATGCATACCCACAATTCAGATCTTCATCACAACCTTAACATACACCTGTGTCTCCAATTAATGCATTTAATTTAGATTATATGTACTAATCACAATTTGATTCGTCTATGCCAAATATCGTTGATGTAGATGAGCAAGTTAGAAATGAGGAGGAAGTCGAAGAATTCACGACCCCAAAGAAGCAGTCAAAAAGACGACAAAAGAGACCGGTTAGAAATGAGGAGACTCGGTGTATTCCATGGTCCCGTGAAGAATTAGTGGCATTGTGCAAAGGTTGGGTTCGTATATCCGAAGATAGCGTCCAAGGTAATACCCAAAGAGAGCCTGGGTTTTGGGTTGAGGTTTTGGACTACGTTGAGAAAAAAATTGAAGGTATCCGGTGGTCGAAACTACGATTCGTTAAACGGGAAATGGTAGACGTTGCGTCCTAAAGTGGAAAAATTTAGTGGCGTGTACGGTAACGTCATGCGAAGGGCGGCGCATAGTGGAGTTGGAGACGGTGATTACATTTCATAAGCACTTTTGGAATATCAAGCTGACTATGGAGTATTTACACTTCTTCATGCATGGGAGGTGTTAAAAAATTGTCCGAAATGGATGGATTTTGTGGAAAACTAAAAGGGGTTGAATAGTTTACCGGTTTTAACTTGATTTTCTTTTAATACTTTTACGTGTAATTAACAATTAAGACTTATCAAACAATAAATAATATGCAAGAATAAAAGTAAGAAACGATCAAACCATAACACGATTGTTTATCGTGGTTCGGCTACAAGAACTCTTTTTCCTTGCCCTACTCCACGCCCCGAGTATCCAACTCGAGAGTTTTCTTGCACTAGTCAACAAGCTCCTTTATCCGGCGGAGAAAACCTTACACGTCGCTTACACACTATTTCCGACACTAAGCTAGATGTCGAGTTCTTTCACAAGGGTACAACCGCTCCAGATAGTTCTTTTACAAGGGTACAACAACTCCTGATACTCTAAGTATTTTGAGGACGAAAATACTAACCGATCACTACAAATGGATACAATACAATGATGTATAAACTTTACTAGTTTACACTATGCTATGCTTGACAAGTTTTACAACGTTGTGTTGAAGCTTGTAAGTTCGTGATCTTCTTGCTACAAAGAAAGACTCACAAATATGAAAGTGTACTGAGTTAGAAATGAAGTATATGCAGTATATTATGATAGTGAGTGATGAGAAAAACTCGAGAAGTGGGTTGCTATTTATAGGCCAACCCACGGATACGGCGGAACCAGTACTTTGGTTCCGTCCGTTGTCCCTGAAGGTTCCGCCAGACGCCCTGACAGAATCCTGCACAAGATATTAGAAAATCTAACACAATATTCTCAAGAGCTCACAAAGTCAACTTTGAGATCTTGAGTATGAATCTATACAAAATAAAACATGTTTCTTACACACATGTTTCCTTGAAGGGACATGTGTGATGCAAGTGATGATGTAAGTAACATTATATTTCTAATTTTAGATATTCTTAAAAAGGAAAGTATACTTGTAAAAATAGTTTATGTATTGACTCAAAAATGTTTGTTTGAGATGTTTAGCAAGTGAATGATTTACTAGAAAGAGTTTGCTTGCTTATATCCTAATATGACATACTATTTAGTAAACTTGCTAAGTATACATATAAGACATTTTTAACACATGTACTTAAACTAAAGTATATTTGATTAGAAATCACTTTGTGAAAACATATAAATGTAGTTTGAGTGAAGTTAAGTAAAAGACTTTTAAACTATATTTATGATTTGCCAAAAATAAACTTTACCTTTTGTAGTTAACAAAACTAAGAAAGATCGTAAAATTTAAATAACGTTTTTAGGCGATATTTGTATTAACAATCTCCCCCTTTTTGTTGACGACAAAACATAAATTCTATTTTTACGCAAATGGATAATTATAGATTTTGTGCCTTTTAAAAATTTACATTTAACATGATTATTTCAACTTTTGAGTAAATCATTGTAAATCATTTTAAGTTGATTTGGTAAAATATATCATATCTCCCCCTTTTTGTCGAAACAAAAAGAAGAGTAGCGAAGCGGAAATGTGTCAAGCCATATGCTCCCCCTTGGACAATACTCCCCCTAAATGGAGTGCCAAAGAGGATACATGGATTTTGGTCCTACAGGAAAATGTTAGTTTGTTGTAGAGATAAGTATGAGAACATAATACCAATTATAAGATAATAAGCATTCATCTCATGACAACAATCATCAAGTAATAAACAACCAAAAGAGAATAACCAACACAATATAGAAGTAGAACCGTTATATTTCAAGTAAAATTTAAACTTTGACTAAAAATAGTCAAACCTAAAGACTTGAAAAAATTCTACTATTAGAGAAAGTTAAATCATACAAGGTGGAATGACAACTACATCTATAAAGGGAAAGGGTCCTAAGTTAGATTCTACCATTATTTGATCTTAATAAAGCTCTAAGCTTGAGGCAAGTGAGAGATGGAGTTAAGACGCTCCAAAATGTGGTTAAGGATAAACCTCATTTCATCTTGAAGCTCATGTACCAAGATGTTGCATCTCTCACTAATATGAGTGGTTCTTTCGCACATGATACAATCATGGCGAGGAGGTGGTAGTTGTGGAACTTGGGTTGTTGTTGGTGGGTCATTAGTGGTGGTTGAAACATTTTTTGTTGCGGGAGCAAAGGTGGATGGTTGAGAGGTGTGTCAGTTTCCTACAATTGATGAGTACATGGCGGTTTGGAAATCCATGGCTTGGGTGAGATGAGAATCAATAATGTGCTTGAAAGCATAGAGGCTTTCCAAGCGAGTGTTGAGTTCTTCATGAGTGTTTGGAGATTTGGTCCACAAAGATGCTTCTATTTCCTCATAAGTAGGAAATATGGACTCAAACCGGTTGGAAAAGTCTTGAGGTGGTTCTTGTTGTTGATCATGATGATGAAAACTTGGTTCTTCATAAAGAGGACCGTGGATCTCTTTGTAAATGGGATGGAACAACAATGGTTGTGGTTGAGGATGATCTTGATCTTGTGGAAAGATGGAAGGTCTAGCATGCTTGTAAGCCAAACGCTCTATTAGTGATGGTTGATGAGGTTTTTCATCCAATGGGTCACTTGGTTGAGACCAAGGTTGTTGTTGTGTTTCCATTTGTTCAATAGTATCAAAAAGTGGCAATGGTGGTGGATTTGATGATCTTGGTGGAAGGTCTTCCAAACTTTCCATAAATGGATGTGGTGATGTTGGTGGTGTCTTGAAGAGTTCCATAGGTGTCAATTTTGGTGATTGAGGTGATGGAGTTTTTGAAGGTTGACTTGGTGCCGAAGGTGGTGTTGGATCACTTGGGGTTATAATTGCTGGAGGAGTGGTGATTATATTAGCAATGCAAGGGTTTGGAGATGGTGTTGGAGTAGCAAGGTTTAGAAAGTTGGTATCATTGATGGGTGATGAAATATTGAGGGTTGAATCACTTGATGATGATGAGCTTAGTTGGATGGTTTTGTTGAAGCAACATGGTTTGATGCTAATTCTAGCGGTTCTCATAATAGGTCTTGATGATTCGAATGAGGTAGTGGATTTTGTCATTGCAAGACTTTGGTAGTATTAGAAGTATAAGATTGAGAGAAGTGATGGTGATGGTGTGAATTGGATGTGTGAATTGTTGATCAATTTATAGGAAGAACAAAATATGGAAATTGGTGTTTGGATTTGATGTTGATCCATACAATTTTGGAGGTTCCTAATCATATGGAAGAGTTCCAAGAAGTTGTCAAATCATTGGAAGTCAATCCAATGGAGTTGGATAGAGTGAAAGACTAAGTGGGGAAGTAAATGCTATGTGATCAAGGTGGATACATGTTGTCAGGTTGTTCCACGGATTTGGAGGAACCAAAGGAAGGGTTCATTCCTTGTATCAGAAAGGTTCCTTGGGTTAGTTTAGGCAAATTTGAAATTTTGGCGGGAATGATGATGCTATTGGTTAATGTGTGATAAGATAGCTCTAGAATTACTGATAAATACTAACTAGCATTTAGGAAGCAAGTTTGGAGCCTAAGGATTGCTAGAACAATTCAGAAAATTCAAAGATCAAATTTTGTTGTAGTACTGGAGGAACCAATCGACAACACGGGCGGAACCAAGTTTTGGGTTCCGTCGTATCCGTTGGGATAAACTTGGCGGAACCAAGTTTTGTAACGGACGGAACCAAAAAATGCGTTCCGCCGTTTCCGTGGAGGCTCAGAATCGAGACATAGTGGTTTTTACGACTACGTGGTTTTTCCGAATTCCAAAATTTTTCCTAAAACTTAAGCAATCAATTTTTTCTAGATAGAAGAAACAAAAATTGCAGGTAGAAACATGCTTACCTATAGAGTTTGAGAGAGCGATTCTAGCATTCAAAATTTTAGCCGAAAAGTGAAAATAGCATAGTACTAAAATGTTGTCCCCTGCAAATGTTGTTAGTTCACACATAATCCATAAACATAATATCATCCTAAGACATCATAAAACCATAAAATAACATTGTTTTGATGACCAAATTGTTCAAATGCACCCTTGTGCCAAACACCCTCTTAACATGCTCATTTCTTGTTCACCTTCTTGTAGATCTTCCCAAGGTATCTCCCAAAACATTTCCACGTGCCTTTGGTTTGTTTGTACTCCTCCGACTCATTCGGTATTGCTGGAAGTTGTGAGAGGTACTCAAAAGGTGGGAGCCTAGAGTTTGGTAGATTGTCGTCTTTACTCATGGATGATGATGATGATGAGGTTGGAGGGTGAGGACGTTTACCTTTGGGTTTGTATACTCGTTCATCACTTAATGCCATAAAGGTGTGAGGAATAAGAGGATAATCTAGGCGAAGACCTCTAGGAGCTGGAGGAATGGGTTCACAAAACCTAAAGAGATGGGTAGTAAGCTTGAACCGAGATGTTTGCCATCCTTTTGGCAATGTAGTAAGCTAAGTTGAAAGTTTGGCGGGTGGATACACTATAGAGCATGTAGGAGAGACAAGTGTTGATATGGTCCCTATTTCCTAAAATACTAATGACATTGGCCCTAATGATCTCCTCCCATTTCAAGAATTGTGGTCTCAACTCATTGAGCTCCATTCCAAACGGGTCTTTGGCAACTTCCTCTCCTCCTCGGGTTCTCCTAGTGTGAGAAGTCCTAACAAAAAGGTGGTCACAAATTTCTTATTTGCTCACTAAAGGGGTATCATAAAGATGAATACGGTCATGGATTGAGTCAAGAGTTGAAAGTGGCCATTTGTCGGTGTAAAGACATGTGCCCCGATTAGGAACACGAAGCACTTGAGCAAATTGATCTAAAATGATTTCAAAGTCATTTTGGTTGATAGAAAAGTTTAGTAACGTGAGACCTTCATCATCTGTGCTAAGGGTCATGGAAGCATAGAATTCTAGGATGAAACAAGGACAAATTGGCTCATCTATGTCTAAGAGGCAATCAAAGTCGATAAAAGAGAGTTCTTCCCTAATGTTGGTTCCGGTAAGGAAAGTAGGATCAATGGTTCTACCCTCATGAACATAACGCTTCTGAAGGTTCTTAAAATTTCTACTTGGGCCGTGGTTAGCCCTTTGGTCTTGTGGTGTTTGGGTAGGTATTTGGTGGTGTCTTTGTGGTCATAGAAGGTTGCGGGAGGCATGATGAACCTAGAAACATAATTATCACATTTTTAGCTTATGTAAGTAATGGTTTAAGTGTCAAAGATTCTAGTGTGTGCTTATATGAAAACAATATGGAGTTGTGATTATCTCGACTCATTTTAATGTTTAAAATGGTTTTACTTATGCAAATTTTGAGTAAATTTTGAGATAATCCAAATGCTCCTAGTTCAATGTAGCTACGGTTGAATGTACCCGAAAATACATATTAGTTATGTATCCCCTTTAGCATTCAAGAGACATAATGCAAGTGATGTTTTAAACATAACGTTTTTATTTTGTATTATCAATGAAAAACTATTTTTCCTAAATGTGAGAAGATTTTTCAAAATTTTGACATAGGGTGTTTGGTATAATGTGATAATATCTTACAAGATGCAATTCCTAACTAATGGAAAACATAATTAGTTTTGTTTATGACAAATTTTCTTCATGAATTCCTAAGTTGATGCATAACCCCAAGTTTTTAGTTTTTGTGCATAAATAGAATTTCCTAGACACAGATCAGGAGAGTAATTGTGTTTAGAATACTTACAATGATGATAGGAATGAAGAGTGGCTGACCAAGAACCCTAATTTTCGTGTGAAAATGGATATGGAAGTAAATAGTAACTGTTTTTGGTGAGTGGTATAGAGTATGAGACTTTTATGGTTTAATATATAAAAAGAGAAACTGTACAGGCTTTTGACGGACTGGACGGAACCAAACAGAGGGATCCGCCCTTTGTTTTTCTTTGTTTCGCCAGTCCTTCAGGTTTAAGAACATGGAATTTTTTTGTTTTTAATTTCTACGATTTTATTTAACGTTTATACTATGAAGTAGGTTCCATAAGTCCTAGTCCTAGTCTAAGAAGATTAAATGGTTCACGTTTAAGGGGTTTTGTAAGAATGTCGGCAATGTTGTCTTCTGGAGGATACTTTCTCGATGGAGATGTTTCCTTTTTGAACATTGTCACGAAGGAAATGATGACGAATTTCTATATGTTTAGTACGAGCATGTTGGACTTGATTTTTACTCAGGTCGATGGCTCCTTTGTTGTCGCAAAGGATAGATATGTCTTTAGTCACAATTCCGTAGTCTACGAGCGCTTGCTTCATCCAAAGAGCTTGTTGACATGCTTTTCCGGCCGATACGTATCCGGCTTCAGTTGTTGAGATTGTGAGTGCCGTTTGCTTCTTGGAGAACCATAAGGTGAGACAATGTCCAACAAAAGTACAAATACCACTTGTACTTTTTCTATCAACATAGTCACCGGCATGATTCGAGTCGGCATACACTATGGTTTCTACACCCGTTCCTTTGGGATACCATAATCCTAGATGTGTAGTGCCTTTGATATACCTAAAAATCCTTTTTACGGCTTCAAGATGGATTGTTTTGGGATCTTCTTGAAAACGAGCGCATAGACAAACGCTGAACATAATGTCGGGTCTACTAGCTGTGAGATAAAGTAGACTACCAATCATACCCTGATATTTAGTGTTATCTATGGATTCACTTTCCTCATCCTTTGTGAGTTTGGTTTCCGAGGACATAGGCGTTTTGATAGGTTTTGAATCTTCTAAACTAAATTTCTTAAGCATGTCTTTTATATATTTAGATTGGTTAAAGAATATCCCATCTTTTAATTGTTTAATTTGAAGTCCTAAAAAAAGTTGAGTTCTCCCATCAAACTCGTCATGCATGATTTTAGAGAAATCATTGCATAGCTCTTGACAAGTTGATCCGAATATTATGTCATCAACATAAATTTGAACTATGATACTGTATGATTCTTTCTTCTTAGTGAAGAGAGTGTTGTCAACTAGGCCCATGCTATACTTATGGTCAACTAGGAAGGTTTTAAGTCGATCATACCATGCTTTTGGAGCTTGCTTAAATCCGTATAAAGCCTTTTTAAGTTTGTAAACATGATTAGGTTTTTCAAAGTCGGTAAAGCCCGGAGGTTGAGCAACATAAACTTCTTTATTAATAAAACCATTTAAGAATGCACTTTTGACGTCCATTTGAAAAAGTTTAAAGTCATGTGCGCATGCATATGCAAGTAAGATTCTAATTGACTCGAGCCTAGCAACCGGAGCAAAAGTTTCATCGTATTCAATGCCTTCTTGTTGATTATAACCCTGTGCTACTAGCCTAGCTTTGTTTCTAGACACAACTCCATTTTCATCCATTTTATTTCGAAAGACCTATTTTGTTCCAATTATAGTTTGATTCTTTGGTTGAGGAACTAGTGTCCAAACATCATTTCTAATAAATTAGTTTAATTCTTCTTGCATAGCTATTACCCAAGATTCATCACTTATAGCTTCATTTATATTTTTAGGTTCAATGGTTGATATAAAACAAAAATAGTTACTTTCATTTTGAGCTTTTGATCTTAAGGTTCTTTCATTAAGTTTACCTATGACACTATCTAATGGATGACTTTTAGATTCTTTAACATTGATTATTTCTCTATTTAATAGTTCATCTTCCTTGTCGTTTTCTAAATCAAATTGATTAACAACTTGACTTTCAACTAAGTCATCATCTACCAAAGGTGATGTCTTAGAGGGAGGTGGACTTTCGTCGAATGTTACGTTCAACGATTCCTCGACTCTTAATGTTTCTTTATTTAGAACAATATAAGCTTTGTTATTTTGTGAATATCTAAGGAACACACCTTCATAAGACTTTGGGTCAAATTTAGTGAGATAATCCTTGGTGTTTAGTATAAGGCATTTACTCCCAAATACTTTAAAGTATCCTAATGTTGGCTTTTTACCTCTATATATTTCATATGGAGTTTTATCTAAAAATGGTCTAATTAGGACTCGGTTTAAGATATAAGTTGATGTGTCGACGGCATTACACCAAAACTTTTGTGGAATATTTTGTTCGTTAAGCATTGTTCTACTCATCTCTTGAAGTGTCTGATTTGTACGTTCTACTACACCATTAGATTGAGGAGTGCGAGGAGCCGAGAAATTATGTGTTATACCATTTTGTCACAAAATTCACCAAATTGTATTTCGTTATCAAATTCCCGACCATGATCCGTTCTAATAGACACAATGCAATTTCCTACTTGATTTTGAATTTTCTTACCAAGAATTTCAAATTGTTCGAAAGCTTCATTTTTACTTTTCAAAAATCTTGTCCATGTATATCATGAATAATCATCCACTATGACCAAAGTATAGAAGTTGCCTCCATAACTTTGAATAGCAGATGGATCGAACAAATCCATATGCAAAAGTTCTAGACACTTAGTTGTGGATACCATATTCTTAGCCTTATGGCTATTATGAACTTGTTTACCAATTTTGCAAGCATCACAAAAGTGTTGGTCGTATTTCAACTTGGGTAGGTTTCTAACTAATTCCTTAGAGGATAGGAATTGAATAAGTCTTATATTAGCGTGACCTAAGCGTCTATGCCAAAGAGTTGAGGACTCATCTAATGAGGTAAGGCAAAGTTTATCTCTAGATGTTTTATCAATTTTCATGACGTATAAGTTGTTCTTAAGAACTCCTTTAGCTATTGTTATACCATCTTTAAGTATCTTACTTTCGTTTTCACTAAAGAGGACTTCATACTTTTTACGGCAAAGTTGTCTAATACTAAGAAGATTAAATCCTAAGTTGTCAGCATGAGCAACATCATCAATAGATAGAGAGTCATGAGAGATAGTACCTTTTCCGATGATTTTACTTTTAAGCTTGCTACCAAAAGTAATGTTACCTCCGTCATAGACTTGATAGGTAGAGAAAAGACTTTTGTCCCCCGTCATGTGTCTTGAGCAACCGCTATCTTTGATCCATTCATCCGGTTCCAAACACACTTTTAAGCATACCAATTTTGTAACAAGCATTCAAACATTTGGTCCCCAATATCTCATGGGTCCATTTTGGTTAATCATGCCATTACCTTGATTCATGTAAGGAAATGGTGGATATGGGTTCCAAGACATATAGTTTGGAACTTGATGATGTCTAGGTATGTTTTGACCCCAACTATGTTGAAAGTAGGGTTGTGTGTTGTAGTTGCTCTTTAGAAAGGGGCGTTCGGATATAGGCGTTTTAGGTCTTGGTTGAGTAGTTCTAGTTCTAAATTCATTTTTAGCAAGTCCTACTCCTATTTTAATGGCATGTTTAAGTTTGGTTTCAGTTGAACTAGTGTTGGACTTCTTTGTAACTTTAACAAATTCATTACGGTTAGTTACTGAAATGTTCTGTTCTGCAGCAGCCTCCACGGAACCAATGGGTTCAACTGGCGGAACCAAATTTTTGGTTCCGTTAGTTCCGTGGGTCATTGCTGCAGTTTTGTCATTTTCTTGCCCTTTTTCACCTTGTTTCTTTACACTATTTATTGATCCTTTTTTCATGAATCCTAACCCTGTTCTATCAAAGTATGATTTTTGGAGTTTCATTATTTCATCCGCACAATAAATACTTTTATCAAACTTCTTAAACTTTGAGTTTTGTTTAATAAGATTATCTTGTGTGATTTTAAGCTTCTCAATTTCAAGTTTGAATTCTTGACATAATTTGCACGCTGTGTCAACATTTTTATTCTTTTCCAAACGTTTAGCTTTTTCTTTTAATTCCTAAACTTCGTTTTCTAAAAATTCCTTTTTAGTCTTCAAAAATTTGTTTTTGTTTATGATTTTTAAGCTTAACTCACAAAGTTTGTTGTATTGTTGTTCTAATGTGTTATCATCAATAGAAGAGTAAGATGAATCGGAATGTACCTCATTTGAGCTTTGAGCCATAAGAGCTATTTCGTTATTTGTCGGCTCTTCATTATCATTCTCACTATCACTCCAAGCACCAATCACAAAAGCACTTTGAGTTTTGCTTTTGGACATTCTCCTATTAAGTGACTTGTATCTCCGCATCTAAAACACTTTCTTTCATTCTTTACTTTCTTCATATCCCGATCTTTTCATAGAGACTTCTTTTCATCTTTAGGTTACCTTACAAACTTTCCTCGTCTTCTAAAGAACTTCTTGAAGTCTCTAACCGCCATGGCATATTCTTCATCTTCACTATCCGAACTTGATTCCTCATCGTCACTTGATTCTATTCTAGCTTTTAAGGCAATAGGTTTTACTTTTTCCTTCTTGCCTCTAACTATCTCTAAATCTTTTTCCATTACCATTTCGTGAACTTCAAGGTTTCCAATAAGCTCGTCAAGTGCCATGCTTGAAAGATCTTTAGATTTTTCAATAGCTGTTACTTTTGCTCTCCACTTAGGATGGAGTGCTCTAAGGAATTTCCTGACAAAATTCTTGCTACAAAAAGATTCATCAAGTGTTTTAAGTGAAGTAATAATAGTGTTAAATCTAGCAAATGCACTATCAATAGTTTTATCTTCGGGAATAGAAAATTGTTCATATTGTTGGACAAGAAGATCAATTTTGTTATTCTTAACTTTTGAATTTCCTTGATGAGTAGTTATTAAAGATTGCCAAATTTCTTTTGCAGTTTTGCACATAAAAACTCTTTCATACTCTTTCTTTGGTAAGACATTATAAAGCATCATTTTTGCTTCATTATTTTTGGCAATTAGCTTCTTTTGATCATCACTATGTTTAGTAAGTGAACTATCCTCATCCCGACCACTTCCGGTAGCCTTATGATCACCTTCAATAATAATATACCATAGATCTATGTCCTTTGATTTTACGTAAGTTTCAAAACGGTTTTTCCAATATATAAAACCATTTGGTTCAAATAGTGGTGGTCTTTGCATAGATTGCCCTTCTTTGAAGTTTTCAAAATCCATGGATCGTTCCAAGTTTTAAGATACAATATATTTTAAAATCTTGAGTAACGTAGCTCTTGATGCCAATTGTGGAAAACTGGAAGGGGGTTGAATAGTTTACCGGTTTTAACTTGGTTTTCTTTTAATGCTTTTACGTGTAATTAACAATTAAGACGTATCAAACAATAAATAATATGCAAGAATAAAAGTAAGAAACGCTCAAACCATAACATGATTTTTTATCGTGGTTCGGCTACAAGGACTCTTTTTTCTTGCCCTACTCCACGCCCCGAGTATCCAACTCGAGAGTTTTCTTGCACTAGTCAACAAGCTCCTTTATCCGGCGGAGAAAACCTTACACGTCGCTTACACACTATTTCCGACACTAAGCTAGATGTCGAGTTCTTTCACAAGGGTACAACCGCTCCAGATAGTTCTTTTACAAGGGTACAACAACTCCCGATACTCTAAGTATTTTGAGGACTAAAATACTAACCGATCACTACAAATGGATACAATACAATGATGTATAAACTTTACTACTTTACACTATGCTATGCTTGACAAGTCTTGCAACGTTGTGTTGAAGCTTGTAAGTTTGTGATCTTCTTGCTACAAAGAAAGACTCACAAATTTGAAAGTGTATTGAGTTAGAAATGAAGTATATGTAGTATATTATGATAGTGAGCGATGAGAAAAACTTAAGGAGTGGGTTGCTATTTATAGGCCAACATCCAGGCCAACCCACGGATACGGCGGAACCAATACTTTGGTTCCGTCCGTTTTCCCTAAAGGTTCCGCCAGACGCCCTGACAGAATCCTGCAAAAGATATTAGAAAATCTAACACAATATTCTCAAGATCTCACAAAGTCAATTTTGAGATCTTGAGTATGAATCTATACAAAATAAAACATGTTTCTTACACACATGTTTCCTTGAAGGGACATGTGTGATGCAAGTGATGATGTAAGTAACATTATATTTCTAATTTTAGATATTCTTAAAAAGGAAAGTATACTTGTAAAAATAGTTTATGTATTGACTCAAAAATGTTTGTTTGAGATGTTTAGCAAGTGAATGATTTACTAAAAAGAGTTTGCTTGCTTATATCCTAATATGACATACTATTTAGTAAACTTGCTTAGTATACATCTAAGACATTTTTAACACATGTACTTAAACTAAAGTATACTTGATTAGAAATCACTTTGTGAAAACATGTAAATGTAGTTTGAGTGAAGTTAAGTAAAAGACTTTTAAACTATATTTATGATTTGCCAAAAATAAACTTTACCTTTTGTAGTTAACAAAACTAAGAAAGATCGTAAAATATAAATAACGTTTTTAGGCGATATTTGTTTTAACAGATTTGAAAGTTCCAAATTTTGAAGAAAAGCAACGAGAGAAGTACAAGAAATACAAGTCATCATGGTATAGTTCACTTCATGTGGAGTAAGGGGTAGTTTTAATCTGAATGTGAATGCGAGAAGGGATGAGGAATAGAAGGTTCAGGAAATCCGTACACCAATGAGCAAGGACAAATCGAAAGCGAAGAAGAAAGCTACTACATTATTAGGATCGTCTGCAGCGTTTGACGCTGATGAAGCGTTGGCTAAGTTGATGGTCAACAAATATTCAAAAGAAATCGAGACATTTGAGGCAACAAGGAAAGAAAACCGCGCTGTATTTTTAGAGCTCAAAAAGAGGGAGGCAGAAATGCAGCAAAAGAATATCGAAATAAAAGAATGAATGTTGGCCAACCAAGAATATGAATAACGCCAAAAAAACGAGCTCTTTTAAATGAGCTCTATTGACCACTTGACTAGACGAGCTCTTCTGAGGGCGCATCAGATGAAGGCGGATATCAAGGAGAAGTATGGTTTAGATTATTAATTTACGCTTTTAATTCCATACATTTAAGTTTTTAATTATCTATATAATGTTAATTTAAGAATAAAGTTTAGTTTAGTTTATAATTAAATTTGTTAAAAACTTTTGTTGAAAGGTGATTGAGTGGTGACCATTGCACTTGTACCTAAAGGTGAGAGGAAGGTGATGGAGAGAAAAAGCTGAGGTGAAAGGTGAGAAGGTAGGAGTGAAGGGCGACCATAAGAGTATAAGGTATGATAACTTAAGTTATCAAAAAAAATCGGCTTAATATTTAAACATTAACACCAAAAAATCATCCATTATCATAACATCTGATTAACACCACCTTTTGGGGTCCACTTTTATTTAAAAAATACAAATTACAAATTAACTCCTTAAACTAATATATTTCATTCATTAAATCACCTCTTAAATAATATTTCATTCACCAAATAAAACACAAATTACAAATACTTTAAAAAAAATAAACATAAATTTATAAAACGTGTGAAAGTAATTTAAATTAGTTATAAATAATTATAAAAATGATTTGACCAGATGTGAATATGGTAGTAGATAGTATTTTTTGATCTTGAGTTTATCAAATGGTTGTGATTCATTGATTTATGATGTAGGGTACGTTGAAAAGACTTCACAGAACAGAGTAAAGGACAACAACTTTATTGACTTTAACTAACACATTATTAACCACACAAACTGAGAAGAAACGAAATAATCCTTTCTTGTGTTCTTGTGGAAAAAGATACATAGTGAAAGAAAATCTTGTCAGCCCTGTTCTTATGGTAAACCGTATTATTCGTATCCTCTTTTGAAGGTAAACAATCATGCGGTTCTTATTTACGTAAATATATAAATACTTTGTTTGTTAGGAATACATTTCTTATGATTTCCTTACTATGTAACAGCCAGCAACAAAGGATTATGGGTGTCGATATTTTATGTGGAAGGATGCTTTTGAACAACAGTTTGGTCAAGGCTCTTCTTCAACATAGTGCTCAAACTACAATGTTAGAGATATTACGATTAACATGCTGAGCAAGAAACAAGATGTTATTATCTCAAAACAAGATGTTGGAGACAAAAAAGAAAGATGCTGGAGCCTGGAGGCATTGCTGGAATTGGAAAGGAATCTCGAGGATCACGCATGTCAGTCGGGTGCAATACTCTATGACCTTTTAGATGACATGAATAATCTTCGTAAAGAGTAGGTGTAGTTGTTGTTTAATATGTTAATATTGTTGTAATAATAGTAGTAGTAGTTGTAGCAGTTGTTTAATAGTAAATTATAACATAGTTTATCAAACAAACTTAATTCATTTCATTTATATAAACATACAAGATGAATCTAAAATACCATACCAAAAAAACACCTGAAAAATTATGGTACGAAACTTAAAACACATAAGGATACGATACGAGAACAAAAATCATCCAATAGTTGATGAGATCTTGCTTCTGATTAAAGGCTCTCAAGACTTCTTCCCTAACGTCCCTCAAGGAGTTTAAGAGACGCATATCTGATTCCTCGGTCATTAGCAGAGCTTGTAGACCGAAGTTGTTAGAGCTTGTAGACCGAAGTCGTTAATTGGCTGGTCTTGAGGCAGCTCACGCAACCTTTCAACCTCTTCACCACGGTCAATCATCTGGCACATAATACGAGTTATCTTAGCCAACAAATTGTTAACCATCTGGAGCTCATTTTCTTTTTCGGTCTATAATCGCCTAAGGATAGCATTTCACACCTCGTTTGGTTCATTATCCATAGTGTTTGTATTAAAACGAGTCTAGCTTCGGTCGGCCGCATTGCGGCCTCGCTGGTTTTTAACGTCCTTCATTTTGTCAAAACAAACGACAACATTAATTCAATTGATCTTAATATATCAGGTTCTTAAGTTTATACACATGCTCAGTCAGTGTCACATATTCACATACGATTCCCGCATCATGTCTTTTGATCTCAGCAAGCTCAATTAGGTCTTCTGCAGTATCTTGGTCCACTTTAGAACGACAAAGAGGCATGGTGAAACAAACATCCTCGAATAAATTCAGTGGAATATTTTGCCTGGGAACATGAAATTCAGAACAACATTTTGATGCAGTGCTAAGAGGCACAGCGGCTGCAAGCTCTTTGAAAGCTTTATCCTGCACATAATAACTTTTACTCAGCAATAGTCTATTAAAAAGTAAAAAAGTTAATAAAACCAAAAGAAAAGTGCACCATATCAAATGAAAGGCTTGGTAACTTTTTTTCGCCTGATGATAGTTCTGTATTCTGTAACCCTATGAAAAGTATTCCTGCTACATTTTGTAATTGTGCTCGAACGTTGCGTACTTCCAACATCAATACTACTTCTGATGGTATTCCTACTACACTTTGTAGTTAGGCGATCACACTCTGGGCTATTTTGTAAACCTGCAATCACAAATACTATAGTAAGAATAATTGTTTAATGATCATGATACAAATTTTCGTCTGCTAAAGTGTCACCATAACATAAAACTTCTTAATGATAAAAATGTTATGATAAGATGGTACCTTGTCTCTCAACGGCAACGCTGATGGTATGTAAACAACCAACATACGACAATAAGCATTCTGAGTCATTGCAGAAAACCTGGAAGAGAAAAGATCCATACATCATTAATTTATCGTCGGGTTTATGTGTGTGATGGTCATATCTAATTTTTTTCAATTTTTTTTTTGGACACACCATTCAGTTTTAAATTAGTCTTGTTTGAACTGGTTTGGTTAAGTTGCCTAAGATGTGAAAGGCTGTGCAATTAATGCATGTTCATGCATGTGTTAATGAATCAATGATGATAAGTTGTTTGCATTAAGTAGTTTAAGAGGGGCAATTAAAGCCAGTGACTTGATAAGGTGCATAGAAACAAAGAGTAATTATGAAAAACTGTTTGTATTGGCCATTCCAAGAGGGGCAATTAAAGCAAGTGTCTTTATAATGCATAGATAAATAGAAGTGAACACTCATTAAGCAAGTCAATGTACAACTAAAACACACACACATACATCTTGAAAAAAACCATTTCATATTCAAAGCAACAAAATGACAACACCTATGCCATTTTGTAAGGAACTTTCTGCTGTTGCAGATTCGAGTTTAGTTAAAGATATGATGGTGGTAAAGTTTCAGAGGGAGGTTGCAGTGACATTGGTGGATGAAGCTGAGTTAAGAAAGAAAGCTAAAGAAATAATGTCTCGTGTGGCTGAGAGGGATCTGGTGCTTGGAGAGCTGGAGCTGCTGTTTTCTTTTGACTCTACTGTGCATAGCATTTCGGAACTCAATAACTTGCAGACCCAAGATCTGACAGAAGTGTCGCTGATCTTGGTGAATGTGGTCAAGAAGCAGAAGCGAGCATCAGAGCTCTTGGCGCTGATTGAGAAGTTGAAGTCCTTGCCATACTGATGGTGGCTGGTTTGTGTCTTGCGAATACGTATCTTGGGTTTAGGGTTAGTTGGGGGTGCCTAGGGTTTTGTGGGGTATTTTGTTGAAATGTTTGATGGTTTAAATCAGTAGATGATTAATAACAAAAAAAATCCTTATTATATGTTGGTTTTATCTGTGTTGCTAGTTTTAAGGAATGCAAAATTTAGAACTGTTAAGTTTTTTGTTGAAACATACCTGTGGAGAGATGGAGAGAGCCAGCAGCTGACAGTCGGGGCGGGGATAAGCTCCCTTCTTCACAAGCTTATCCCTCCCAAAAAACCGACCCGATAGCGATTCCCATTTTTTCTATTCCATCCCATTCCGGGACAGGCGACTAATACTAATCTAATAAGTTAAGTAGTCGTCGCCTGACCAATCGGGTCGGGCACCAGACGGCCCGTGCCCGCCCATTTTGTCTCGCCCTAAATGGAATCCCTTAGTTACGCTGCGCCCCGACCCGAGTCCCCACGTCCGCTTTGGGTTCTTAATTCGCTTTGTATCTGTCAATCTGTTTAAAACAACAATAAGCACCTATTAATTTTTTTAAGAAATAAGTGGTCTAATAAATAAAGAGAAAATGTGTCTAACTAATGGTAATAGGGTATTGACAGTAATTTTAGACCACAACTTTGATTATATAAGATAATTTTTTTTTTTTATGTATTCTAAACATTAGAAAAGTAATGTAATGGCATTGTGATTGGTAGTAGTCAATCAGTAAATAATATGCATAAGAGTTGTATTTCTATCTAAATATGCATAAACAAAGAACGAAACCTGTGTATGCATTTACCTGATTTGGTAAGCGTAAGTGCAATTGAAAGGTGTAATAAATGTTGCCATCATTCTTCTTTTTCTTGTGCACCTCGTTCTTTTTTCCAACTTTGTCGGTGTCATTACGCCTGCCATCAGTAATTTTCATAATTACAGCAAAGTACTAAAAGAAAAATGACTAAAATAGGTTTGTTTCTGAAGCTTATGCTTCCTGCTTATTATCCAGCTTTTGAGGTTATTTCCATAATTCAATTACAATAAGGTCATTAGAAAAAAACATAAGCCAAATAAAAAAGGCTTATGAAAAATAAGAGTGCTTGTTTAAGTTTATTTGTGGCCGTATAAGCTTATGTGGCCAAACCCACCCGAATATACCCTTGGCAGCAATCAATGGTGAAAAAAATTGCCAACTAACCTGAGTGTTTTTTAGATCAAATTCGGCGAAAATAGTTTAAAAATAGGGTTTTTAAGCATCTGATTCGCCACGTGCTGAATTGAAAATATGGCCTTGCATCTTTTTAACTCCAGTTCCACAAAAGGCCCTGATCAATAATAGAGTGTAACTTCCAAAGATAGATGGGAAACAAAAGAGGATAGTGCGAAAAAGTAATCTTCACAAAATTTCTCGACACACTATTCTCTTCTGTTTCGCATATTTCTTTGGTAAAATGCACTGTTCCAATGATCAGAGGCTTTTATGGAACTGAATATACTAACATGCATAAAACAATCTAAATGTGTTACCAATCTAATTGTATGCGTTGATGCTTATGCGAAAGGAAAAAAAGTCATAAGGTTGACGAACCTGTACAAAACAAAAGCATCTCGTTTGTTTAAAAAAAGACGGCCTTTTTGGGCTATTAAATGCTATTTTGTGACACATAGATCGCATGTTTCATCAGATTTATGTCGCACAAAATAGCATTTAACAGTTCAAGAAGATAGTATTTTTTTTCCACTTAATGCCCTAAGTTTCTTGGTAGGTCCTCTACCATTTTCGAAAGCTGGAAAGATATGCTAGATGTGCATTTGGTAATGGGTGCACATATATAAGCAGCTTCAGAAATCTGCATATATAAGCAACAGATAAATATAAGAAAACAGGACTAAGGTTAAAATATAATGTTTAACTGGAAAATTACCGCTGAGCTTACAAAGCCGGTCTTTAGCTCGTAGCTTCTATTTGTGAATTGTTGTTGTCATTTGGTCTGGGCATTCATTGCCTTGCTGTAATAGCATTGGAACTGAGGTCTTGGGTAATTGTGCATCTGGCATAACAAAGTAACTATCAATGCATACACATGAATAAGGTTTAGATGTTTATCAGTTTGATTACGCAATTTTTTCAAATAAAGAAAAGAAAAAAAAAGTAGTTTTGTTAATAAAGTTTATTGATAAAAGATCATGGCAACCTATTGTACGTTGCAATTATATCTTCTAAGACAATTCTGAATTTGATATTTTTAGCAACCTATTCTCTAAGAACTGTTCTGGCAATTGCTGAAACATAAATAAAAAGGGAATGGCAACCTGACTTTGTATCTTGAGTCAGACGGATTTATCATGCTTATGAATAACATAGGATGCCACAAAAAACACAACCCAACTGTAACCATGGGCCCAGCAGAGATCACGTGTTTAGCTACAATCAGGCTTTGTTGATTGAATGGATGTCGGACAACCGATAATCTATAGTATGAGTCAGGGTCTGACATGCCATTCAATCAACAGAGCTGGATTATTGCTAAAATTCTAGTAACGCAACTATGATCGTGAAAAGAGGTAGAAGGGTTGACCTATCTGCAGCGAAGAGGTCAAAAGGCACACACTTAAAGACACAGTCAATCATCATTCACATTACCTGCAAAGGAAAAACATAAATTACGCAGTTAGGCTATAATCTCATGAAAGTATAAGTGAGTGTCATTTTACGAATGCAATCTACCTGTGGGACACCATGAAAAAGCTATGAAATGCAATGCTTGCCTGCACTGAATACAATTATAATCACTATTATATTGTAAAGAATAATCAGTATTATATCTCTAACATCATATACCTGTGCAAGCTAACTTATCATTAATATATGTGTGAACTGATAGGCCCATGTTCTATTGTAGGTTCACACGTCATTCCAATTTCCAATTGCAATAGGTAGTCATTCTAAAATATCTACAGCTAACATTGTAATAATTTTATAATGAACTACCTATTGCAATTGCAAAATGTTCAGGTTATAAACGCATCAGTTTTGATTGTAGGTTGTTTCGTGTCCGACATTTGTTTCCAATAATATAGTACCGGATGCACCTGCAAGACAAAAAAAGAGCAAAAGAAAATTGTAGACAAATAAGTGTAAAAATTTGAGACACAATTATAAGTTACATCAGACGTTCAAACCAAACTTCCTAATGGTCGTTTAAACTGATTTCATTTTCTGTCTTGATACAACAATAGTTGATTTCGCAAAGCAAGAACACTCATCATACCTTGGCTAAGAGTAAACTTAAACGGAGTCCCCCTATGACAACTTGAATCAAATCGAGTCCCATCCAACAGCGTTCTACATGCTTCCAGCTCCTAAATGTCGAACAACGATTCAGCTGCTATTTTTGAAAATCACACAATCATTAAACATACCAATCTTCATCATGTGATCCTAAAAAAAAAGTACCTGGTTGCGTAACTTACATCTACATCAAGTCTCAAACGTGTTCACACTCGGCAATAGGTAAAGCCATAGTCCATACATTAAAAGTCTTATTTTCTGCATTAAAAAAAACATTTGAACTAAAAAACATAATCATAACTAAAATGATTAAACATTCAGGATTAATACTTGGTTAGCCACTACTCACATGTATATATGTTGCATCATCTATTATCAGCAGCAGAATGTTCGTGTGTCTGATCTGATGCTGAGTTTTGCTGGACAAATTTTTTCCGTCATTTTCTAGTAATTCGTCAGCAGCTGTAACAACAGCGTCCCAGAAATAGTTAACATAATCAAAATCAACATTTAAACTCTGTATACAGTAAGTAAATATAGCGAAAAATGAATTTGTTACAGTTTATTGTCAAAGCTTTTATCGTGGAAAATGCCATAGTTATTTCTGCCTTTATTGCCTGCAAAAAAAGTAATTTTAAATACGACATTACCACACCACCAACAAAATTGAAAACGACACAGAACATAGTAGCAAAGTGATGTGTTACAAACTGAAAAAAGAAATTACCGAGATCACCTGCCCTTTAACTTAGTGATCCCACTGAATATCACCATCAACATTCAAATTGTGCCCCATCTCAGCAAACATTCTTAAATTCTTACACAAACCCTTTAATAACTTCATCTTTTATAATTCTTTCGTTGTTCCTTAACCTTAATCTCCATTCTCTCTGCGTTGTTCAATTTGCATCTACCGGATCACCTGCACAAATTATAAAAAGTGGAAGATAATTGATTATGAAAGGAAGGAACACATAATAATGAGTATATGTAATCATAAAACATTTACTAAAATATGTTGCAAATTAGTAGCTGATGTTCTGATATGACGCCGAAGAAATCGTGGTTACTTGTTCGTTTATTCCTATAATGGTAACACTTATCAATAAGCTCCTACAACCTCCTAAATCGGTATATTCAAAAGTCTGGAGCTTTGGATAATTATTTAGTGATATCTTTTGCGATGATTCTAGCACACTTTTTGTTATGTGGGTATCAAGACCCGATGCAAGAACCCGTGATATCTTTCACACCAACCACACAACCTCAATATACAGCTCAACATCCTCAAAATCATTAACTATAATATAATCGTCCTGACCTGACCAAATAAAGTTAGATACAAATTCCCAAATTACCCCAACTCTTCAACTTAATTCGAGACTCAAAACCACGAAAACCAACATTTGCGCACTAACTACTTCATACGGTAACATAGTTCAACTTAACTTACACTCCTTAAATTACCTATCATTATAATCCTTAAAAAATGATTACGAAACCAACATTTACATCAAAGACTTCATATGAAAATTTTCAAATTGACCTACGCTCATCTAATCACCTATCATTATAATCCCTACACCAAATTACAACCCGAAAGATAGCAACTCAACTGATCGAACTAACCGCAAACAAAAACCACAATTTTCAAATTAAACATTTCATCCATACCTTATAGGTTTGATCGAGGAACCGCAGACCCTAACATAAACAGAAAAAGCACAAACCCTAACACAAACACAAATGCTAAATCGAAACCGCTGATGGCCCCTTATTTATCTACATCATAAACGCCTTCAAGATGAATACTGAAAGACCTGTGTAACCGAAAACCCCATACCCAAACCAAATCTGAAAGCATGTATGTGTGATTGGAGTTTGCGGAGGACTGCGGAATCTTCTAGGTTTATCGCTGTGGTATAAGGCAGCTGAAGTTGCTGGGTTAACCAACAGGATATGGATTGGGCCAAAAAATGCGTGAGCCCAAAAAAACGCGTGAGCCCGCTACATGGTACTATTCATCGAACGTCGTCGTTTCTTTCCGTCTATAATATATATAGTAATGAATGATAGTGTTCCGGATAAGTGTGAAATTTTTTGGTAATATAAGGTATTATGTTTATAGGGTGGGAGTTTAATTTTATTAAAAAATAAAAATAAACAAAAGTTACCGTTAAAACTGAATGGGGTGTTTTTAAATTTTTTTAAAACCTAGCTGTTAAACGGGTTGTTTTGAATTTTTTTTTTTTTTTTTTTTTTTTTTCACATATATGTTTCAACGTGCGTCACCACAATAACTGAAATGGAAATGCGAGGATCAACGCAACAAGGACGGTATGGTAATGCTTGGTAACGCAAAGCTAGCTAGGCATAACGCCGGCGTTGCATTACCATACCTAACCATCTAATAACTAGTCTTATGAAAATTCGAAACTGTGGGGTCAAGTGATGACAAAGTATGAAAGAAAAGCAGAAAACCATTAAAATTTAAGAAAACAAGGAGAGGTTGTTGGGAAGTTATATAATCTCATCATGTATCATGTCATCTCAGTGTTTTGACATAGGAGAAGTGTGCTACACCCACCTACACTTTACAAAATTTTTCCCACACGCTGACGTGGCGGAGTGTTGATTGGTTGGTTTTCTATGGCCCACAAAAAACCAACCAATCAATACTCCGCCACGTCAGCGTGTGGGAAAAATTTTGTAAAGTGTAGGTGGATCTAGTATTTTTCTTTGACATAGCTCCAACTCTAAAAAAGATTCCTGTTACTATTGTTTTTCTTTCTCACCTGTTCTTTGAATAACAAATTTAATGGTGAAGAAATAAATTCACCTTTACGGTAAACGAAGCAAACGTTTAATGTACAAATCATTAACTGTTTCGGGCTAGGTCCTTCGAGAATGGCCGGTTGTCACTCCAAAACGCTGCATGGGGTCAGTGTTTCCGGTCGATTTAAACCTTTTGGATAGTTTATTAGTTGAATAAAAATTTGTGTTCGTTAATGGACAAACATGAACACAAGCTTCGTTTAGTTAAATATCTCTAAACTTGTCAATTTTATGTAGCATCTAGCTACATGATATCCAAATAGCAATTCTCGTTGGAGATTGAAAGTACATAGAGGCTTAGAGCATACTTATCTAATTATCTTTTAAAATAGGAAGAAAAGTGATGATTCCAAAAGAGAAGACTTAATAAGCAAATGTGGCAAGTGATGAGTTAGTTAAGCATGTCTTCAACTATTTCTGTCCAAGTCTATATGCTATTGCTCATTAAAATAGCTTGTTAACTATTACACGTAAAAGTATACGTTTAGGGTAGATTTTCAAGCGATGAGAATAATCCCATATATATATATATATATATATATATATATATATATATATATATATATATATATATATATATATATATATATATATATATATATATATATATATATAGGGGAGTAATACTTGCACCACTTTTTTTTATGCACACACCATAATATTACATCATTAATGCACATATATATATAGTACAACACATCATGTTTCGTATATATAAAAGCTACATGCGTTTACACCATCATAGATATATATATATATATATATATATATATATATATATATATATATATATATATATATATATATATATAGGGGAGTGATACTTGCACCACTTTTTTTGATGCACACACCACAATATTACATCATTAATGCACATATATATAGTACAACACATCATGTTTCGTATATATAAAAGCTACATGCGTTTACACCATCATAGATATATATTATATGCATAAACTTTATGATTAACAAATACAAAGTCATGATCAACGGGCCTATACTTGTTAATGACGGAAAAACAAGTGTCATAAATGGTAGTATTAGACAGCCTTCATGATAGTTAGGGTTGTGACAATGGACAAAATATGGTTTAATTTTGATTTGGTCTAAAAAAGGGTTCTTTTTTGATTTCATATATCTTTTGCTGCAATTGAATTTTTAAGTGTTAAATACTATATGTATGTTATCGTAGTTGTGGTAATTTCCTATGTATATGTAACAAGTCAAGGCTCAGGATATGGTCTATAGAACTCATCTATTTGTAATTTGTCACCTTGATTTGAAGCTTTGGCTACACGTTAACGTGGTCTGAGTTTAGTTGCTTAATTTCTCTTCTTTGTGAGCTTAGTTTGTGCTTTTTAAGTTGTCCACTTTGTTTAGTAGTTTTGGTTAAAATCAATTTGTGTTCTTAGATCACATGGAATTACATATGTGTGTATCATTGAACCCATTTTAGGTTTAATAATATATGATCGTTTAAATAAAACTCTGTTTTAAGGACGCCGTAATAATCTCAGGCTATTAGCATTGTTAATGCTATCATGTACTCGTAATTTTCTTGAAAGTAAACCTTCTTAACTAAAAAAAATATACAACCCAAAAACATGGGATTTTGAGCTACAAAACTCTTTTGTTTACTAATGACGCAGGACGGGCGGAAGCGTATTTAAATAAACCCTAATCAAGGGTGATAAATAAGGCACGCCTTGCGGGAATAAAATCCAAACAAGAAAATAACTCTTAAAACACAAATTTTATTAATAATCAATGATTAAATGATAAATTACAATGAAATATAATCCTTATATTTATAGGGTAGTAAAACTTGTAAAACAAGAGAACATAATTATTCTATAACTAACAAAATAAAGAAATTAAATTAAAAATTAATGACACAAATAAAACCCAGTAGGGTTACTTCAAAGTCTCGACACAAACAACCAGTAACCTCATTATGTTTAAAAGTATGGTTACTAATGTTTAGCAGTAGAATTACTTGGAAGTAATGACACAAACACAAGTAAGTAACCTGAGTATGATTAGCAGTACCTTTACTCCTTCTCATCATTCCCCCTCACAAACACAAGTAACCTCAGTATGTTTGACGACTTTAATCCTTACTCGTTTTTCACACTCCCACAAGTTAACATACGAACCCGATCTTCGATTAGTTAATCCCAAATAATCTTATTTCTTAAGAAAAGAAATCATCTTCGAGCTCTTGGGGTAAATAGACTTGCTTGACGAACAATTATAAACTTTGAGATGCTTCAAGTACCTAACTTTATTTGTCTTCTTTTCATTAAGATCCATACCAAAGTCTTGATTGACTTCACCAATCTTTAAACCTTCAACAAGTTCTTCATCATTAAAACCCAAAACTTTATCTTCCCAATTCTTCAAAACTACAACTTCTTTTGTTTCTACTAAAGTTACAATCTTGTCTTCATGTTGTTTACAAACTTGAAGTTCTTTGATGTCCTCAACGTGTTCTTCAACAACCTCGATCTTCAATAACTTTTTCTCATTCTTAACTTCGGTTATTGGTACATGTTCTTTTTCTTCGGATGGAATCATCACAATTTTCTTTCCTTCCCATAAGAAAAAGTAGAGATCACGCTTCACATCATAAAAACCTTGAACTTCTTGCCGCCATGATTTTCCCAACCGAATATGACAATCCTCTATATCACCCAATTCACAAAACACTTCATGTTTATAAGATTTACCAATAAATATTGGAATCCAACAAACTAGTGTTTTCTAATCGAACAAAACTCAATTGGTAAATTAAAATAATTAACTAATTTTCTTGACACCAAATTCCTTGCTCCACAATTGTCAGTGTGTGTGTGTATATATATATATATATATATATATATATATATATATATATATATATATATATATATATATATATATATATATATAAAACCTTATTATTGATCAAAACTTTTGAATGAAACAATTTGATTGTTGGTAGTCGAATCTCCATCTTCATCTTTTCTTCCCATTCATCAACACTCTTATTGTTGAACGGGGATTGGTTGCACCTACGGTTATCAATAGATCCGCCTATAGTTGGATGGATTCTTGAACCTCAATAATTGCTACACTCGCGATTCTTGTGGATTGATGCCCCGCCTACGATCACGGAATGTATTTCTTCTAGCATAGTGTAACAACTGTCAAGTTCATTCATGGATTTGGTAAAACCATGATCCATGTACTCTCCAGACCATACCCCACGAATAGTATAGGTTTTGATAAAATCAACACCATTCACTATCTAGGATGCCAACAAGCTTTGGACATTAGTTGAAGTAGAACCTTCTACACCAATTACCACCAAGATACTAACCTGTCTATGATACTAACTGACGCAGGACGCGCGGAAGCGTATTTAGATAAACCATAATTCAATGGTGATAAATAAGGCGCACCTTGCAGGATTAAAACCCAAACATGAGAAGAATTCTTAAAACACAAAGTTTATTAATAATCAATGATCAAAAGATAAATTACAATGAAACCTAAGCCCTATATTTATAGGGTAGTAAAACTTGTAAAACAAGATAGCCTAATTATTTTAGAACCAACAAAATAAAGAAATTAAAATAAAAATTAACTACACAAATAAAACCCAATAGGGTTACTTCAAAAGTCTCGACACAAACAACCAGTAACCTCGGTATGTTTAAAAATAAAGTTACTTATGTTTAGTAATACGATTACTTGAAAGTAATGACACAAACACAAGTAACCTCCGTATGATTAGCAATACCTTTACTCCTCCTCATCAACCAAGGACTATGTGGTTGTTGGGTCGTATCTCTATATGTAAAAGCTTATAAAGGATGATGTTTTGTACTACTATAGATAAATCTTTTCAAGTAGCTATATTAAATTTCTTCATGTATAAAGTAAACATTTGGGTCACCATAATGATATTTTTTGCTATGCCCAAAAGTAGATAATGAAATATTAATCAATCTTATTATATTTTTTTGAAAATTGACTTTCATTGGGGAAATCCAAGTCCAATTTGAAACCCGTTGGGGGGAAAACCTTCAACTTAAGCCGCCCGAAGGCACGACACTTAAATTGAAGTAAACCTCTTATTATATAGTAATTGATTTTGAAGAAATGGAAAAGTAGATGATGAAGGAGTGTATCATTTTGTCACGTGACGAAATTAGCCATCTAATTAGCTAATTGACAGTCAAAATTAAACTTATCTTGGTTAAACTTTAAAAAATCGTGTTTGGCAAAAAATATAAGTATAAATATAGGTGTCAATTTTGTGATAAAATTAAAATAATAATAATAATAATAATAATGAATAAAAAATTTGTGGTTAAATTTTAAATAAATTATAAAACTTAATATTTTCTATGTTTTTGATAATTTTTTAAATTTAACAAATAACACGTTATACTTTATAACTCCTAGAACTTATTATTATCCTTAAAAAAATACACTGCCTATGTTGTTTATAGATCAAATTAATGTATATGCGCAAGATTTGAGCACAGGTAACTATGATATTAAAATAAATGCATTTAAAAACTATTTATTAATAGTAATTTTGGAAGATGATACATATCAATTGACATTATTATAGTAAAAAAATTATGTAAAATTTTGTGCTTGCAAGAGGTATTATCACTAGTATATATTAGATTAAACCATGAACAATTCAAATTAGAGGTGAACAAAACTCCCGAAACCAAATCAAAAACCGAAAACAACGAGCCAAAAAAACTGACTGAAACTAAAAACCGATAGTTCAATTTTTACTTTTTCAAAAACCAAAAATTTTGGTTCGGTTTTGGTTATATGCTACAAAAACCTGGCAGAACCGATTTTATTATATAATATTAATTTATAGTTAATTAATTTAAATAAATAGCAATAACTATATAAGTCAAATTCACTAATTCATATTTGTTTTGTAGGTCGATTTAAAATTTATATATCTTGATGTTTATGTATTTACATGTCATGTACATGTGTTTGCTTTAAAATATCTATATGTATTCAACAATGATTATACTATGTGTGTTTGACTTGTATGTTTCATGTATGTGTAGAATTTTAGATAACACAATTTGGCTTATATTAAAAAAAATTAAAGAAGAATAAGCAATAATCTTAGGTGAAACAAATTTGTTAGTACGAATTAGCCAAGTCTATATATAAACTGTTAAAAGCCGAAACCTAAAAACCGAACCAAAATCTCTAAAAACCGAATAATCGAACCAACGAATACAAATCAGTTTGTTGGGTTTTGAAAAATCCAAAAATCGGTTCGGTTTCGATTTTCGCCAAAAACCAAACCGAACCGTGCTAACCCCTAATACAACTGCACTAGCATCAATTATGGTATTTTATGAAAAAAGTTTATATAATGATGAAGAGGTCTAAGAATGTTTCTAACAATAGCGATCACTCATTTCAAAATTATGTGAAATGATTAAATGTAAGATCTTGTAAAGGTCCAAAACATTTTCCATTTTCTTTTAGTTTTCCTCTTGACTAAATAATAAGCTCATTTGAAAGTATCCATTTGGTTTATGACACTTGTGAGAACAAGTATCAATTGTGGTATAAACCTTTTAAAAGGTCAACTACATTACCTGCCCTTTATCATATAATTGATAAAGTAGTTGTTGCTGGAAGTGAAGATGGAGAAGAAAAGGAAGATTATAAAAAAGAGATAATTTTTATAAGTTACATGAAAAAGTATTTTATTTTCAAAGATTATGAATGATTATTCTTTATAACCTCTTATAAGTTTTATCTGTCAAACAAAACTTATATTTTAAGTAAGTTATTCTTATATATATATATATATATATATATATATATATATATATATATATATATATATATATATATATGCTTTTTCAATAATCTTATGTGCCAAACAAGACCTATATTATTTATGTTACGGGCATATCTTGTTCGCATTTTTTAAACTTGTACACCAATTACGTATAAGCAAAAATAAATAACAGAATTATCGATATAAATATTAAATGTTTATTTATAAATCAAGTGCAAAGTTATAAGAAATATTTATTCATGATGAGGCAAAAAATTAACCAATTTTAGGGGGTCATTTAAGCCCGGAATTGAATTTATTTGATCAAATATTGCCCTAAATCGTTCCTTTTGTGATTTTAGGTACTTTGGGAGTGAATTCTGGAAAAGGAAGCAATTCGGACGTTTTTGGAGCATAAAAGTGAAGAAAACGGCAAAGACCTAATTTTTCATGCTGAGAACAGTACCTGACGGCGTCAATAAGAAAATCATGACGGCGTCAAGAGTAAAATCCATGACGACCCAGTGAAAACCTGAAGGCGTCACAACAAGGGCGTCAATTCTATTTTTGGTGATGGCCTGCATAAGGAGTACACATGACGGCTTCAGACCCAGATCTAGGCAGTCCGAGAAACTATTTAGCGGCGAGATGACGGCGTCAGACTTTTGTTCTTGACGCCGTCACCTATCAAAATCTATATATAGTTTTCTATTTTTCATTCATAAAAAGAAGAACGTGTGTGGAGAATACTAGGGCCGAACTTTGTAAACCCAAGGTCATATTTTACAGTATTTTCAAGGGTTTTCACCCCTTGAATCCTTTCATGTTCAATTGAGATAAGTCTTCTCTTAATTCATTCAATATGTCTATGTGTTGTTTGAATATATCTTATGCTTGTCTTGATTTCAACATGCTAGGCTAGATCTATCTTGTGTTTGCTTAGATGTAATGAAACCTAGATGTTAATTATGTGTTGATTACTTGTTTATGGTTGTATTGGATGAATGATTTCAATGTTAGGCTTAAGAAAACTGGCAGATCTCCATTGTGTAACATGCTTGAACGTCTTAGGAAACATGAACCGATATGTACTAGGTTTTATTGGTTGTATTTAATGCATGAGCAAATTCTAGTGATCCCATGTTAGGAGCTTCTTAGCCTGCTCGACATAGGAGTGAAGTAGGCGCTCATATGATTGGGGAAGTAAGTACGCCACCCCATGAATGGTATTAAGGAATACAATCCGTCATCCACGCAACTGTAACAAGTAATTAACATGTAAAAGATATCTAGTGAGTAGTGAAATCTAAGTAAACACAATTCTCCCATATATTGCTCACAACTCTAGTATAATTTAGTTTATATTCATTTTTAGTATTTTATTTTGATTGCATCTTTAGTATTGGGTTAGTTGATTAGCAACTAATTCCGCGGCTTTCATAAAAATATAAAAATACAAAAAGAATCATCCCTCATCTCTAGACCTAGTCTTTAGGTTTTCTAATCCTAGCGACATTATTCCTAGCTGAACGATCAATCCCCCGGTACTTGTCATTATACTATACTACATCGATCAGGTACACTGCCTGGTGGGGGTTGTAAGCTTCTCGAGATCCCTCGAGAGGTAAAGCCTGGTGCAATCCCTACGCATACCAAGTTTTTGGCGCCGCAGCCCGGGGAATAGTTATTGTCTAGGTTAGAATCTCTTTTTATTCGGTCTACTTGCTAGATTCCTTTCTAGTAAGATTTTGTTTTTATTTTTAGGTTCTCTTTAGTCTATCTTATTTCTTCGTGTTTTTGTTCGTAACTCTTCGCCATCCGACATCATGGACGATGGTAACATCTTTGAACCCGTCATCCCACCACAACAAAACCCACCACTAGACAACCAACTTTTTAGGCCCCGAACCCTAGGAGATTATTCCCGACCTTGCCACCAAGGCTACCGAAACACCATTGAGCTCACCCAAGGAGCCAATGTGACCCCCTTGGGATCCGACACCATCCGGTTGGTGCAAAGCGGATGTGCATTCCATGGACTTCGTTCCGAAGATCCAAACCAACATCTCAAGGACTTCCTTAAAATCGTAGATTCTATAGACCTTGATGTTACAACTAGAGAGTCAACCCGATTACGCCTATTCCAATTCTCTCTACGTGATCAAGCTAGCCAATGGCTTGAACGTTTACCCGCGGGATCCATCACCTCATGGGATGATCTCACCACTCGTTTCCTTGCTCAATTTTTCCCACCGGGGAGAACTACCAAGCTTAGAAATAACATCTTGATGTTCCAACAACGTCAGAATGAAACTCTATATGAAGCATGGACTCGTTTCAAGGACTTACTCCAAAAAGTCCCTCATCATGGCATAGATCTTTGGCTCCAATTCCAAATCTTCTATGACCATATCGATCTCTCCACAAGGCGAGCCATTGACCAATCGGCCGGTGGTAAGCTACGTGATCTAAGTGCGGAACAATCATGGGAACTCATAAAAGATCTTGCTCTCTATGACAACGAAAGTTGGAATGATCCCCGTGATTTGAACAAAACGGTCAAGGCAATATCTTTGCCTTCGAACAACTCTATCACTCCCGACCGTAGGATCATGGAACTTGAGGACCAAGTCAAGTTTCTCATGAAATCTTACGAAGCTCCTAAGCCTTCAAGCCAAGTGAACAAAATCACTTCTTCATGTGAATTATGTAGTGGTCCCCATGACACTCGTGATTGTGTGGAACTCCCCGGAACAGCTTTTGCGGACTACGCATCCTCGCGTACCGACGAAGCGGGAGATAAGTGGTACACTTTCAAACCCGAGCCAAACCCTTACGGTGATTCCTACAACCCCTCTTGGAAAAATCACCCAAACCTTAGGTGGAAACAAAATCAAGCCAACTCTTCCAATCCGCCTAATCGTTACCAACCAAACGGTCCACCCTCCAACCGTACTTTCAACAACAATCCTTCTAACAACTGTGGTAGTACCAACAATCTTGAAGGATTGATGTCCAAGTTTATGGCATCTCAAGAGGCTCGCATAGCTAGGTTTGAAACCGAGTTCAACCAACAACAAACGGAGATGACCAACAAAATAGACAACTTGTTGAAAGCCCTCAACAACCAAGCGTTGACTACACCTAGGAAGGACACTAGGGAAGCCAATACCGGAATCCAAACTAAGGACCCCACATCATCCAAACACGTCCACTTTGTCAAAGTTGTCACCATTAAGCCAATAGATAAGGAGATAGAAGAAAGTGACAAAGATGAAGTTGAAGTAGAAACTGAGACTAGGGATGAAATTAGGGAAGTTGAGGTTAATAAGGGAGAGGAGTTAGAGGAAGTAGAGACTATAGAAAAGCACTTTGATAAGTTGCCCACCAAGGAAGAACGGGAATACCATAAGGATTTATTCGATGGCCCCGAGACACCATATATCCTTGGCACACCCCTTATCAAAATGGGAGACCCCTCTAACATCAACATACCATGCAACATCGGGCATATGCATATATGGAAAGCTTATATCTGTCACAACTCGTAATTTTCGGTCATTTTCCAAACCTCGACAATTTACTATTCACAAGTTACTATTCACCGATTACTATTCATCATTTTTTAGGTCAATTTGACATTTCGAGAAACATTCAGAAATTTTACTATTCACTTGACACTATTCATTCCCGGAAGAAAACCACTATTCACGTGCATTACCCATGTCATCGTAAATTTAGTTTACGAGTATTCAAATTCGCGTAACCGTATTGGTTCAGGAGCGAATTCATGCTTTATCATTCGGGACATCTCATACAGACTAGAAATAGTCTACGTATCACCATTATGTCACTTGCATACTATTCCACTCGTAGGATATTTAAATTAGTACTTTGGGTATAATTAACTTTTACGTATATTTATTTCTAAATAAACGTTAACAAACGACCAATAATGTGACTAACACGTCCGACACTCCCGACTATGATCCAAATATATCTTTATATTCTTTTTAATAATATAAAAATTATATTATTAGTTTACCCGGTGTTTTTAAATCAATGGCTACATTTTACGGTCGGAGCCTATAACTCCGTCGGTTTGAGAAATTCCAACACGATAATTATTCTAACACCCGATTCTTACAAGGAATATGATTTTACTACTTTTACAACTTCGTCGTATTTTATTTCACCTCGTTAACATTATTTTTAGTTAACTCGGTACCCGGTAACACCTAATACCCTACAAAAACAAACTAACACTTGCACTTACTGGACAATGGCTTTAATTAGCCCACACACTTTTTATCTACCCCCCTAAATCATGCCCCATTGCCCCCCTCCTAGTCAAAACTTCATAATTTCATTTGACTAACTATTATACATAAGGCTTAGATATTTTTCTTACCTCATTTGTACAAGAGTTCATATAATAAACTAGAAAACATTTTCTCTCTTTCTCTCTTGGTGTGTGGATCGGCTCAAACAAAAACAACAAGAAGAAACATCAATTTTTCCAAGATCAAGTGATAATCAAGGTTATTTAGTACTTCTTGTTAGGGTTTTGAAGTTTAAACACAAGGTTTTGCAAGTTTTTCATCTCCACTAATCCACTAAACCTTCAAGTAAGTTAACAAACTCATTTTTATAATTTTTACAAGTTATTACTATGATTATATACTTTTCTTACAAGAACTCATGCATATAATAGCTTATACCACTTTATTTTATAAACTTTTAACTTTTGAACCTTAGGAAGTGATTATTATTAGATCTTTGTTAGATCTACTTTGTTTATGAAGTTTAAGAACCCATGACACCCTAAGAAGGTGTATGGTAGGATTAGACTAGTTTTATGGTGATTAAAAATGGTTTGGATGAAGTTTGAAACTAGAAAAATGATTTTGGAAAATATACATATACCTACTGTTACTATTTTGAAAACGTGGGAGACTCAGGAACTCAAGGTTAACTTTTGACCAAAGATTTAGAAAATACTCTCCGATACGAAACTATAGCCGAAAACGGGGATAAAAACGAGTTAATAACGAAGGAGATATGATTTTCCGAATATTAAGAACGAAAAATACTTTCAAATATAGGTTCTGTCCCAAATCGCCAATTTCAGAAAACTCAGGGGTTTCCAGGTAACATTGGGTTAGATATTCAGAAAGTACTTTCAAAAACGAAACCGTGGCCGCTTGAATCACTAAAATCCGAGTTACGACGAAGAAGATATGCTATTTCCAATATTAACGACGAAAACTATTTCCTGAAAAATTACTTGCTGTTGAACAGTTTTCATGGACTGTTTCGAGGCCTAAAACTTAATCTAGCCGTCCCGACTTATCAAAAATATATTAGTATGCCATCCCACGATTCCGGGGATATAAAGAGCGTAGAAAACGAGCTTATAACGAAAAAGATACAAGCGTTTGAACTTAGACGATTTTTACAAATTTCCATCAGCTTTTCTATTATTATTTTGCCGTAAAACTGTCTTTGCGAGACACCACTTTCTCGGCTGTTTTTCTTTATGATCGGATCAGTTTGAGTCCGAGCCGTAGTTTTATGAAATCAAGATCTTCTAACAAGCTTTTCAAATCAATTGGCCGTTCGTCGAATAGACTTATAACGAATAAACTACGACCTCATCTATATACCCGATAAACTATATGTATTTTGACAGCTTTTACTATAATGAAATTTTCTAAGTGTTGAACATAATACTTTCAAGTAACAACAATAAGAGTCGATTTTCTCATCGATCGAGACCCGTATCGCCAAAGGTTAAATGACGCGACTTCTAGATATTGTTACAAGGTTTTCAAAAACGCCGAGCTTGACCATTAACACTTAACGTACAATATTTCGCGACTAGTTTTACGAGGCCATTTTGGGCATATTTTCAAGTAACGAAAATGCTATTTTGCGACGAAAACCTTATATTTGCCGATAGAACGCCAAACAAGGATCGTGGAGTACCGTTTCAACATATTTACATGGAAAGTGATTATTAACTAATGAAGTACGTACGACTCAAGGTTTATTACGCGACTACTAGACACTATTATAAGGTTTGCAAGACGAGGAATATAACACTAACATTTTTATACGATATACTACGACAAGTTATATACTTCTATATTTGGACTTATTTTCCTAAGTATGGAAACTATTATACTTTGACAATAACTAGTATATTTCCAAGTTACGAGTGGTATAGGCATCATGTGCATGTGCATTCATTTCATCACGTCATGATCTAAGGTAGATCGTTATTACTCATATTAGGTTGCGGTTAGAGATCGTGCCTCATTTCAGTGTATCCACTTTTGTCGTCGTAGCTATCGCACCAGGTGAGTCATAGCCCCACTTTTACTTGTTTAATTACTTTATAAACTCTTTGGGGGAGATACATGCTTAAATACTTGTTTTATGCTTTTATGCGATTTGAATTACTTTTTGGAGGAGAATACGCTGCTTTAATTATTTTTGTACAATGCCAAAGTATTAAATTTCATACATTGCTTAAGTTAACTTATTACCACGTCTTGACAAGTCCCCTTTATTATCATGGACCGTTAATTTCTAGTACTAAGCAGGAGTGAGTGGATAGATCTATCGAGGGTGACGCCTCCATTCGCGTTGGGTTGCTCCAACGGGACGAATGCATTTCATGTCTTAACGAATTGAGTGTCTGGTAAACACTCTGGTGGGGCATTACTAAGTCTAGCTTCGGGGTCATGAGCTTAAGAGACAATGTAGTTTTACGACTGAAAAACTTATTACTTTACTTTATACTTGGGCTATTGTACATACGATTAAAGTTATATACTGATGGTTTTTATAAACCTTATTACTGAATTACGATGTTTTTACATCAATCTTATCACTGATTTATTACTGAATTACGATGCTTTTGCATCAACCTTATTACGGATTCTCCAATTGACTGATTTATTATATGGCTTCATGGACTAAATTATTTATATAGCTGTTTTGCTATATTTATCTTACAATTTAAACACAAGTATTACTTTTGTTCACGTAAACGTATTACTTTTGGCAGTGGGTTGTAAACACACAGGTTACAAGTCTCTTATGGCGGGACTTGCAACTGAGTGGATTTACGATGCCTCTGCTGGGCGATCTTTTCTCTATAGGCATTATTTGTTAAACAAACTCTATGAACTCACCAACCTCGTGTTGACACTTTAGCATGTATTTTCAGGTTTTAACCAATGGCACGCTACAGGAGGTTTTGGCAGGGCATGGCATGGTCATAGAAGACTCTGATTATTTATATGGGGACCGTTTTAAACTACTTTTAAAGGCCTACTTCCGCACTAATTTCAAACAATGTAAACTCAATACTTTTAGTTAAACGATTTTACTCTAAATGATTGAAGTGAAAACCAATTTTGTACTTGTGCTGTAATACCAATTGAGTTACACCCCAGCTACATGTATGCTTCCGCTGGACCCGATTTTGGGGGTGTGACAGATTGGTATCAGAGCTTTGGCTATAGCGAACTAAGTGTTTTTAAAACCTAGACTATAGCTACTTTTACGAAAAACTTAACCCTATGACCGTCACGTGCCTGCCTGCCAAGCTGAAGCCTCATTTGTGGTTTGTTGCTGACTTAGGTGATGAGATTTGTGTCTCATTATCTGATATACTATATTCATTATTATAGTTGATTACTATAATTGTCTTTCATATGAGCATGTTCACGTATCGTATATGTCACCGCATTATGTTTTCCATGCATAGTTTCAGCATTCGACCTCGTGTTTGGTCACTTGCTTTTGTCTTTCTGAACCTCTTAGTATTTGTGAAGGACATAGTCTTAGTATAACTGAGCTGAGTATTTCGAAATTCATGGAACCTCGGTGGGATATAGACTGGTCATCTATATTCAACCCGGGATAGTGAGATATAGGCTGACCACCTATGTCTGACTCAGAAATGAATTTTGCAACACTGAGAATGGTTATAATAAAATTTTGTTCGGAATAAATTCTCAACTCATTTTCCAAATGCTTCATTTACGTGTGTGTATACTCTCGTTGTCATAACATTCCTACTTCTCATCACTTCGTGAACCACCGATTGGAAGCTTGCCAACTAGTCATTCTATTTCATGAACTTTCATAGTTATGCACAATACACTTGCATCGCAGTATTTTCTTATATCACAATCTCATTATGCTGCAGTTGTCACAGTCTCTTCCCTTCTCACCATCACTCACTACTACCAATATAGATAAGTGGACATTATCAATGACCTCCCTAGGAAAGACTTTCCATACCATCTATGAGGAGGATCCCTCGGTACAGTAAGATCATTCAAAACTCAACAGAAATCCCAAGATATCACAAAACTATTCGAACCACTATCACTGGCCTAATCACCAAAAATTCCATCATCTGGAAAGTATTGGCTTAACTAAATTATAAGGATTAGTTTCGATACGAGTGCTCACTAAGCAACACCATAGAGATAAATCCAACCTTTTAACCGAGACTATAAATTGAACATGTCCTCACCAATAGACTTTATTCGAACGTGTTAGACACCTATGCCTTTGTGCAGATATACATACCTGACTATTTTATCCTCTTAATATTTTCACTTTTAAATGGATTTTCTCCAAACTACCATTATACAAAACATATATCTTGTAAGTAATACTTTTCTGATGCACTTACTTTGACAAGCAAATTCCTTTTGGCTAATCTTTTACAAAACTATTAAATGTTACAAAATTTTAAACATCGATCTTTAGTAAACCATATTATATACCTTATGTTGAAAATTTTCCTATATTGCATAACTACTAAATTTTGAAACGTCAAGAAGGATGTTACCTAAAAAGCCGTTTGCTTAAACTTGTAGATTCATTTATTCGGGGAAGACTTATGAACAAAACACACAAACTCAAAACAAACTTTGAAAATCAATCACTATAATACATCACTTATACCTTTAGGATTTTGTGATTTGATGACATAGAACTTGGGGAAAATCTTAGTAATGGAGACTAAGCATCGTAGGTGGAGAAAGACCCAATTCATGACATTCCTGCGGAGGAATCACAACCTTATCCTAATCTATTATTTTCAACAACACCCTTGACGGACCTAACCTTGTAAGCCTTTCAAAACAAGATTCATGATACCCATCTCAATTACTCCTAATAGAGGAACTTGATTCATCTTGAACTCCTAGCAATTTCATTAAGATTTCTTTGGAACCACACCACCTATCATCTGCAGTCCAATGGTCGGAATTTGAGGTTGATTCAAACATAGGGAGGTATGCCCAAATCGGGTGTGATTGACACTAGAAATGGTTGGATTAACCATTTGCCATAAATCAAATTCAGTTGCAACCTTAGTTACCACACGAGTTTAGAGACTACACCAATTGAAGCACTCTATGGTCGAAGTGCCAACATCCATTGACGGATCGAAATTTGGAAAAAGCCTAACTCACTAGTCCAGTAAGCATTCATGAAATAACCAGAAATTTCCTACAAATCGAGAATCAGTTACAAATTCGATAAAATGTAAACCCTTAGAATTTGAAGTTAATGGCAGGATTATGTTGAAAGTTCTGCCTAGGAAAGGCATGATACCATTCAGAAAAATCCGGGAAGTTAAACCCGATACACACTGAACCATTTACTATTACTGACAGAGTAGGTCTAGTGACCATCAGTCTTGAGCCTTGTTAGAGAATAACCGGATTACATAACTATGTTTCACCTATTCAAATCCCAGGAAATGATTTTCAGATTTGTCACTTGCAATCCCATTTGGAAAGGAATCCAACCCAAGAACAAACATAGACTTGGTAATAACCAATAGAAATCATGGACTGTTAGGTCAAACGGTTGAAGCAGAGTCAAATTCCTATCGTGGAAGTTCGCTGGAATTCTCAATTATTATCATCTTTTCACCAATACCACCTCAGAGACCAACACAAACTGAACTTCGGGACGAAGTTCCTGTTTGAGGGGAAGACTGTCACAACTCGTAATTTCCGGTCATTTTCCAAACCTCGACAATTTACTATTCACAAGTTACTATTCACCGATTACTATTCATCATTTTTTAGGTCAATTTGACATTTCGAGAAACATTCAGAAATTTTACTATTCACTTGACACTATTCATTCCCGGAAGAAAACCACTATTCACGTGCATTACCCATGTCATCGTAAATTTAGTTTACGAGTATTCAAATTCGCGTAACCGTATTGGTTCAGGAGCGAATTCATGCTTTATCATTCGGGACATCTCATACAGACTAGAAATAGTCTACGTATCACCATTATGTCACTTGCATACTATTCCACTCGTAGGATATTTAAATTAGTACTTTGGGTATAATTAACTTTTACGTATATTTATTTCTAAATAAACGTTAACAAACGACCAATAATGTGACTAACACGTCCGACACTCCCGACTATGATCCAAATATATCTTTATATTCTTTTTAATAATATAAAAATTATATTATTAGTTTACCCGGTGTTTTTAAATCAATGGCTACATTTTACGGTCGGAGCCTATAACTCCGTCGGTTTGAGAAATTCCAACACGATAATTATTCTAACACCCGATTCTTACAAGGAATATGATTTTACTACTTTTACAACTTCGTCGTATTTTATTTCACCTCGTTAACATTATTTTTAGTTAACTCGGTACCCGGTAACACCTAATACCCTACAAAAACAAACTAACACTTGCACTTACTGGACAATGGCTTTAATTAGCCCACACACTTTTTATCTACCCCCCTAAATCATGCCCCATTGCCCCCCTCCTAGTCAAAACTTCATAATTTCATTTGACTAACTATTATACATAAGGCTTAGATATTTTTCTTACCTCATTTGTACAAGAGTTCATATAATAAACTAGAAAACATTTTCTCTCTTTCTCTCTTGGTGTGTGGATCGGCTCAAACAAAAACAACAAGAAGAAACATCAATTTTTCCAAGATCAAGTGATAATCAAGGTTATTTAGTACTTCTTGTTAGGGTTTTGAAGTTTAAACACAAGGTTTTGCAAGTTTTTCATCTCCACTAATCCACTAAACCTTCAAGTAAGTTAACAAACTCATTTTTATAATTTTTACAAGTTATTACTATGATTATATACTTTTCTTACAAGAACTCATGCATATAATAGCTTATACCACTTTATTTTATAAACTTTTAACTTTTGAACCTTAGGAAGTGATTATTATTAGATCTTTGTTAGATCTACTTTGTTTATGAAGTTTAGGAACCCATGACACCCTAAGAAGGTGTATGGTAGGATTAGACTAGTTTTGTGGTGATTGAAAGTGGTTTGGATGAAGTTTGAAACTAGAAAAATGATTTTGGAAAATATACATATACCTACTGTTACTATTTTGAAAACGTGGGAGACTCAGGAACTCAAGGTTAACTTTTGACCAAAGATTTAGAAAATACTCTCCGATACGAAACTATAGCCGAAAACGGGGATAAAAACGAGTTAATAACGAAGGAGATATGATTTTCCGAATATTAAGAACGAAAAATACTTTCAAATATAGGTTCTGTCCCAAATCGCCAATTTCAGAAACCTCAGAGGTTTTCAGGTAACATTGGGTTAGATATTCAGAAAGTACTTTCAAAAACGAAACCGTGGCCGCTTGAATCACTAAAATCCGAGTTACGACGAAGAAGATATGCTATTTCCAATATTAACGACGAAAACTATTTCCTGAAAAATTACTTGCTGTTGAACAGTTTTCATGGACTGTTTCGAGGCCTAAAACTTAATCTAGCCGTCCCGACTTATCAAAAATATATTAGTATGCCATCCCACGATTCCGGGGATATAAAGAGCGTAGAAAACGAGCTTATAACGAAAAAGATACAAGCGTTTGAACTTAGACGATTTTTACAAATTTTCATCAGCTTTTCTATTATTATTTTGCCGTAAAACTGTCTTTGCGAGACACCACTTTCTCGGCTGTTTTTCTTTATGATCGGATCAGTTTGAGTCCGAGCCGTAGTTTTATGAAATCAAGATCTTCTAACAAGCTTTTCAAATCAATTGGCCGTTCGTCGAATAGACTTATAACGAATAAACTACGACCTCATCTATATACCCGATAAACTATATGTATTTTGACAGCTTTTACTATAATGAAATTTTCTAAGTGTTGAACATAATACTTTCAAGTAACAACAATAAGAGTCGATTTTCTCATCGATCGAGACCCGTATCGCCAAAGGTTAAATGACGCGACTTCTAGATATTGTTACAAGGTTTTCAAAAACGCCGAGCTTGACCATTAACATTTAACGTACAATATTTCGCGACTAGTTTTACGAGGCCATTTTGGGCATATTTTCAAGTAACGAAAATGCTATTTTGCGACGAAAACCTTATATTTGCCGATAGAACGCCAAACAAGAATCGTGGAGTACCGTTTCAACATATTTACATGGAAAGTGATTATTAACATACGAAGTACGTACGACTCAAGGTTTATTACGCGACTACTAGACACTATTATAAGGTTTGCAAGACGAGGAATATAACACTAACATTTTTATACGATATACTACGACAAGTTATATACTTCTATATTTGGACTTATTTTCCTAAGTATGGAAACTATTATACTTTGACAATAACTAGTATATTTCCAAGTTACGAGTGGTATAGGCATCATGTGCATGTGCATTCATTTCATCACGTCATGACCTAAGGTAGATCGTTATTACTCATATTAGGTTGCGGTTAGAGATCGTGCCTCATTTCAGTGTATCCACTTTTGTCGTCGTAGCTATCGCACCAGGTGAGTCATAGCCCCACTTTTACTTGTTTAATTACTTTATAAACTCTTTGGGGGAGATACATGCTTAAATACTTGTTTTATGCTTTTATGCGATTTGAATTACTTTTTGGAGGAGAATACGCTGCTTTAATTATTTTTGTACAATGCCAAAGTATTAAATTTCATACATTGCTTAAGTTAACTTATTACCACGTCTTGACAAGTCCCCTTTATTATCATGGACCGTTAATTTCTAGTACTAAGCGGGAGTGAGTGGATAGATCTATCGAGGGTGACGCCTCCATTCGCGTTGGGTTGCTCCAACGGGACGAATGCATTTCATGTCTTAACGAATTGAGTGTCTGGTAAACACTCTGGTGGGGCATTACTAAGTCTAGCTTCGGGGTCATGAGCTTAAGAGACAATGTAGTTTTATGACTGAAAAACTTATTACTTTACTTTATACTTGGGCTATTGTACATACGATTAAAGTTATATACTGATGGTTTTTATAAACCTTATTACTGAATTACGATGTTTTTACATCAATCTTATCACTGATTTATTACTGAATTACGATGCTTTTGCATCAACCTTATTACGGATTCTCCAATTGACTGATTTATTATATGGCCTCATGGACTAAATTATTTATATAGCCGTTTTGCTATATTTATCTTAGAATTTAAACACAAGTATTACTTTTGTTCACGTAAACGTATTACTTTTGGCAGTGGGTTGTAAACACACAGGTTACAAGTCTCTTATGGCGGGACTTGCAACTGAGTGGATTTACGATGCCTCTGCTGGGCGATCTTTTCTCTATAGGCATTATTTGTTAAACAAATTCTATGAACTCACCAACCTCGTGTTGACACTTTAGCATGTATTTTCAGGTTTTAACCAATGGCACGCTACAGGAGGTTTTGGCAGGGCATGGCATGGTCATAGAAGACTCTGATTATTTATATGGGGACCGTTTTAAACTACTTTTAAAGGCCTACTTCCGCACTAATTTCAAACAATGTAAACTCAATACTTTTAGTTAAACGATTTTACTCTAAATGATTGAAGTGAAAACCAATTTTGTACTTGTGCTGTAATACCAATTGAGTTACACCCCAGCTACATGTATGCTTCCGCTGGACCCGATTTTGGGGGTGTGACAATATCGATCCTAGATCTCCTATAAACACCATGACTAGGACTTATTATAATTGGGTGATGAAGAAACAACTTGGTTATAGGATGATGCCCAATAAGAATTTGATAAGTAATTTTGTAGGAAGAGTGAAGGGATTGCATGTGATTATAGGTAATTTCACCTCTGAGATCGATTTTATGATAGTAGAAGATACTCGCCCGGTGATAGATGATTGCCTAAGCCAAGTAGTATTCGGAAAACCATTTGTTGAGGCCACTAGGATGAGTTATGATCCGACTTTAAGGATAGTTAGGTTCAAGGAAGAGAATGATGAGATTGCCTACCAAATGCCCTACAAGATTGAGCAATACCGCCTCATTTCTAATATAGAAAAGGAACGCAAACAAGCAGCCTACTATAGGAATGATGAGGATAGACGTAGATGAGTAGAGTATGTGATGAATAGGATGCTTGGTTTCTACAAAGAATGCTTGCAATTAGGTCCGGAATACAAAACTGGTATAGGAGACGACCTATAGAGTGAAACCAATAATGAGGTCACATAGTAACCCATGACCTTGAGTCTAGCTACAAGACTCGTAAATAAAGAAAAGCGCTTCTTGGGAGGCAACCCATGTTTTGTGATTTTTTATTTTGTTTGTTTGTTATTTGCTTCCGTATGCATGCTTTATTTTTATTGTTGGTAGATCATGTTTCAAAACTAAAATAGTGAAAATACTTTACTTTGTTGTTTGGCTTAGTCTTAACTTCATCCAAAGGTATTTTTGCAAAATATAAGTGTAAGGGGAAACCCCAAATATGTTTTTAAGAAACAAAACCGATCATGATTCTCCACAATATTAAATGAACATGTATGTTCGTATTTGTTAGAGTCAAATGCTTGTATTGAGTCATAATGATGTTTTGCAGGATTTTCCAGGAAGTAAGACGAAGTTTTTCCAGAAATTTTCCTGAAACTTAACATAAGAATTTCTGCAGGTCACTTCTGACGGCGTCACGAGTTTACTCTTGACGGCGTCACGTGTAAAAATCTGGAAATTTTACCAGTTTTGTTATTCTAACGGAGTCTTAAAGTTTTTGTTGAATTATTAGTTTTATAATCTCCAGGAAATCTGCAAACATCATTCCACAAGCATTATATCTTACTTTGTTTTCTAGGTTTTATTAGCATATGTAGATTGCCGCCGATTTTATGCGAGGTTGCCTTGTCTGTTTTCTCAGGTTTTACAGGTTATGTATGACAAGAAGATGATTATTATTCTGGAAGGGAAGCTTTGATTGTTCACTTTCTTGGAGGAAGATCTAACTTGGCCACCTTATTATCCATACCGAGCGAATCAGGGGAGTATTTGATTTCATTCGTTTTACTTTTTTCACTTTTACATTCTTTACTTGAACATTGGGGACAATGTTCATCCTAAGTGTAAGGGGAAGGTAAAATGATGATACCTTACAGATACACTTTCGCTTGAGTTTGTTTGTTTAATAGTAGATGTGTAATAAAACTATGAGAAATACTTGTTAGTGTAATTTTAGCGCCAAATTTAAATTTTTTTACAACATTTAGGAGTGAAACTTTAGCCATAGCAAGCGTCTCATGGATAGGAGATTGTATGACTAGCACAAAACCGTATCATTCAGAAAAAATTTTTACCCAAATATGTGAGGTTCGCCTTTAGATTTGATAGGAAAAGCATTTACTATTAGTGCTTATGAGTGTACCGGTAGCATTTAGATTCTAGAACTTGCGTTAGTGATGCATCCCGAGACCGCTAGTGAGACTACATTCGTGTAGTATGATTTACTACATGATAAAAGGCATTAGGATCACCCTTGTGTTAAACCCGTATCATAATTACTTGACCATTTAAGTCATATTACTTGGCTAGTTAAGTCAATTAATTTTTCCCACACCTTTGCGTTGTACTCATTTTTAGTACACGAAACCCTTAGTACACCCCTCCGAGCCTATCTTTTCGTTTCTAACTTTAAGCATCTTACTTAAAGGAAGAATTTGTTACACCCCACTTAAATGTACACCCAAATCGCCTTTGCCTTCCGTGTATGCACTCATCTTTAGTGCATTATTGTTATGTGTTAAATCCTTAGTTAATTATCTAATTGATTACATGGTTGCTAAGTCGAGTCATATCCTTGTACATATTGTTTTGGGACGATTGAGACTCATGGGTAAAGTACTTATTTTATGGAGTAATGGGGAAGAACATCATATTATTACCCCTATATGTACGTTAATCTTAAAAGTACTCCAAGTGTTTTGATTTTCTTAATTCAAGTCATTAGATTAGTTTATTGTAAAGTATGTAAAAATTCAAGTGTAAGGGGAATATTCATTCCCTATGATGTATTATTTTGGATGATAGGGTAAGAGTGTATGCACACAAAAAAAAAAAAAAAAAAAAAAAAAAAAAAAAAAAAAAAAAAAATCAAGAAAAAGAAAAAAAAAATAATAGAAAAAAAAAGAGAGAAAACATACGGACTACCATCCCTTTTCATTCTATGTTCATTTTATGTTTTTGTTATTTTTCATTTATTAGCTTAAGTCGAGTCTAGTCTTGGCTTAGCAACGCCATATTGTACATGTAATTGACCAAGATTGTTAACTCGCCACCAGTAAAGACTGCCTATATCCAACAAAACCGTGTATTCCATATCCCTACACCTAACGTTACAACCCTTTAAAAAGACCACTTTGATAGTTTATCCTAGGTGCTTACGCCATGTGGTGGAGGTTTGATCATTTCCCAAGCCTATGGTAATCTATTTTGCTATGACAGGTAGTGAGAGATGTTTTCCATTTCCATATTGTGATATTACTTTATTACACCCGAGAGATGTGAGTATCTAAACACTATTTGTGAGGTGCTAGTGTATGACCTCCGTGCTTGTCTTTGGTCTTTAGTGAAACGATTATTTGTTGTAATTACTTTTATATTAGTGTTAAATGACCCCTAACTTGTATTTTGATTAGAATAAAAGCGCATTTGCTTGAGGACAAGCAAATCTCAAGTGTAAGGGTATATGATGAGGCGAAAAATGAACCACTTTTAGGGGGTCATTTAAGCCCGAAATTGAATTTATTTGATCAAATATTGCCCTAAATCGTTCCTTTTGTGATTTTAGGTACTTTGGGAGTGAATTCTGGAAAAGGAAGCAATTCGGACGTTTTTGGAGCATAAAAGTGAAGAAAACGGCAAAGACTTAATTTTCCATGCTGAGAACAGTACCTGACGGCGTCAAGAAGAAAATCATGACGGCGTCAAGAGTAAAATCCATGACGACCCAGTGAAAACCTGAAGGCGTCACAACAAGGGCGTCAAGACTATTTTTGGTGACGGCCTGCATAAGGAGTACACATGACGGCGTCAGACCCAGATCTAGGCAGTCTGAGAAACTATTTGGCGGCGAGATGACGGCGTCAGACTTTTGTTCTTGACGCCGTCACCTATCAAAATCTATATATAGTGTTTCTATTTTTCATTCATAAAAAGAGGAACGTGTGTGGAGAATACTAGGGCCGAACTTTGTAAACTCTAGGTCATATTTTACAGTATTTTCAAGGGTTTTCACCCCTTGAATCCTTTCATGTTCAATTGAGATAAGTCTTCTCTTAATTCATTCAATATGTCTATGTGTTGTTTGAATATATCTTATGCTTGTCTTGATTTCAACATGCTAGGCTAGATCTATCTTGTGTTTGCTTAGATGTAATGAAACCTAGATGTTAATTATGTGTTGATTACTTGTTTATGGTTGTATTAGATGAATGATTTCAATGTTAGGCTTAAGAAAACTGGTAGATCTCCATTGTGTAACATGCTTGAACGTCTTAGGAAACATGAACCGATGTGTACTAGGTTTTATTGGTTGTATTTAATGCATGAGCAAATTCTAGTGATCCCATGTTAGGAGCTTCTTAACCGGCTCGACATAGGAGTGAAGTAGGCGCTCATAGGATTGGAGAAGTAAGTACGCCACCCCATGAATGGTATTAAGGAATACAATCCTTCATCCACGCAACTGTAACAAGTAATTAACATGTAAAAGATATCTAGGGAGTAGTGAAATCTAAGTAAACACAATTCTCCCATATATTGCTCACAACTATAGTATAATTTAGTTTATTTTCATTTTTAGTATTTTATTTTGATTGCATCTTTAGTATTGGGTTAGTTGATTAGCAACTAATTCCGCCCAACTCCTTCAAACCCGAGAATTTTACTTGCTTTTATAAAAATATAAAAATACAAAAAGAATTATCTCTCATCTCTAGACCTAGTCTTTAGGTTTTCTAATCCTAGCGACACTATTCCTAGCTGAACGATCAATCCCCCGGTACTTGTCATTATACTATACTACATCGATCAGGTACACTGCCTGGTGGGGGTTGTAAGCTTCTCGAGATCCCTCGAAAGGTAAAGCCTGGTGCAATCCCTACGCATACCAATTCATATTATATATTTATATAATAAAAGATCATAAATAAAACAAAATAAAAAATATATACAAAATTACAAAAACAAACTAATTCTTGGGTTAACTAATGAGAGTGCTCAAGTTTGAAAATCGATCTTTTTTATTAGCGAATAAAAGTCAAATTTTGCTTCAATTTAGTTAAATACTTTTTAAATTTCATCTAACAAAACAAATATGTATAAAAACACATGCTTCGGTTTTGTAAAAGATAAAATTAAAAAAGGAGAGAGTTATTAATAAAACTGTCATCAGTAAATTTCAGATAAATGATATGGACTTAAGTTATAACATTATCAATTTCCATGTTTCTAATAACTTTATAAATTTAATAAAAAAAAACCTCATAGCTTTTATACCCTTTGACTTTGTATTTTTTTTAAAACAACATATTTTTTGTTGTTGTTGTTGTTGTTGTTGTTTATAAATATTATTATAACTATATATTAATTTAATGTGTATGAACGAAGTTATAAATATTTAAGTGAAAGCACGGATTACTGTGATTCTATTTAGTTCAGACAAAAATGGTATCTAGTTGAAAGCATGGGTTACTGTAATACTATGTGACCATCATAAGGAGATACAAAAATGTCACTCGTAATTGATAGAGAATAGTTAAATTTTGTAAAGCAGTATCGAGTTTGCTATCTATAATCCAACATGATCAATTCTTACGACATTACCAAACTAAGGATAATTCCATATATACTCAATCTAAACATAAAATGTCATATATACGCAAAATACATGTTATTCTTCATCACCAAATGATTTGATCACCCTCTAAATTATCATATTCATATCCTTGAGAGAATGCAACAAACATTTTGATTATCAATAAATTTTGTAAATTGTAACCAAATTTCATTTTTGATTGCAAGACATCAAGTTTTTATTAAGTATTATCAAATAATATGGAAAATGTTGTTTAATAGTAATAAAGTTTGATTATTGTTTTAATTAAGTCACTCAGACTTTAAATTAATCACATAAACCATCTAAGTTTCAATATTGTTCAATTATTGTGTAATTGTTCAAAAAAAACTGTCTTTAATATATTAATATGTGCATTGTTTGGTTGTACCGTAACAATAAATATCACCCCTAAGTTTAACTAACCCCAACCAACTTAATGTACAACTAATTTATGCATAAGTGAAATGAGATATATGTTATAAAATAAAACTAAGTTCGAAAAGTGTTTCGTTTTAGTCACTCAAACATAAATAATACATAACAATAGAACACTATTGAAATTTTGAGTAACTAAATAAAACACTTTTCAAACTTAATTATTATTTTATACTCCTCCATCCCAAAATAATTGTCTTCTTTTTATTTTTTGAAGTTTTTTTGTTTTTTTGTTTTTTTTTTTTTCAACTTTGATTTTAAATATTTTTGTTTGTGATATATAATAATTGATGAAAAATATATGTATGGATTGATTTTTTAAATATTTTTTCATTGATATAATTTTCATCAAGTATTTTAAAACACATACAAAAATATTAAAGATCAATGTTGAAAAATTAAATCTTTTAAAAGTCAAATGAGGATAATTTAAGAAGGGGGAGTAATAAAAAAGAAAATTAAAGTGACTAAATTGAAACAAAACTGAAAGTTGATTACTATTTCGTGATTTTCACCCATATAATACTAACCTGTAGATATTATTCACTGTAAACTTGATCATTTTGAATTAAAGTAACATAAATTTTCATTATTACCATTATACATATATTTATTGTTGTTGTAACATTCATATGTTGGCATAAATTATTTGTACTATTAACATTAAAAATTATACTCTCTAAAATGTCAAGACAAAAATAAGTGAATTTATAATGCAATAAATAATTAACATAAAGATGGTAAATTGATAAAGTTGATCTTTGTTTGATTTAACTCTACGTAACTAGTAATAGATTTGAATGAAACGGTTGCCAACTAATTACTAATGTACCTTTATTTTAGCTTTTTGTGACTTTTCTTTAGAAAAGAAAAAATCACAATATTCAGTTAGAAAGAACTTTGACCCATTATTTTAGGTCAAACGACTCTAATATTAGCTGTTTCTACTTTTTAGTGAACAAGATAAATCTTCTACTTTTAACCCAAAAGTTAAGGATTTCAAGACTGCAACTGAAAAACAAATTTGCCTGAAATAAATGAAAATATTACATTTAATTAATTTTGGTTTGATAAAATCAAAGATTCAATACTTATACAAATGCATGTATATTACCTAAATATACTGAAAATATTACGTATTAAGTATTTGACTTTAATTCATGTACTGCTATCTTTGTGTGCCTAACTTTTTAATTAGGATAATATATTCTTTGAAAGAAAAACAATATATCATTCAATATTATGTTACCAAACACATAGTAATATATTAAACAAAAATAATACTACGTACTAACTATATTTATAATACTTTTAAACAGAAATATATATAGTACTAGTATTAAATTAAACAGCCCACCTCCTAAATTTCACCATCTCTGAAAGAAAACAAAATAAATGATTTTGTCCTTTTCCCATTCTTAACCTATTCCATTAAAAAAGGAATTTTGAATAAAAAGATGACAATTACATCACACATTTGAACTTATTAAATCATTCAAAACCACCTCTGAAAATTAAAGACGCCCATCACGAAATATGCATGTGTACGTCCACTTCATATGCTTAAAATCTCACACGTCCCTACACACACATATCTTTATATTGCATTTATTAAATGTCCATAAGATACTCTTTTAAAATATAAAAAATAATAAAATATTAATATTCTAAGTTTATTATTGAACAATATTTATCCTTTTCTTAATCAATCCAAATTTAACTAAACATTAACAAACACCTTCAATTTTCCCTTTCTTTCTCCCTACTTTTCGATTATGTACCTCAAATAAAATAAAATATAGATATAGTATAACATTTATTTTAGGACTTTATACTTGTAGATAAAAACTAAAAACTTAGCATAAATGCTATCTTTAATGGAAAAAAGGATTGAAAATCGGAAAGTTGGAATAGTTTTGTTACTTTGTTATTAAGGGAATTCCAAATTTGGTATGAAGAAAAATAAGTCATTTAATATCAACTTACGTTTTGAAAAAGAATATAATAAATACAAAATACTATTTATATCTATAAATATGTCACAACCCTACCACCCCTCTTCCCCTTTGTATTTTTGTTGATAACTAGAGGTCATCTTATACCAAACCAAAAACACATCACATTACAAAAGAAAATTTTCTCTCTTTATAAAAAACATATCAAGAAGTTCTTTTTCTGAGTTTTCGAATGGCGATTCAAGCTCGATTGTATTCGGATAATCTTGCGTTTGGCGACGATGTTGGTGGTGGTGGAAATTTCTCACAAGATTTGCTAGATCATAATGCTTGTGCAGGTCTTAATGATTTTTATCTTTTTAATGCTCAACAACAACAATATCAGCAGATGCAACAACCATCTTTCAAGAATCAAGATTATTCATGTTTCGATAACATGTTTAACAAACAAATATCGTCACCTTCTCGATCTCTAGCAGCTCATATTCAAAAAGAAAATCAAGAAATTGAAGGGTTCATTAATTTACAGGTAACTCATCTCAGATTCGTAACTTGTTTTTTTTTTTTTTTACTTTTCAGAATACGTACTATAAACGTTCTTCATGTTATGCATGCTACTTTAAAATTTTAACATGGTCATTAGAAAAAAATATATAATTCTTTTTTGTTATAGTTTGAAAATCTTGGATCATTGTTGTGTTACTAATTAATCCTTTGTGTGTTTTAATGCAGAATGAAAGATTGAGATTGGCTTTACAAGCACATAAAAAGCAACAATTTTTTACAATCTTGAAGAACTACGAATCAAAATCTCAACTATTATTGAGACAAAAAGACGAGGAGATCAAACGTGCAACAAACAGAAGAATCGAACTCGAAGAGTACTTAAGAAGAACCGACATGGAACGCCAAAAATGGCAAATGGCTGCAAACGAAACCGAAGCAATGGTGATAAATTTAAATAAAGCAATTGATCAAGTGAGCGAAAATTCAAAGAAAGTGGCTGGAGCTGGAGCTGGAGCTGGAGCTGAAGACGAAGGTTCTTGTTGTTATGAAAATAATGATGAGAACATGAACAAGAAGATGATATGCAAAAGCTGTTTTAATGAAGATTCATGTGTAGTGATGCTTCCTTGCAGACATTTATGTTCATGTAAATCGTGTGATGTTTTTCTTACTTCATGTCCAGTATGCAACATGGTAAAGAAAGCTACCATACAACTTTCTGAATTGTAAAAAAAATAATTTTCTTTTATTTTTTGATATATGAAAACAAATATTAGTTTTATTTCATTTATGGTAAATTTTGTTTTTTATTCTGTTATGCATGGTAATTGATTATTTATTTATTTTATTTTATTTGTATATTTGTGAATCTGTTTTTGTACGGATTAGTTTTATAGAAATCATAATCTCTTTAAAAAATAGAAAAGATAAAGAGAGTTTGCATGGGTATTTGGTTGCTTTTATTGCTGCCTTTTTTCGTGTTTGACCAGAAATTTAACCTTTTACTTGGTATTACTTGTGGGAAAGAAATTATTGTTTGTGTTTTTTAGTATCTTGATTTGTTTTGAAAACAATATGTTTCCAAGTTCCAACAACATAGTACTTTTTAATGGGAGAAGTTATAGGACACTCGTGCTATTGATTTATGTGCTCACTTTCCTAACTTTGTTCAGATCATAAATTATGGGAAAATATTTATATCGTCTACTACTAGGGTGAGCATAACCGACAGAAAACCGGCCCGACCGGTCGAATCAAAATGACTTTTATTCAGTTTGGTTTTCAATTTTATATATTTACAGTTTTTTGGTTCTGGTCCTGTTCGGCCAAAACAAAAAAAAAAACCACACTTAAACTGTCAAATCGAATCAACCGATACAAACCAAACCGACTGAGTCACTTCAGTTCGGTTCTCGGTTCATGTCTTTCACAAAATGGATCTCGGTTACGGTTTTGGTTGGCTTGGATCGGTTTTGACCCGATACTCAGCCCTAATTGTTTACAATACAAGTATGTGTCATATCTTAGGTGCAATAAAATCAAATTTGTATCTTACATAAACACTATTATCCTGTACGTCATTTTAGGTCTTAAGATTATTACCACTGTTAACACTTGCCACAAACTTGGGGTGACCAGAAAAAAAGCTAGAAACGGTCATGGTGATAGTTGGCTGCGTACATCTAAGTTAAAGCTCATCTGATTACCTTTGTTGAGATCGATTCAACCCCACAATTCTTATTTGTTCTTATCATAATACAATAACACACGTAACAGGTGATCAAATATTCTGTAATACCTTTGTACCTAACTCAGAAAAAAATCACCACTACAGGATTTCAAAAAACAAAAAAGCCTCTACATAAACAGGAAGGGATCGCAAATAAAGTGAACAAAAGAGATCAACTTTAACCATTTCCTTCGCTATTCCATTTAGCCGGTGTTGAATGGGTAAACATGGAGAAGTATGTGAGAGAAATGAAAGGCATGGAGCCATAGTCTCATTAGGACACAGCAAAAAGCTTCAACAGGTAGTAAAAGCTGCTTAGATCCCCTAGGTGACAGTGTGACACCATAACTGTGGGTAGTCAAGTGGAAGGATTTTCCCATAGCCATATGAACCATTCGCCTAAAGCCTCTTAAAAATACTTTTATATCAATATCAACCAACTAGCAAGGAATTGGGTCTAAAGAACCTACGGCACCATGAAGCTTACAGACGATGGCTCTATGACTTAGATTATGGATGAGCCGCAAACGCACCTTGAAAATCAATTGGTAGCTCCCAGCATCCAACGACCATAGCATCTGTTTGTAACCATTAGGAGTACGCAAACATTAATCAAAACCAAACATTACTTGCGTTGGGAATGCCAGACAGCTTATGGCATAACTTATTTGTCACAATTCACAAATAAGTCATATTTGATAAGCAGCTTTAAAGGTACTTATCTAGAAAAGCTTATTGAGGTCAGATGCTAGTAACCTGCCAACATAGACATTTGTTTAGATGAAATTATGATGAAACTGAAGTATTATCATGTCGCATAAAACCTCGGTATTTTTTCTGTTACAGTTCAGTTCATTGATAAACATAAATCATACATACGTTAAACACTATTCATACAAGCGGTACTATTGTTACCGCGCGACACGTAGAGTCGCAAAAGAACAAAGTGCAAACATAAAATTCAAGTGGTACTATTGCAATATATCAAATAATACACTCCCAATAATAACTCTCTGCTGCTGATAATTAAACAGGCATATAATCCCCCCTAAGCTCAAAAAATTATCCAAATTAATACAAACTAAACCCAAAAAACTGACTAATGATAATCCCGAGCCCTAGCGCAATTGCCACCATTGATGAAATCCAAGTCAACTTCTCAGTGATTCTTGGTATCCGCTCTTTCAATGCCTCACTACATGACCCAATAAAAACTGTATAGCTCCCCATTGCAATAACAGTTCCCACCAAAAACATACCCAAAAACGCTGCACCCGCCAAACGAGATGGGAGTGCAAGTGCAGGCAAAACCATCATAAGTGCATCGGGTTGTAACCCGTGGATTATACCAGTTGCAAAAGTTGCAAACCCGATTTTCTTCTTTTTCCCTACAGTGGGGTCTGCTAACGAAGATTCATAAACACTAACATCACACTCACCATTTTCTAATGCAACACAAGGTGCCGGGACTTCTGAAGCTTCACGAATTCCCATTGCACCGATTACCAGAAGAGTAATACCAACAACTCGTGTCCCCCATGTTCTTATGATCTCGATATGGAGTCGGTCTTTTAGGAGTAGGAAAAGTAGACCAAAAATTACCTGCCCAGCGTCATGTCCACACCCCCAGAGGGCACCCACAAGAGCACTTTCGACGCGGGACCGACCAATTGAGAGTGGAGCCAAGGCGGCGAGATGGTCAGGTCCTGATAATGTGTGCAAGCAACCAGCAAAGAAACCAGTCCATGCACTACTTAGCAACTCGCTTCGGGCAAATGGGCCCGTGCCTGTCTTGGTAGCAGCTTGAAATGAGGCTAATGCTGGCGAGACGAAAACTGGTTGGATTACAAACACAAGGAGAGCCGAAAGTAGAATTACTGTTCCAGCAGCAGCTGCCTGAAAGAAAACAATAAAATAATGTCAACATAAGGTATCGTTTAGACAAGCAGTGAAATTGGCTTGTTTAATAGGCAGAAAATGGGACCTATTTACTTATGAATGGTTACATTACTTGTCTATCTCAAACATGTCACGTGGGTTACAAGTCCCTAAAGTATATTTGTTAAATGCTTAAATACACTAAATCGTTTTATTTTTCCAAAATTTTCAATAGCTAAAGCAGTGATTTACTTTTTGTAATCAATATTTTACCACGTTAACTTTTTACTTAAACTACTAAATGGGTCAGAAAAAAACTTGTAAGTTGTCCAACCGACCCGTTTTGATTTGTACTAAAAGGTTACATGTTTCAACCCCAGACCTCCTGACCCACCGCCTCATTGTATGGTAAGATCTATTTTTGGCCCAATTATACATTGTACACCAGCTACTTCGATAATGTAGGCTCAATGGAAAAAGAAAAATAAATTATAGGGTCAAAGCCACAAAACATAAACATTGTACAAGGCGAAGAAAGGTTCTGTAAATGAAAATAGGTTCTGTAAACGAAAATTACATCAAAGAACTAACAAAGTCAAAAAACTGAAATGGGCTACATATCATAAGGCGAATGATCAAAACTAAAAAATCGAAGCTGACAACTAAGTTGAGGGGGAAACACCTGTTACATCTTTCATTTATACTGAAGTCTTACTTTGACATCAAACATTATAAAACTTCTTTCGACAAAAAAATGACATAAACAGATTCAATTTCTGAGCAAAAAATAAAGAATTAAGATGAAAGAGAATAGTAAGTGGCATACATACAAAACCTATTGGTGAACAACAAATATATAATTCTGTAAGCACAAGTGTGACATCTAAAGTCAAAGGATGGCAACCAAGAGAGAAACTAGAGGTACGAAAAACCACCGGGACAACCTATTGTGGTCCAGTACCAAAACCCCCTTTTATGGCTTTTGGGAACATGATTTGCTCTTCAAAATATATAACTCAAGAATGAGAATCTCATTGATTTAGTAGATAAAATCATAGAATATCAAACATTCAAACTACCTTCTTACATCACAGATAGTGGTCAACAATATAGAATATTGTGAAGGCTACACATAGAGCATGACTCAAAGATCTAAACCCTCAAGAACCCAGTATGGAAGCTAGTTTAAACGACAGATTGATAAGACTAGATTATAATTTTGAGCGAAAATCAAGAACTGAGACAAAAGGCAACAGCAAGTGGTATGAATACAAAATTGATTGGTCAACTACATACATATAGAAAGCAACTATAACTTTTTAGTACAAAATTGACTTTTAAACTTAAAGGATGGCAAGTTGGCAACTAAGAGAAACAGAGGTGCCATACGAGTACCCTATTGCGGTCAAGTAACAAAAATGCAACATAACCTACTCTTAAAAATGTATAACATGTGAATACCATGATATCTGTTTGATTTTAAACATCACTGAAATACCAATTTACCCATGATAGAAAAGGAAGACGAGAAAGAAAACAAAAACAAATATCATGGTCTGTTACTTATTTGAGGATTATAGCAGAAGAACGTAACATTAAATATCCTCCACCTTAATTATTTACGTAATCAACACTGGGCTTATAAGATATGAGATACTCCGTATCAGTCTCCAAAGTAAACATGAGTTTAAGGTAAATAAAATAACCAAAACAAATAAAAGAGAAAAAATAACCAAAAATTAGTCTGGTAAAGTGAAATAATTACAGATTTTTAGTTCAGGCTGATGACTTTCCACGTCACAACTCACAAGTTCAATGGATTGGTCACAAGTTTAGGCAATGAGTTAGTCATGCCAATCATTTCCATCTACAAATTTATGCAATTCGAAAACTATAGCACCCAAACCAAAGTATGGTTCTTTCTGTCTTTCATGTATTTGCAGGTTTGTTATATGTGCACATCAACTTCACAACCAATTTTTATTGTACTTTTTACACTAAACTAAATTCAAAAGAGTATAAAGGACATAAGTACAGAGTACAGCCCATGAAACCTTTGTGTAACTCTCAATTAGCAACAATCAACGAATCTCCATGAGATAAAACATGATAATTTCAGCTTTCGACAATTATATTGCTTTCTATATTCTTCATCTTCTATATGTACCTTATTTGCCAGTAATACTCTTAAACGCTCCCATATTAGTATTAAGCACAAACAAAATGTACTCTTAAACATCACCTTCTCTCCCTTTCCAACAAAAAAAAATGTACCGAAACTAGTTACATGCCTCCTCTGTACCAAAATTGCCGTCCACTTTAGATTTTGAAAAATTTAAACTGATAGCATATGTAGGTTTTTTATTTTTTGCTATTGTTAGGGTCTAACGTGATACATAGTTGTTAATCTACAACCAATATGACTTATTGCAGTTAGAGGTAAAGATATGTCATTCATTTGATAATCAAAAAAGTAAAAACTGTGACATCTCTGTTATAAAAGCACTATAGAAGACCGGTTTACCTAACTCAAAATAACTCCAACTCCATCGTTAGGGTCTCATGTAAAATCCATTTGTTTTAGACAAGATATATACTTTTTTTTTTTTTTTTTAAAGAATTGTGGGTTAAAAAAGCAAACATTCATTTGACGCTCAATAGATGACTTCGTTAACCCTGAAATCAATGTAAATACTCTACTAAACTAAGATAATTAAAGCTCCCAATACTATTAACTAATTAAATTAGCACAATCTCAATTCTCAGCTTCCACTACTAATAACAAGTACCATTTTAAAATATATTTACAATTCCCAACACTAATTACACTTTTAATAATAGTTTGATGTATATAATATAGTAAACTTTTCATGATTATAATTCTCTCATTAGTAGCAACCATGTAAGGAGTTGTAACTAGTCACAATAAAAACATCTACGCTTACAACCGTAACATCACCAAAATATTTTCAGTTTTCCGCAACCTAATATACATTTTTTGTATCCTTCAACTCCCAAGAATCCCTTAGATCGCCCAAAATGGGCTCCCGGTAGTACGGTGTCGCCAAGCTTGGCTTCCTAACGCAAAGCAAAACACAAAGAAGCTCTCTTTTTCTATTATAAAAAGTAGTTAGTGGTGGAGAGTGACCATTGCTGGGGGAAAGTAGTGGGAGTGTATGGTGATGGGCACTAAGGATTGAGTGATTGACGGATGGTATTAGAGCACACAACCACCCAAACATCCCCTTATTATTATAAAAATCTTGACATACTAACTTTTAGCCGTTATCATAACACTTGCTAAACCTTCCCTTAAATCTACACCCAATATATATAAGTAACATTTTTCATCCTAACACCATTCTAAATAGTAAATACCTATAATTCAAGATAACATTTTAGATCAATATTATAAAGCAACAAAAAAAAAAAACAAAAAAAAAAAAAACAAAAAAAAAAAAACAAGATTCTATTCCAATTGACAAGAATCAAATCCCTACCACCAAGATTCAAAATACCCTGAATATAAATATAATTTAACTCAACAAGCATCAAATAAAAATCAAATTTTTAATATAAAATTTACAAAAAATTGCTACCTTTTGTTGAAAAGAAAATGCCTTGAAAACCCCATCAAGAAAATTCAGCTTTTTTTCCGGTACAACAACAAAAGCATCTTCAATTTGACCCAAATTCTTCAAATCAATTCCAGAACTTTTTTTAACTAATGGGTTTTGTTCATTGTTATTAACTTTGCAACTGACTCGGGCTGAGTTGACTCGGTTGGTGAAAGTGGTGAGTTTAATGGTGGGTTGGAATCGGGCGAGTTGGGGGAGAAATGGGCGGAGGAGGGGTTTTAGGTGGAGGTTTGTGGGGTGGTTGTGGATGAGTTTTTCCATGGTGGTGGTGGTGGTGGCGCCGCCGTGGTTAAGTCCGGCGACTGTGTGTTTGTGTGTGTGTTTTGGTGGATTTGTTTTAGGATAAAATCTGTGACCGTGGTACCCAATAATTATATGTAGACGTGGAAGTGTGTTACCAGCTATAAGTACAGTTTTTTTTTTTTTTTTTTTTTTTTTTTTTTTTTTTTAATCATGGGTTTTCGACTCGACATTACGAACCGACTAATCCTACGGCGATTACTCTTTTTGGATAGCCCGGAATCGGCGCAGGTGAACTTCCGTGGCCATAAGAGAATCTTGCTATGCTATTATCTATAATACTATAAGATTCAGTCCCTAAATTTAATGTGGAGTTATGATGATAGAGTTTGTAGACTTAGAAACAAGTTGGAGTCGTTTAGTAGTTGCATAGGGTACAAGATAGCTAATGCTCGGAATTCAATGCAGCCTCATAATAACTATACAATCATGAAAGGAGATGAAGTGCAAGGGTAGCCCGAATTGATCACATAGCATTTAGTATAGAATTAAAAGTGGGTTAGATGAAGTGCAAGGGTTGCGAAAGGTTGCAAGAATAATTAATGATTTAACATAATTCATGCCTATATAAACTGGCCAAAATCACATTTAGTATGTACATTTGTAGATGATTCACACATCTTTTAGATCTTTGATTATTGGTAGCGGTATGTAAATTCTCTTTTGCAACATTTTGGAGATGATTCACACATCTTTTAGATCTTTTTAATTAACTTGCTCTTCTTTTTTTCTTAATTTAGTTAGCATACGCAGGTACCATGAAAATCACACAAGATCATGCATGCTTAGATAAATAGAACCAAAGATTGTGATACCAACTATTTTCTTTGTTTCTATTGATGTAGCTCACATGTGCGAATTGATTCAAGAAAATGTGCACGAGCATGTATGTAAAGCAACATTTAAATAGTTAAATGATACTTTTTAGCGTGATTAGTTTATGTAAGTAGTTACTTTAGAATGCTCTTTGAGAAATATTAGAATGAATTTATCGTGTACAATTGAATTATTATTGAAAAGAAGAAGGTCGCGCATCGCAAAGTGTTTTGTTTTTTATATGTAGAATCATTAGTGAGAAACCAATATTTACGCCAGTTAAATGAGTTTGCCATAATAGCAAAATACGACATATTAAAAATATCACATTGAGTAATGAATAGAAAGGAAAAAATACATAATTTTGACTTAAATCCGTTTGTAAATTATAATATCAAATAAAAAAGATGAGTTTTAAACATAAACAAAAGTTCAAACTTTTATCGAAAAACAAAACCGGTGCATTTAATGTGAAGTATATACAACATCGAGATGGAAGTGCAAGACTTGCCGGAATTTATCACATGATATTTAGTAATTAGTATATAATTAAAAGTCGGTTATGGATTGAGATGAAGTTGAAAAGGTTGCAAGAATAATTGATGATTTAACCTAATGCAATATATATAGATATATGTGTTATGTTAATGCATTTTCATATACAAGTAATTTATGTGCGTTTTCTATTGATGTAGCTCACATGTGCGAATTGATTAAAGAAAATGTGCATGAGCATGTATGTAAAGCAACATTTAAATGGTTAAATGATACTTTTTAGCATGATTATTTTATGTAAGCATGTAACTTGAATAATGAATATAAAAGAAAAAGTATATAATTTTTGCTCAAACCCATTTGTAAATTAAAAAAATTAAGTTTAAGACATAATAGTGGAGTCAAAAGGTTTTAGGAATTATTAATAGTGTGTTAATTAATATTCATTTAGTTAGCTATTTAGAGTTGAGTTTATTGATAAAATTTATTAATATTAGTTAGACTTTAATGTTAATTTTCAATAAACTTAATTGTACAATAAAATGAGATGAAGCTAAAAAGGTTTGTAACGATTTTTATACAGTTTATGTGACATTATTATATATACATTATTACACAAACTTTAATATACAAACTTAATAAAGAAAATATTTAACGCATATTAAACTATGACAAATTAGATATACCCCGTGTGCTTCATATTACCATGCAAAAACCATCTAATAGACAAGTATTGTAGGGTTAAGTAATAGACCAAAAGAAACAAAGCCATTTTTTTATCATGCAAATAAGTAATATGTCAAAAGAAACAAAGCTATCACAACTTAATAACCAAAAGCCCATATATAGAATACAACACCACAATACCAAAACAACATCAAACACTTTTAAATTTTTATATAAGAAAGTTAAAATATTTCATACAACATACTAAACAATAATTAAGTATACATTCGCCAATATACAGAAAGAATACACGATTAACAATTAGATTCTTAGCCTGTGCGTAGCACGGGTTCTGCCTGCCTCGTATTAATTTATTCTTATCTCAGCATCACATTAACTTTACTTTTCTCTCTTTATTTCCTTTCCTTTCTGACTCTCTTTTTCACCCTCAATAGTCATACCACATCACCTTTCAACCTATTTTTTATATTTATTATAAATTTTTATCATTAAACTAAAATTATTACACATGTAATTAAAAACGTAAACGTACGAAATAAAAAAACGTAAACATTACATAGATAATTAAAAATGTAAACTAATATGATAAAATCCACCTCGCCTTGATCACCTGCCTTGCCACCTAGACCTATTCGCGTTGTTCTTTAGTCAAGTGATCAGTAGGCTGCAGATAGAAAATTTCGTCTTTTTGACGTTGCTCTATTTCTCGAATTCTCAACTCTTGTTCCTTTAGTTCCAGCTCATTCTTTCTGGTCTCCAAAAACGCTTCAGCGTTCTGTGACTTTTTGGCGTTGTACGGCTAGTTGACTAGTTGAGACTTGCATATTCACTGACCAACAACCTAGCCAACATTTACTCATTGCCAAATCCTGAAGATGACGATGACGCGGCCCCTTTCTTCTTCGCTTTTGCTATGTCTCTGCCCATTGGACGTCAAACTTCTTGCACATCCTTTTCCCTCGTTTCTAGCCTACATATTCAAATTAAAACTACCCTCCATTGATTGCGTCGTGTTGAACGAATTAGAGCCTAAAGACTTGTATCTCTTGTTTTTTCCCTAAGCGTTTGTTTCAAAGTCTATAAGTTCCATCTGCTTCCATTTTTTACAATCTTTTAATTCAGCCCGGCAATGCATAAGTGTAAATGGGGCTTCATATTCAGCTGCATATTCCAAAAGTGCTTGTTGGGTGTAATCTCCATCTCCAGCTCCACTCACCGTCGTCCGAAAGACGTTATGGCACACACCACAAAATTGAGCAACTTTTGGATGCACAATCTTCCATTTTTTCGTTTATCATATGATAGGTTCGATGATGGGTTATAGGACAACTTTTGTGCATGTTTTCTAAAATCTCAATCCAAAACCCAACATCCTTTCTCGTATTACCAGCAATGCTATCTTCGGATATACGAACCCAAGCTTTGCATAATGCAATTTTTTCTTCAATTGTTCATGGAGTACACCATTGTTCCTCGTCATTTCGAATCGTCTTCTTTTGGCGTATTCGTGTCGTCTTCTTTGTTGGAAGTGGGGGCTTTTTCGACGGGAGAGTCCTCACAAACGTGAGGCATGGACTTCAAAAATTGAGGTGAGTACATTCTTCAACATTAAATTGATGAATGAGAGACATAGGTTGGTTTGTATTTGGTTGTGAATTGAGATGACGAACCACCTATATAGGGTTGTGAGTCGTAGTTGGTGGTGTCGAATAGGAGCATGCTTTTTTATGGGTATAGGTTTCTCTATGGTTGATTTTGGTAAGGTTGTTTTCGTAAAAACGATTGTGGTAGGAAGTTGATTTGTTGGTTTGACGGTGGAGTATTTCTGAGCCGGAATGTTTCTTCACGGTGTTGGGGGAGTGTTTCGGCTATTATTTCGTTGTTGACGTTTTGTGTTTCGGTGAGTGTTTTGTTGAGACATTTTTAAAAAAATAAAATGGTAGAGTATAAAGTATATAATGTGAAGTTGTGTTTAAAAATGTTGAAGTTTATGAGGTATTTATAAGTAATAAAATGATATTGGGTAATTGTTATTTATTTATTTATTTTCAAACCATATAGAACCTATTCAGTGAGATGGTCACCGTTCGTCTTTGTTTTTGCCATTCACGTGTGAGGTGGGTGTGCCCTAATAGGGTGACGAGTGAGGTGCTACCCTCACAGGCAGTCACACTTGACCATTGTGTGGAGCCTTATAGCAAAAAGTGTTGTCATCTTAGTATTTTTTCTATAATTCAGAACTTATAATTTAACCCAAAAATATCCTTATAACTTGACTATTGAATTTGATGTCGAGCCATATAACTTGAATTATGGTATTAGCTTCTGCCATAGGATCACGTCGTAGGGTAATAATGCGCCCTATGATGTTCGGTACTGGGCGCTCTTAGTATTTCTTTTTTACTTAAACCCTATTTTACTGGCTTGGGGGATGTAAACGAGTCGCGTACTACTAAGTTCGAGCTTGTAACTCGATGAGCTTGACAGAGTTTTAAATTTCAAGCTCGACGCGTTATCTAAAACACGAGCTCAAGCGTGATTATGTTCACATTTCAAGTTTAAACTTGATGAAAAATGGAATATCAAGCTCGACTCAACTCAATTTTATAAGAAAGTAAAAGTGTAATTTAATCGAAGTTTGATAAGGCTCGCGAGCCTCACGGGAGTATTTTGGAGCTCAAAGTACTCGACTAAAAAATGTACTCGAGTAGCTCGAGCTCAACTCGTTTATATCGAGTTTCATCTCGAATAACTCATAAATTGCCTCGTCTTGTTTACACCCTAGGCTTAAGAGCTTATGACCTTATCAGTTTCATAACCTCAAGTAAATAAGCTTATAAGAAGAATAAAAAATAAGCTTACGAATTTATCAAATTTTCTGTAAGCTCGCATGTTCATCAAATAAGTTCACTAACACCTCGTAAATGTGCATATGATAACAAATTTGGAAGTTCATAATAATAGTTAAAACATTTTTTAGTTCGATTAAACCTCTAAGCTATTTGCAAACAGAAAAACTAGTAACACTTTGTTTAGTTAGACGAAATGAGTTGACAATAGAATGAAAAGAATGTGCTAATAAAATGAAGGGTTTTTCTAACTTGTGCTCTAGGGCACAAGTTAAGCACACCAAAAGTATAATAAGACCTATGGAAAAGGAAATAAAAATTCACACAAAAGTATATTTGTCTTTACTTTTGTGTAGGTCTCTGAGTACTTTTTGGTGTTAGGACACAAGTTAGAAAAACCCTAAAATGAATATAGTGATTGAATTAATGACGTGACAATAGAAAAAATGAAAATAATTGAGATAATGAATAATCATCTTTTTCATTTTACGGGTGAAAGAAAACAACAATCTTACGTTCCACTTAAATAATGTTTTTGTACCAACTTCGATTTCACGTACCAAATGCTACATAAATGTTGTATCCTTTCTTGGTGTATCATTTTTTGATTTTTTTCTTTATCATTCGGCTAAACGTTGTTGCTATTTGCTAAAGTTAGAGTCATCAATATTGTCTTTTTCTATTTGCTATCGTCCTTGTGTGTTTCTTTTTCAACTTTTATGCGAAACGATGAATGCCTCATAATTTTTTGTGTTTCACCATGTATCATGTGGTGAAGTGACATCTCGTTATAAGGTACATGATGTTTCTAGTCTTGTATTATTGTAGGGAATTGATTTGCACACTTCTAGTTTTGATTGAAACATTTCAATTACTTCATTAAATAGTTACGAAGTATATTATATTTATACTAGAAAGGCGATGACCCGCCGCGTTGCGGGCGGGCCTGTTTTTAAGCAGAGGTTATGTCGTAAAAATATATATGAGTATTTTGGCTGTTCTAAATATCGCGGTAAATATTTGATAAGCATTTTCTTCAATATGTGTGAAAAAATGTATTTTGTATGTTTCTTTTTTATGATGTATAATTTTTGTCTCTTATTTTTTTACCTGTTATTAAATTTTTTTTTTATAATATACATTTTTTTTTTTACTGTTTTTTGTTGCTGTCTAGAATGAGTGTAATTCAACACGTATCCCATAAAGAAGGTATTTTTGAGGATTTTTTTGGATAACTATTTACGAATAATGTTTGCGCGGGCCTTCTCCTTGTGACATCGTGATATTTTTTTTGACGACACGTGCTGTATTTGTTTGGAAAAAATGTTGTGTCAAGTAGATATATATTAAACTTCAACAATTTTTATAAAATCGGACGTACATAAAAAGTATTTGCAAATAGTCAAATAGAGATATTTTTTTTTTGGTTTTTCCAAAATTTTAATAAGGTATGAATGCTAGCCATTTCATAATTAAAATTTGCTTTCAACACGCTTATTCTGGGCTGTTTACTGTGTATTGTTATTTTTTTTTTTCGAAATAAAGTATCTAAAAAAAAAAAAAAAAAAAAAAAAAAAAAAAAAAAAAAAAAACTAAAGTGTGTTAATTTTTTTAACACACACGGGCCACAAAACAATAGATCCACATGCAATAGATCCACATGGGCCAAAAAAAAAAACTGAAAACAGCCCAACGGGCCACATTAGCCCAAAAAATCTGGCGGGAAAAATTGCGGCGGAAACGACGTCGTTTCGCACCGGAAATTAATATATATATAATGTTGCTTTAAATACTTGTATAATTATGTGTGCCCCCTCTCTCTCCCCCACCAAAAAAATAAAATAAAATAGGTTTTGCAAATCACATCCTATTTTTGTTGCTTCTCTTTGGCTTATGAGAGCATCTCCAATGCAAAAACCAACAATAGCTTTTTACTATTCTAAAAAGCTTTTTGAGAGTGGTTTTTAGCATTGCATTCAAAGCTTTTTGAAAAGCTTTTTACAAAAGCTTAGTAAACTCCAAGTCATTCTTCAAAGTCTTTGTTATTAATTGTAGTATGCATTTAATGCATTAAATGCTTCAAGTCATTGAAGACTTGGAGCATTGTGGATGCTCTGAGTATAACAATAGCAAAGTTCAGGTACCAGAACCAAGGTAGGTCTCGGGACACCATGAATTTTTATAGCGTAGTGTTATTTGCACACTTCTAGTTTTGATTGAAACATTTCAATTACTTCATTAAATAGTTACGAAGTATATTATATTTATATGTTGCTTTAAATACTTGTATAATTATGTGTGCCCCCTCTCTCTCCCTCTACCAAAAATAAAAAAAAATAATAAATAAATAAATAAATAAAAGGTTTTGCAAATCACATCCTATTTTTGTTGCTTCTCTTTGGCTTATGAGTATAACAATAGCAAAGTTCAGGTACCAGAACCAGGGTAGGTCTCGGGACACCATGGATTTTTATAGCGTAGTGTTAGTTTTGTTAAAATCCTTCAATTTTTCTAAATGCATCCGATTTTTAATTATTTTGTTTGTAATCTTGTTTAATTTATTTTAAATGCACGTGATCACTTTGTGTCATGCTTTCGTCTTCGAGTATTTACGCAAGTTGCTAAAAGTTGCTCAAGCCACTTGGCTAAAATATTCGAGTTACATGGGGCTACAAACTGGCTAGCTAGTACCGAGTTTCTTGAGAAAAACTAGGAGACGTAGTTTTTAGGATTGCAAATATTTTCTTAAAGAACTTCTTTCTAAATGAACCTGATTCTTAATTATTTTGTTTGTAATCTTGTTTAATTTATTTTAAATGCACCTAATCACTTTGTGTCTTGCTTTCGTCCTTAGGTATTTACGCAAGTTGCTAAAAGTTGCTCAAGCCACTCGGCTTAGGTAATCGAATTACCTGAGCTAAAAACTTTCTAGCTAGTACTAAATTTCTTGAAAGAAACGAGGAGACATGGTTTTTAGGATTGCATATAGAGAATATATTAGCTACAATGCAATTGTAGTCAACTCCTTACAATTCATGCTATAATTTGTGAGTTTTGTGGGTTCCTGATACTTTTTAGTGGGTCTCTGATTCATTTCTTATGTAATTTATATGAAGAATTGTAGCCAATTGGCTACAATAATTGTAGCCAAGTTATCCCCTTGCATATATTCAATGCCGTCTTTAAACGCGTGCAAGGTGAGTGGAGACATGGTTTTTATGACTGCATATATTTAAGGCCGTCTTTGAGGGTGTGCAAGGTGAGCGACCGCTCAGAGCCCCAAAATTTCTCCCGTTAATAATAATATGCGTGTTTACACATATTTTTTTCACATATGTTTACACGTATTTAGATGATAAAATATCTTAAATGAGTAACATGTTAGAATGCTTATATAACTAATTTCATTATATCTTATAAACGGTGACATTTCATATATAACATCTTTATTGAAATGTCTTATTATTTAATTTCGTTCATGACACTTTAAAATTTTATAAATTCATGAGACGGCTCTGCATATATTTTCTTGAAGAACTTCTTTCTAAAACTCTATTGTACGTTGAGATCGTGAAGCAACCTAACAATGCAAACTAATCCTACCAATATAACTTGATGCTTAGCAGGTTCAGATGGTGAATTTGCTATCAAGTTTGAATTTTCCTTTTCTAAAACATAGAATAATCCACAGATTTAATAAATTAGTTATGTCAAATCAATTGGTGGGTCGGGTGGACGTCCAAGTTGATGTGCTTTTTTAATGTTTTATATAAGTGCATGAAAGCCACTAAAGAATTTATCTTTTAACAAGTCAATCATTAAAGACCAGGTTTTGTGTTTTGAGCAACCAACCCGAGTTTAATAATACGTGTCTGCTTAACAACTACAACTACGTATAGATCATGGATGGCTGAATAAAAATTAATCATGCTTTTGTAGATGATTGATTGATTGATTTCCTGTATTATATGAAAACATAAATATTAAAAATTGTTTGCAATTATTTCGAAATTAAATTGAAAGTTGTGGACGAACATACTCCACATCGTTGTTGAATAAAACTTTGAACTTGTAAAACTTTTTTCAACGCCAATCTATTATTAGAAACTTTTGGTTAGGCATGTGACATAAGTTATCCTATTTTAATCTTAAATACCATGTTCAACAAAATATTACGTATTAATTCTAGGTGGGAAAGGCAATGCCACTGGTTTGTTAATGAACGGCGAACGGCACAAAAAAACATTAAATTTATAGTAAGTTTCCAATTAGGGTATTTTTCTTACATAAAAAGGCGCAAAACAAATTTTTCAGCTGATTTAAGTTTTTTAATAACTTTCGTTAACCAATTTTGTTAGTAAATTACACGTTTGGTCGTTGAATTAGTATAATCATTTCATTTTTGGTACTTAAAATTTCTTTTCTAAAATACTTTTTTTTCGAATTTTTTTTTTTGAATTTTTTTTCTATAACCTTTTTTTCAAAATTATTTTTCCTATAATTTTTTTTCAAAAAAAAAAATTAGAAAAAAAATATCGGAAAAAAGTTTTTTTTCTTTTTTTTTTCTTTTTTTTTTTACACAAACATTTTTTCCCAAATTTGTTTTCCTAAATTTTATTTTTCAGAAATACTTTTTCGAAAAAAATAAAAAAAAAATTCGAAACAAAAGTTATAGAAAAAAAATTGAAAAAAATATTTTCGGTAAAAAAAAGTTTCCAAAAAATGTTTTCGAAAAAATATTTTAGAAAAAAAATTTTAAGGACCAAACATGAAATGATTATACCAATTCAAGGACCAAACATGTAATTTACTAACGAAGTGGGTTAACGAAAGTTAGGAAAAAAACCTAAATCGGTTGAAAAAATTTGTCGGGCGCCTTTTTATGCGAGAAAAAAAAGAAGAGTACCCTAATTAAAAACAAACTCCAAGTTTAATACTTTTTTTGTGTCATTTGCCCCTAGAATAGTGTTAGAAAAGTGGTTTCAATTAAATTTTGATGAACTAAAATAAAATAGCGGTAGAAGGTGGTTTCAATTAAGACATATCAATATCAATACCAATAGTTATAAGCAGTATCGGCTAACAGTGTTTGATAAGGTGGTTTCAATTAAATTTTGATATGTAAAATGTTTGATAAGGTGGTTTCAATTAAATTTTGATATGTAAAATAAAATAAAATAGCGTTAAAACTTTAATGCTTGTTTTAGTAGCGTTAAAAAACTAGGGAAAGAAATATTTGTTTTCACCGCTTGTTGTCAAATAAGATTTTTTTATTATTTTTTTAGAATGACAATTTTTTCTACACATACACCATATATCACACAATATATCTAATAAATACCTCCAGTGAGGCTTGAACCGACAACCTTAGGTTGGTGGACAACTCATATACCACTAGACCAAAGGCTTTGGATGTCAAACAAACTTTTTATCCTAACCGCTAAACACTAACCGCTAAAAAAATGCTCTAAAATGCTTCCTCTCAAGAACATCCAAAATGGGTCGGTTTGATTGGGTTGACGTATGACTAATATGACTTGGCAATATTACATGAAGATTACCTTAATCTTGAACATAATAATGAATAGCTTTTAAATAGGAATGTGAATCGTAACAAAAAGATAAATCGCAGCCAAAATAAAATAAATTTGAACAAATCTCATATGATTGTGAAAATTAAGCAAAATGCATTTTGACCCCTAAAATGATCTCTAACAAGTATTATTAGTCGTCCTTCGCTGCACTTTCATATTACACTCTGTCTTGAGTTTTGATATGAAACTAGGTGGATTAGCCGCGCGTTGCCGCGGGGTGTTTTGCCAAAGTAATCGTTAAAAAAAAAATATATATATATATATATATATATATATATATATATAAAATATATATATATATAAAAAAAATAACGGTCGTTGCTACAGTAACTAACGACCGTTAGTACTGTAGCTACCCGGTGTTACTGTAGCAGCTGACCGAAATTACTGTAGCGCCTCTCACCGGGCAACTGTAGCTGCAAAGCTGGGCAGCCCTGCTAAATGTATAATAGGGATAATAAAAGAAGAGAATAAGTTAAAATGGACATAAAAGAGAAGAATAAGAAGAGATATTAAAATTTTAATTAGTGTTCTCGAGTTAGAGAGAAAATAAAAGAAGAGTAAGAATAAAAATGATAATTTTACAATAATGCCATATGTTGTAAATATATTTTATGTTATATGTTATGGCATTTAAGACATTTTGATTATTATTGGTTTTCATAATTAATTTCTTTCAAAATATCCAATATTTGAGAAGAAAGTTTGGTAGAGAAGATTAGTCAATTTTTCACTCCTTTTCTTTTCTCTTATTTTTTAAAAAAACTCAGGAATACAATTTTTTTAATTTACCATCTACTTCTTTTATTTTCATTCGAAAACTCGAGAGTCGAGAACACAGTGTAAAAATCTAAAATGACTATTATAGAACTTCAAAATAATACTAGCACTACTTACCACGTAAAATTATAAATTTTGAAACAATAAAAAGCTCAAATTTTATTATTGGTATTTTGTAGAACAACTGATATGAAACCATCAACTATGATTATTATATAACTTATGATAAAAATAAATACATCTAGTAAAGTAACTTGTCAACATAAGATAATTAAAACAACCATATTGCAACAAGACTAAGGATCAAATGAAAAAAATCCTTAAAATAAAAAAGATGAGAAATAACTATAACTACACATTAGAGATGCGTCAATTTAAATTAGATGCATCCCTAATCTTTTAGATGCATCATAATATATTTTCTAGCTAAAAATTAGATGCATATTGATTCGTCGTGAAAACCAATTATATAATATATAGTATAATATCAAAGTGATCCGCGTAAAATACGGATCACCCGAGTCGTTTCCCAACGAAGGCGAATGGAATCGAGAATATCGATTCGTGAAATCGTGAATTGAAAAGTGAGAAAGTGAAAATATAATTCAAATACTTCAAGTAATCACTAACAACTATGAAATATGCAAAGAGTACAGGCTAACAATGCACCAAAGTGAAAATCGTAAAAACGGAAATGCAACCGTAAAATTTAAAATGTGACGTTTATTGAAAAATGATCCTACGAACTTGAAAATATTTTCTAAAAATCTTAAACTAATAAAAAGAATTTTAAGAAAAAGAAAAATATTTTTTTGAGTTTTTGTTTATTTTCTAGAATTTATTTTCTATTTTTGGAATTAAAAATGAATTAAAAATAAAGAAAAATAGAAAAATAAAATGGAAAAAATGAAAATTTAATTCTAAATATTCTAAAATATTATAAAAGAATTTTTAAAAATATTTTTGTATTTTTCAAAGCTTTTTCTGATTTTTTATGAATTTTTGTTATTTAAAATGATTTAAAAATGATTAAAAATAAAGAAAAATTAAAAAAATATCAAATCAACTCAGAAAATTATGAAAAATTTACAGAAAATCTAAAATATTATAATAAACTTGCAGAAAAATTTTGGAATGAAAAAGTTAAGTAGAAGTGCTTATTCAAGTAAAATCAGCTAGTGGCAAGTGCTTATTAATAAGCACTTGCCAAAGAAACTTGACCAAACTTTTATCACAGATGAAATATGATACAAAAGACTCAAAAATGCTCAAAAGTAATGAAATCAAACACAGAAACAAAAAATGCAAGCAATAAGCAGTCTATCAATAAGCTAAAGTAATAGCATAATGAGAAACAGAATAAGCAAGCAACTAAGAACAACTAAATCACTATCTATAAACTAAGTGGAACTCAGAAGCTTCAAATTATCACAAGTACAAGCTTACATAAACAATAGCAGTCCAAAATATCAACACAGAAATCAAGCTCAAACCACCAACTAGCAGATGCAATAAGTTGAATCTAATAAGCTGTAAGAACCAAACTAGTGGGGGCAAAAACTCAACCACACTACTGAGAACCTAAAAATTCCAAAAGACCTAAATCTAACTCACCATTTGACCTCTAATTAAATGCTAGATCAGCTGATGAAAACTGGTATGACAAGAAATGGTTCAGCAGATTTTGACTTTTACAATCTACTCAAACTTTGACTAATGAGAACTTTAAAGACCTAGATCATCTATAATATGTTGTATGATATTAACTAAATACTTAAAGCACAAATTCAAACACAAAATGCAAGGGACTTAGCAAGTAGCAATAACTGATATACCTATATGAAGGCAAAATCCAAATGGAGAGCTAATTTTGACTTTTTGTTAATAACCTACAAAGTTTAAGCCTAAACTCACTTACACTACCTTATTATGACTAATTTATGCAGAGAAATCAACCAGTAAACAACTAAGAATCACAAAACTACCTAATCCCAAACAGTCCTTAATATACCAAGTTACACTTACCTATCTGTTATGTACTACTGATTACCACTACAACTATCAATGTCTATCTTATATCACTAATGAAACAGATAAATGACAGCAATAAACTCAGAAATCCAACAGATAAGGAATGAAGTAGATCCACAGTTATGACAATTAAGCTATAATAACTATGCAACAAAGTAACAATATCCAAACTAAATGATAATCTAAGCTAAATGAACACTAACTGAAGCAGAAATACCAAACTAAACTATTCAATACTGATAACAAATATTACACTACACTATTAGAAACAATTCAATTAGTTAATAACTACTAAGCACAAACAGTAAGCAAAGATGAAAATGAAACTTACAAATGCTATTCCTCTCAGCTCAAAATAGAGAGGATTCCACACAGCCTATCTTTAGATAGGTTAGGATCTTCCTTATCTATCCCAATCTACCAATATTCCACCAATTAATACAATAGTTGACCACTGTTGACCATCCAACTTTTGAACAAATAAGACTGAATCAACTCTCACAGATTCTATTTAGAACTGATTTGAGCTTAATGAAACTAGAACAAGCTTATTTCAAAACTAAATTTAACAAAACTATTTTTATCTTTATATTTTTATTTATTTTTCTGACTTAAATGAAAACTTATTATTAAAAACTAAATTGAATTGAAAGTAAGAAATGAATGAAATGATTAATAAACTGAAATAAGCTAATAGTAAAAGAACTTTAAGCTGAATGATAAGCAGTAAACAACAAACTAATTTTTATAAAACATAAACTGAATTCATTACAAAGATTAAAGAGTACAATTGAAATGAAATTACACTAATACTTAGAATGAAAAATGGCAGAGCTTCGCTATTCGAAAACTCCACACATAACTATGCTAACATTACATCTATATATAGGAGGTGTGAGGAGGTGAGCTCACGGATTGCCATGTTGGCAATCCGTGTGAGTTGTGTTTGTTTTCATCAATCCTGAGCCCTTGATCTCTTCTAATCATTGCCAAATCAATATCTACCCTTGGATTACTCCTTATGACGCGTTCCTCCCAATCCATAGCTGCCACGTGCCCATAAGTGTGTTTCTTTGAGACTGACACCATCTGACATCATCTTCAGCTTCTAGAAACTATTAGATTTGACCATAACACCCTTAATTGCTGTAATTAATTTAATTGGGGGTCTAGGGTTCATATGGGAACAGTAGTTTTCTGGGGTGAGGTGAATTGGGTGGAGGGAAAAAGGGGTACGGGTTAATATTGTTTTACTTATTTTGACCATTGACCAAGAGGTGTATGGGATGGGCCGGGTTTAGAAATGGGGTGTATTAGGCTAGGAAAGGAATTTGGTATTATGGGATTTTGGTATTAGATGTTTATTAATAATAAAAGCCCGGATATATTTGTAGATTTTTAGGATAAATCTCACAAGGACCATTATTGTAACTTTTGAAAATCCAAGGGCTGAAATTGACATTTGATGAAAATTGAGGATTGACTTTGACTGAATAAGCATAATCTTTAACTCAAACTTTCCCGGGCCTCGGCTTTTGATCTCTTTTCCATTTCCCGTGCTCGTGCTCGTTTTGCCGGATTTTCGTCTATTTGAGTAATATCCGTACCTGCATATTCACAACATAAAAACACGTGTTTTCTTGGCATTAGTTAGCTCAATTAGTCATTTTGGGTCAGTATTTGGTAATGAAAAGGTGTGTAAATTAATACACACCACATATACATATATTAGATGCATTTCGTCAAGCTAGACGAATCCTTTGTATTTTTCGTCCTCTGCGTGTCAAATTTTTTGCAAGTACTACTTTGCATTGTTTTCACTTCAAAATCACTTTCGAAACTAATTGTGATGCATCTAAATGAATAGCGATGCATCTAATTCAAGTCGATGCATCTCAAATATGTGGTTATAGTTATTTCTCATTCTTCTTATTTTAAGTTTTCTTCTTACTGGATCCTTACCCATTGCAACAAATGAAAGATATTTTGATGCACAAAGGATAAGAGTTGAGTTATTTTAAGGACCAAGTTTTTGTTGCATACTGAGGGACAAATCCCCATCATTCATTTAATTTGATCTAATGGTGGAGATTAACCTAAGATTAAATATGAAAACCTATGTCCATATCCTTTTTTCCTTTTTTCCTTTTTTCCTTTGTCTTTTTCATTATTCATTTATTTTTTTTCAATTAACGTTTCCCCCCCTTTTCTAATTCATTTTTTAAAAAATAAATTCACGATTTTTTTCCACTTTATTATGTTTTCGTCGGTTTTTTTCTTTTTTCACATGTTTATATACGTTTTTTTACGTTTTCGTCTGTTTTCAGACGTTTTCGTCCGTTTTTATACATTGTCGTCAGTTTTTTTACGTTTTTGTCTGTTTTCAGACGTTTTCGTCTATTTTTATACATTTTCGTCCATTTTTGTCCGTTTTCATACGTTTATATACATTTTCATCCGTTTTCATACGTTTTCGTCTGTTTTTATACGATTATGACCGTTTATATACGTTTCCGCCCGTTTTTATATGTTTTTGTCCGTTTTCATACGTTTTCGTCCGTTTTTTACGCTCTCATCTATTTTCAGGCGTTTTTATCCGTTTTCATACGTTTTCGTCTTTTTTTTTAATGTTTTTGTCCGTTTTTTACGCTTTCGTCTGTTTTCAAACGTTTTCGTCCGTTTTCAAACGTTTTCATCCATTATTATACGTTTTCGTTCGTTTTTTGTCCGTTTTCATACGTTTATATATGTTTTCGTTTGTTTTCATACGTTTTCGTCCGTTTTTATATGATTTTGTCCGTTTTTATACGTTTCCGTCCATTTTTATACGTTTTTGTCCATTTTCATACGTTTTCGTCAGTTTTTAGACGTTTTCGTCCATTTTTAAACATCTTTGTCCGTTTTCAAACGTTTTCGTACATATTCGTCCGTTTTCTTACGTTTTCGTCCATTTTCATACATTTTCGTCCATTTTAAAATGTTTTCGGCCATTTTTAGACGTTTTCATACGCTTCTTAATATCAAAAGTATTATTCTTTGATACTCAGAATATCACAAGTGATATTCAGAATGTCACAAGTGATGTTTTAAATATCACAAGTGATATTCCTAATATCACAAGTGATTTTCAACTAATATTTTGTAACGTGAAAATCACAAGTGAAAATCACAAGTGATTTTCAACTAACGTTTTGTAACATGAATATCACTTGTAATTTTCTGAATATCACTTGTGATATTTAGATTATCACTTATGATATTCAGATTATCACTTGTGATTTTCATGTTACAAAATATTAGTTGAAAATCACTTGTGATATTCAGAATATCACAAGTGATATTCAGAAAATCACAAATGATATTCTGAATATCACAAGTGATATTCTGAATATCACAAGTGATTTTCACTAATGTTCTGTAACATGAAAATCACAAGTGATATTTAAAATATCAAAAGTGATATTCAGAAAATTACAAGTGATATTCAGAATATTATAAGTGATTTTCACATTTTTTTAATTGACGATTTTTTCACTTTCTTACGTTTTCATCTGCTTTTGTTCATTTTCATACGTTTTCTTTCGTTTCATACGTTTCTAAATATCACAATTGATATTATTACTATCACAAGTGATATTTTGAATATCACAGAAAATCACTTGTGATATTAAGAATTAATTGTGATATTCAGAAACGTACTAAAACAGACGAAAACAATTGAAAACAAACGAATACGTATGAAAGCGTAAAAACACGCCTGGAAAGGGACGAAACGTATGAAAAATTGATGAAAACGGACGAAAACGTATAAACACTGCTGAAAAGTATGAAAACATCTGAAAACGGATAAAAATACATAAAAACGGATGAAAATGCTTATAAATGTATGAAAACGAACAAAAATGGATGAAAACATATAAAAACAGACGAAAACGTCTTAAAATGGACGAAAACGTATAAAAACAGACAAAAACGTCTGAAAACAGACAATAATGTAAAAATAGATGAAAACGTTTGAAAACAGATAAAAACATCTGAAAACGTATGAATACTGCAAAAAACGTATGAAAATAGACGAAAACGTTTGAAAATAGACAAAATTGTACAAAAATGGACAAAAACAGACAAAAAAGTATGAGTATCACAGAATATCACTTGTGATATTCAGAAACGTATGAAAACATCTAAAAATGGCTGAAAAAATTTAAGAAAGGACGAAAAGCTATGAAAATGGACGAAAATGTAAGAAAACAGACGAATATGTAGGAAAAAGGACGAAAACGTCTAAAAACGGACTAAAACATAAAAAACAGAAGAAACGTATGAAGTAAGACGAAAACAAATGTAAAGATATGAAAACAGACGAAAACGTATAAAAAAGGAGAAAATCGTGTAAAAACGGACGAAAACGCATGAAAATGGACGAAAACGTATAAAAACGGACGAAAACGTCTGAAAACGGACAAAAAAGTATAAAAACGGATGAAAACGTATGAAAATGGACAAAAACGTCTGAAACGTATAAAAATTGCCGAAAACGGATAAAAACGTCTGAAAACATACGAAAACGTAAAAAAACGGACGAAAATGTATAATAACAAATGAAAACGTCTGAAACAGGCGAAAAAGTAAAAAAACGGACGAAAACGTATGAAAACGGGTAAAAACGTCTGAAAACGGATAAAAACGTATATAAACATGTGAAAACAGAAAAAAACGGATGAAAATGTAATAAAGTGAAAAAAATCGTGAATTTATTTAAAAAAGAAAAGCTTGATTTAAAAAAAAAAATGAAAAAAAAAACGTTAATTAGAAAAAGAAAAGAGAAAAAAAGGAATAAAAAAATAACGTTAATTGAAAAAGAAAAGGAAAAAAAAAAGAAGAAAAAAGAAAGAGAAAGAAAGTAATAAAGAAAGTGAATATAATAAAAAAGAAAAAGAAAAAGAAAAAAGAAAATATATGGACTTAAGTTTCATGTTTAATCTTATGTTAATGCATACTATTAGATCAAACTAAATAAATAGTACGTATTTGTCCCTTAATATGTAACAAAAACTTAGTCCCTCAATAAACTTTTCTCAAAAGGATAAACTTTATCATAATGACAAGCCTTTATTATGCAGAAAGATAAAAAGTTACGAGTCATCAATGAAACTTGTGATGTACAAAAGAGACTAATTCAAAGTTCAATGGTTTTGTCCTCCAATGCTTATCTGTAGACATCAAAACACACATGTTTGTTGTGCACCGTTATATTTTCACTAAACCGCGATTTAGCTCTATTTTACATATTTACATTTCAAGTGAAAATTATTTTTACTTAAACATATTTCTATGGACATTAAAATATATTGGGTGAGGATCTTCTCCCATTACTTGACTCAAGTTGGAGAACACTTCCTCAACTTGAGTCAAGTTGACTTTCCAACTTGAGACAATCCTCATCCATGACTATTTTCGTCAACGATCATTAAGCATTTAGAATGTAATGCTCATTTGGCAATAAATGTTTACTTTTTGGATTTTATTTAAAGGTTCGTGTTTAATTTTCTAAGCGTTAAGCTTTTACTGTCGTTTTAGACTATATAATTATAGATACAGCTATATTGTCAAACACATTTAAAAATAAAACACTACTGCTAAATGCTACTTAGTTTTCTTAGCTTATCCTTAAGGGCGAGAAAAGAAAACCGAAAAAGTGATTGAATAAACCGAACCAAACTGATGGTTTGATTTTTTGGCTTAAAAACATGGCCTTTTGGTTTCGGTTTAATCGAGAAAAAGAACCATTATAACTTATCCGAAATGAAAACTAAAACTTCGTATTATATATTTAATTTAACATTACTAAATTATTACGAATAGTTTTAAAACTAATATGAGTAATGGTTTAAGACCTTTAGTATCGGCCTAAAGGTCAGAAACCACGATTATCAAAAAAACAAGTTCTATACGTATGGTAGATGTTTGAACACAAAAAATGGTTGGTGTAAACGGATTTTGTAATCTTGTTGTTTTTGTTTAACTACGTTGTCGTGTTTTGTTGGATTTAGTGTTTACAATATTGTTTCGATTACATTACGAGACTTAAAATTAGTAAAAGACAAACATATTTTGTGGGCAAAAGAAATAACTTTTTGTCCAAGCTTAAATATAAACGGTTAACTAAAAAATCAATCCGTAAACCAATGCAAAACTTTCAAGTTTTAACCCAAGCAGTAAATGTAAACGGTTAAATGAAAAACCGAAACGGAAACCAACACAATACCACAACCGAACCAAAAAAAAGTTTTGGCTACGAATTATAAAAACCCGACCCAAACCGAACCGTACAAGCAAACCCATTACCAAAAAACCTACGTATCCCCCCTTATAAAAAACACAATCACAACCTCCTCATATCCCCAAATCACATCTCCATCTTTGACTTCTCACAGTCAAAATCACCTCTCTTAAAAAAAAACCAAAATCCAATCAGAACCATGTCTTCATCACCATCAACAAAAACAATCACCTTAAAATCATCAGATGGAGAAACCTTCGAAGTGTCAGAAACCGTAGCACTGGAATCCCAAACAATAAAACATATGATTGAGGATGACTGTGCTAACACAACCATCCCTTTGCCTAATGTCAACAGCAAAATCTTGGCAAAAGTGATTGAGTATTGCAAGAAACATGTTGGTAATGCTGATGATGATGATAAGGTTAAATCTGAAGATGATTTGAAGAGTTTTGATTCTGAGTTTGTTAAAGTTGATCAAGGGACTCTTTTTGATCTTATTTTGGTATTAATCTTGAATCTTTTTTGATCTTTTTTGGCTTATTTTGTTAAAGATTTGATTTTTATGATATGGGTCTTGTTTATTTTGATGATTAAGTGATTTTAGGTTATTGGTTATGGTTAATTTTGTTAAAGATTTGGTTTTTATTTGTGGGTTTTGTTTATTTTGATGATTGGGTTAATAAAGTTTTGATTTTTAGGGGTGTTAGGTGATTATATGATTAATGATGATCATTAGTTTGATACTGTAAGAAAAGTGATAAAAGGTGGATTATGATTAGTTTTGTACCCTGATTTGGCCACCCCAATTTTTTTTTTTCTTCGGTTTTACCTATTTGTGTTTGTGTGATGGTGGGTTCAAATCGTGTGGATTTGTTGACCAAAAGGTCGGAAACCATGTTTATGGATTATTGATTGTTGTGGTTTAATTAATGGCATAATTATTGGATGTTTAGGGTTTAGTTTAATTGAGTTTATGAATTGATGTTTTTTAGTTGTACTTGCGGGGTGTTTGGATTAGCTTATTTTATGGGCTTATCGACATGTTGAAATTTGGTGTACTGATAAAGCTAGCTTTTAAAAGCTTAAGGTCATAATGTCAAAAAGGTGAGCCTGTCGGCTTTTCCAAATCTCGATAAGCTGATAAACCCGTAAACTAAGCTAATCCAAACACCTTAAATGATTGTTTGGTTTGGTTTGTGACGTTTATGATATGTTCTGTTTGCTGATTTTTCATTGAAGTTATTGTTAGATAACTTTTTCGTCGACACGTATAAATCTGCTTGCTTCTTTGTCTTCACATTATCGAGTTATCCGCTTTAGATTTTCAGGTTTGTTGTAGGTTTTTACAACAGTTATGAAATTAATATGGTGGGTAGTATTTCTTTATTCATGGGTTAATAAAGATAAATGTTTAGTGGTGTTTTGGGTTAATAAAGAGTTATTTATATACATTTACTTTACGCCATGTATTATTTCTATGAATAGTCTACTTATGGTATACCAAGTGATTTATACACTTTAAACAGTAGAAGTACCTTCGAACGATCATAACTGATTATTTGAAGGTAAATATGTGATTACTTGTTAGAAAATATCATTGAAGACACATGTCCAAACACCCACATAATGTGCACTTGTTTGCTGGTTACTTATACAAGCATTTCTTATAGCTAGGCTTACTACCTGCTTAGTGTTTGGGATTACTTATCAAAACTGTTTATCTGCTTATTGACTTCTGAAATAAGCTGTTTTGAGTTGCAGTTTCAAGCTGCTTATTGAAACAGCTCAAATTATAAAGCAATAAACAGTTCTTTTAGGAGATTCCAAGCACCCTCAAAACTGCTTATATGTTTTATTAGAAAACGTGTTTAAATGAAACAAGGAAACCATCAAAATGTGTTTTGTAATTATCTTTGATAAACTAGAACTATTTTCAGGAGCCTCTTCTGGAAGAAAACCAAGTTGAACCCAATTTTCATTTTCCGTGTTGTATACAAAACTTTTTGTGAAAAACAGGGGTGTTTTCCTCCAACTAAAAACACCCTAATTTCTCACATGGTCTTTGCTTTTGGTCTTAATTTGTTTTGCTGTGTGTGCTGTTTTATCCGTGATATGGCTTAGTGTGGATGCCTTTGAAATGGGAATTTATGTAACTTGACTTCTTTCAGCATGGTGAGTAATTAATTGTAGCAGACTAGCAGTGTAGCACCTTCTTTATGATCTATAAGTTTGATGAGCCATCTATTGTAATGGTCGACATGCATACTTGCTTCTGTCTTCAATAGCATTGAATTTGATTTGGAGCTCTTATATTATATTCACTTTCTTTTACTGATTGGCTTTATCTGTTACAAGTGTTTCTAGTGATACTGTTCTATGTGTTCGGTGTTAGATCTTTGTAGTCCGTTAAGTTCTTCGTATTTGTCACGAGCTCTTTTTATTTTTATTACATGCTATCATATGCTTGTACCAGTGTGTAGAAGATATTAGTGCTCCAGTTTTAGTTTTTATAGTAGCATTGTCGAGACTGTTAAGAATTATTGTATATTATTTTAACGTGCTCATTTAATTTCCTGTTTCAATCTGGAAGTTCTCATTCTGTTAGGACTGTAGGATTGGACATAAAGAAAATCCGAACTGATGCATTATGCCTTTGGGAATAGTTTTATTAGACTCCATTTAGATTACGTTTACTTGCTGCCTTATTTGATAAGAGTGAAAAAAAAAAAAAAAAAAAATCTTAAAATCGTATTAATAACAAGATTTTTATGTTGCTGATATGAAGTCACTCACATTGGACTGTCACTGTCTATTCCTTCTCGTGACCTTATTTGCTGATAGTGAAAAAATGAGATAAAGATAAGTCTATTCGTAGAAGTCTTATATAGGTGGTAGATCAGTTGGGCAAACAAAGATATGCTTTAGTTAATGGTTGGAAGTTCTAATCTACTTTTGACAAAGTGGTATTGGTGTTTAATATTGTTTATGCGGTGCCTGATTGTTTTGTTGGTTGAATCTTCTGTTCTAGGCTGCAAACTACTTGAACATTAAGAGCCTGCTGGATCTTACCTGTCAAACTGTGGCTGACATGATCAAGGGAAAGACTCCTGAAGAGATCCGCAAGACATTCAATATCAAAAATGACTTCACCCCCGAGGAGGAAGAGGAAGTCCGCAGGGAGAATGCCTGGGCGTTCGAGTAAATTTCCGTTCTGTGAAATTGTCTATATTTAAGTATGGTATGATGGTAGGGGGTTTTCTTGCTTCTCTTTGAAAAACCAAACCTTGAATTGTTGATGTTTTGGATTTATGGTGAATGTTTTTTTCTTTGTGGCATGTTGTTATCGCTTTGTGTTGGTGGTTAAATCTTTACTCCATGTGTTCTGTTCATCTTTTGATGCAATGTATTACAGTATATATAGCCGGCCATAGCACACTATACCTACTTGCTAAAGGGCCGTAGTGAACGAGTTTTGGTTTCTGCTCATATATCCTATTTTTACTGGATGTCTCTTTCCTTTATGTGTGGTGGCATTGGCATATCTAACCTAGATAGTGCTTAGTGAGGGCCTAAGTTAAGTTAGTAAGGCATTGCTAACCTAAAGGGAGCTAGTAGGGAAGTTGGTGGCGAAATTAGTGGGTTACTACAGTCTCCCATCCTAACAGAAAATCTCGTCCCGAGATTTTAACTAAGGTTAGTGTGCGAGGGTGAGAATAGATACCTAAGGCAAAGGGTTAGATCCTAAGTCTGTGAATACGCTCTAATCTTCTTGGTCATTCCTATTTCTCAACATATAAGCTCTTCCCTGGGCACCATCAATATTTTTCTTTTGACATCAATTTGCATAGTGTCCTTTTTCTCCACAAGCATGACAAATGACTGTTTCTAGTGGCGGATTACCCCTAGTGACCCAAATCTACCATTTTATTCCAAACCATGAAATCTGCTCAGATTTTTTACCTTTGCTTGTTTTATCACATTTGCTTCTTGTTCACTGCGTATCTAACTGTGATGTTAGATGGGAGATGTTGGATCGGCTAAGTGGTATGTGAGATGTATGATATATCCCTCTTCAACCAAGTGGTTAATTGGAACAAGACTTGGGAGTTTGTTGGGGAAAATAACTTGGACTGCTTGTCTATAACTCCAATGACTCTTTGTGAAAATGGCAGGGAGTATCCTCAACTTGAATTTGATCAAACAAATTTTAGGTTATTGGCCGATATGTTGTGTATGTGTTATGGGGGTTGGTTTAGTCTTGGATTAGTGTCTTTTTGCTGAGCTTGTAATAGTTCGGGATCTCTTACTAAAGCGCCAAAATATATTCCCGAGTCTTGTTATGGGTGTGCTGTTTACTTCAGTTTACCTTGAAGGTACTAATTAGTACTTAGAAGAAACTAATCAGAAAAAGTCCAACAGCATAAGTTAATATGTAAAAACCATTTGCATACATAATGAAAGTTTTTCAAACTGCACTATCAATCTGACTAAGAAAATAATACGATTGGGGCCAACATTGTTTGACTTGGAATACTTCTATGACTTAGAAAATATCACCATTGCATTCATCATTTTTCCTACTTCAATATGTCTCCTAATTTCATTCATATGCTATTCATACTTACAGCAATTTGTATTTTTATCGCTTCTTCACGACCTATCAAAAGAAATCTAGATGATAATGTTGTCACATTGACAAGCTCAGAGGGTGAACAATTCCATGTGAAGTTACACGTGGTGTTGCAATCTGAGACGATCAAACAAATGATTGTGGCTGGAGGCTTTAACGATCAGAATATTGTACTGTCTTTTCCTAATATAACCAGTGAGATCATGGTCAAGGTGTTGGAGTATTGTAAAAAACATGAGCATTATGCTGGTGCTGGATATAATAAAACTGCTGATGATGAGATGAAAATGTTTGATAAGCAGTTTGTGGACGTCCATCAGGAGACGCTATTTAAACTTGTTCTGGTTTGTTAGAATTCATTTTCTACATTTCCCTTGTTGCTTTATGTTTTAGTGAACTAAGACTCTAAGAGGGTATTTGAGATAGCTTATATAAGTTTATATCTGTTTAGATTTTATGTGATAAGCAGTTTTGAATGTTTGGATGAGACTGTTATTCGACTTCTTTTAAAACACGTTTTTGACCTCTATTATTTTTAGTATCCAATGTAGTTACTACACTTCTTTCTTTGACTTCTCCTTTTGATTTGGTTTGTCTTTCTGTTTAAGTTGTTTTTTTCTTACTTCCGTTTAGTGTGGAATCCTTTGAAACGTGGTTTGGTTTTATGCAGTAAGACTTCGGCTGGCGTGCACAGTAATCAATCGTAGCATCTTATTTATGATTTATACGTTTAATTCATTGTAATACTCGATGAACTTGTTTGCGTCTGTTTTTGGTAGGATTAATTTTGCTTCAGGAGGTCTTACCTTTTATATGCGAGTTTCTTGTGTTGGCGATCGATTGTATTTTGTATGTTTATTACACTCTGTCATATTCCGATACCAGTGTTGAGTAGACATAAGTGATCCGGTTTTAATTTCTTTGATTGACATGTCCTAGACTGCATGAAATATACAATATACGGAGTAGTTAAATGTGTTTACGAATTAAATTGTTTCAGCCTGCAAGTTTCTTATTTTGCTATGACTGTAGGAAAAGACATAAGTAAAGCCGAGTTGATAACTTGTGTTTGAAACTGATTCCAAGTTATTGATTTCTATCCTGGTTAAGTGCTAGGCTGACAAAAATGCTATTAATCTGGCATTTATAGAACCCCAAAAGGATCCCAAGTTATTGATTTTATTAGAATGGTATTATATGTTGGATTTATTTATGCTGTAGATGATTGTTTTGTTGTTTGAATCTTTCGTGTCTCAGGCTGCAGACTACCTGAACATTAAGAGCCTGTTAGATCTTACCAGTCAAACTGTGGTTGATATGATCAAGGGAAAAACTCCCGAAGAGATTCGCAAAACTTTCAACATCACAAATGACTTCACCCTCGAGGAGGAAGAGGAGGTGCGCAGGGAGAATGCCTGGGCCTTTGAGTAAAATTCCTGCTATGCTGTCTCTAATTAAGTATCATATAATGGTTGGGGGTTTTCGGTTTTTCTATAAAACTGACCTTGAATTGTTTATGTTTTGGATCTGTGGTAAACACTTTCGTATGTCATATAGGATTTGCGTTTTGTGTTGGTGGTTAAATTTTTGTTTCTGTCTTGTTCGTTTGTCGTTTGATGCAAGTTCTATATGTTCGTTTGTACATGTAGTAGTGTAGTACCATGATTTTGATAAATGCTTGGCTCGATACTTCCATTACCGTGGATAGTAGTCTCGAAAAGACGAGCCATTTAGAGATTTTGATTATTGGCTTAGGTTCGATGAATACAATGATCTTGCGAAACCTAGTGGAATTCAAAACAGTATTCAATTCAATGATCATTTTTAAAGCTGTTGTTTGGTCTTGTTCCTTTTTTAATTATCAGTTCATATAACTCCTTATATAGGCATAAACTGTATTCAATTTGCTAACTTATGTTTCGGTAACTGATAAGTGATAACGCTAACTGGCTGATCGTGTTTAAGAGAGCAGGAGTTGACACTGATACATAACAATATTCACAAAGTACGTCCTCGTCTTCTGAACCAGCTAAGCTAACATATTCTATGTTATCACCCCCAAACAAATGTTTAGACTTAACAAATTGAACAGTCCACAAACTATTCTAAACAATATTTTTCCTAGCTAAAAACCTACCAACAGTAGGCGCATGAGTAACTATAATCAAAACCCGAACTGCAAATAAGGCCTTATTACAAATCACAGCCAACACAAACACTCCGCTGCTTGACACGTTATTACAATTACAGGTTCTATGCGTCTTGTGGGGTGGGTTTGTGGAATCCTGGATTTACTTGCTAGAAGGTATCCAAACTAAAAGTAGATGGACGAAACTGAGTTGTTAAGGGCTACATTGGATCCTTAATGACCCGCAGAGATTTTCACCTGACAATTTGACACACAACCTAAAGCAGAAATTCTATAGACGTGTTATAATTTGTCATGTAGTGCTAGTTTTGGTTGTTGATTAGCTGGTTACAGCTCATTTACAATAACAATTAACCAGGTTTATCGGGTTTGGTTTATTGGGGTCAGTTTGCATTAGTGTCTGATAACCGAATTGCTATAGGATGCTGATAACTGCAGTTGAATTTCGCTGCTAGGCAGATTCCTGGCCCAATTAGCAACTGCTCGGCTGTTGCTGAATTGCTACTGCTGCATATTTCTGCAACGTCTAGAATGAAAAGTGAAAGCAGAATTGCAGATGGAGGTTGACAAGTGACTGTCAAAGGCTCGAAACAGTAGCAGAAGCAGAATTGTAGACGGATTACAACTCTAAACACAAACTTAATATCATCAATTTAATGTAGCCCTTAAACGGTTACCCGAACTGAACTAAAACTTACCTGTATACCGATCCAAAAGACAACAGATAATGTAGCCCATCTAAGCAACCCAAGAAACTATTAAGTCCGGTTTGTGCTGATGTATTCCTACTAGACATTGACATGGCTGCTCGAAGCGAAGGGGAAGCGTAACGGTGCAACTAGATGCTACTGGTTAAAAGGTTATACCGGTATTTAGATACGAGCAACACTATTTAATTTATAAACTTAAAGCGTAGGTCCTTAAACGATAGTTTTAAAAGTACAATCCTTTTATGTGTAATTGCGGTTACTTTAACTAATAATTGCTGTTACCTTATTAAGCTACTTACCAGGATTTCACATCACCTTAAACTACATAACACACAAAGACCATTAAGTCAAGAATTACATGTTACACATAAAGACATCCTAATTGGAAAACATGTAACTATATTTAATTCTATCAGTAACTTCACAAAGAAATATGTCCTGAACCATAGAGCACTCCAGATTCCACAATATTGAACCTAACTGCAAGCTACATGGTTACAATTTACAAACATAAACAAATTGACCTTTATACACCTACTTAAAATCTAATTTAAAAATCACCAATGATCATAAGCTTAAACTATTTAGTTTTCCAGGCCACAAAGGTATGGTGAGTTTCTGACAATTTAGGAAAACAGTTGTGACATCCAGTTTCAAACAAGTGATTATGAATTGCAGACAGATATTAACAACCACCATGTCATGACTGATTAATCACCACAATAAGTTATCCATAGCAAAAACCATTCATATTCTTATGCCAATCATTGGTATGTATTTTACTTCATCGGACATCACAAAGATAATCATATTCATCATATACTGTAATTACAGACCTTACAAGTTCAGCACTAAAAACACACAATTCTACTAGTACTTTGAAAATGAAGTGAATCCCAAAACTATAAGGCACTCGAGATTTCAAGATCATATAAGATTTAATCAGATATCCGTCCTAACCTTCATATATGTAAAAAAAATCTAACAACCTAACTCGAAATCACTAATGATCTTATGCTCAAATTCATCAAGTGACATTACATGTTAATCAACTCGAATACATCAAGTTATTGTATGCATCTCTTAACATCAGTAAAGTACACTTCATAGAAAAAAGTCCGGAAAGCATAAAACATATCTTATAGAGTGATTTAAGCCTAAGACCATCTAATTACATTATACATTTCTAACAATAATCAGCTCACATAACTTCCAATATACGGAGAAACTATTTACAAACTTCTAAACAACGCATAACCGTGAATTGCTTCACATAACATTGTTCTACATATTCGCAAACTATTAATAACCATGACTCATCTAGAAATATGACCATATTCACAAAGCACTTGTTCCGGAATCAAGTGAGCTACATACAAATGTTCACATATCACTACTGATCATTAGCTCAATAGTTCCATAAGAATACATATTAATCAACTGAATAAGTCATCAAGTCACTCTATACATTTCTAAAGGCAGAAACGAAAGGCAAACGTCTTAATTGAAATTAGAATCTATCGCTTCGCTTAGCATTGTTCAGCATATTGGCAAAACATTGATAACGGTTGACCTAACTTTTGCTCTATACCGTGTAAATTTGACTAAAAGACTCGCCCTCCCCAAGTAACCTAAACAGAGAAAACCTCATCCGTTTAGCACAAATGCGACATTACTTCTTAATCATTTCTAACAACAATATTAATAACTTACTATTATTAGTAACAAGTAAACAAGTTTCGTTACGCATACATTATAACACAAATATAATAAACCCTAAACAACTTTTCTCCTAGCCAAAACCCTAGCAATAAAAGGCGTAACCGCAACCGTAACGGAAGCCCGAACAGGAAACAAAGCCTTATTACAAATTACAGCCAACGCAAACGCCCCGCCGCTCTTCGCCACCATCTCAGCCGTCCGATTGGTCTTTGTTTCATCATCAGATTTGATGTCTTCTTTGTTAGGAGTGGTGAAGATGTTGATTTTGTCTATAACTGATTGAACGTCTACATTGTTGTTGATGGCGATGTATAATCCGGTGATCGATGCGGCGGAGATTGAGCAGTGTGTGATTACGGCGACTTTGCCGTATTTTTCAAAGAATGCTCGGAATTTGCCGCCGGACATTAGAAAGTGGTGATCGGATGTTAGGGTTTGTTTGGGTATACAAAGTGTTGGGAGTGTTCCGGAGTATTTCTTAGGGGTGTTTGTTATACCTGAGGGCTTTTTTTTTTTGCCATATATCCAACTTTTTCAGTTTACTTTGAATTTTGTGCCCCTCCCCGCCCCAGTTAGTTCGTGTTTCAGATTTCCCTGTTAAGTTCGGGTTTTTTTGTCATCCTAATAGGGTAAAAGAGAAGAGACAGCTCGCGAGCTATTCAAGATCGACTCGTAAACTACTCGAAATTGACTCGATATAAACGAGTCGAACTCGAGCTACTCGAGTATATTTTCGAGTAGAGCTCGAGCTCGAAAATACTCAGCTAGTGAGCCATTATCGAGCTTCAATGATATTACGTTTTTACTCTTTTATATACATCTAGTTACGTAATTGTTATACAATCGAGTCGAGTCGAGCTTGATATACCCATTTTTTTATCGAGTTCGAGCTTTAAATCTAGAAATAATCGAGCTCGAGTTTAAGATGGCGAACCAAGCTCGAACTTGAAATCTAAAGCTCGACCGAGCTCGATTCGAGTTTAGAGCTCGAGTTTTAGTAATCGAGTCGAGTTCGAGCTTGGTAGTACTCGGCTCGACTCGGTTCGTATACACCCCTAATCCTTAATTATGGTATTTATACTACTGTATAAAACATTTTAGACTTTTTAAATAAAGAAGTCTTAAATAAATTAAGAACAAAAACATTTCTTTAATAAGAAAGAATTGTATACGTATAAAAATATTTGTAAATTTATATATTATATCATATTTCATATATATCGAGTTTACAAAAAGTGTTATACATAACGAATTAAATCAAAAAATTAGTATTGCATGTAATCTTCTTCGTTTATTGCAAGAAAATATTCTTCATCGGAAGTTGAATTTAAAAAAGACGTCATGTCTCGCGTCTTAGCGCGTTTTATCGCGCTTTTCCACGCCTCATCTCATTCTAAGAGTCGAGGTTTTGGTTTTTTAACGATCATCAAAGTATAAGGACCATTATTGTAACAAGTAACAAAAGTCACTCAAAATCACCAGATCAAAAATTTATCAAACACAAATCAAGAACTCTTTAGTGACAGAAAGGATGATCGTCTGCATAGCTGTCGTTGGACATCAGGTTAATAGTTTCTTGTTAATTTTCAAATCTTTTAAATATATAAAATATATTGATTTTAACATAAGATTTATAAATGAACAGAATAATCCATTGTACATACAAAGTTTTACAGAAGGAGATGATGCATTGAAGCTTCATCATATTGTTCATTGTTCTCTTGATGTTGTTGATGAAAGAGGTACTTTTTTTTTTTTTATATTTGATTTCTTTTATCAAAATGCTAAAAAGATGTTAAATTTTGGATTTTTATCATGTTATCTGAATTGGGTTTCTTTTTTTATTCAAGATTTGATAATGCTAATGTTAAAAATATATAACCTTTTAGGGATCGCAAAATGTTATCGAAAATGTATTGTTATAATGTTAAAAAGATGTGAAATTTTGGATTTTTATGATGTTATGTAAATTGGGTCCTTTTATTCTAAGGATTTGATAATGTAAATGTTATAGATTTGTAAGATTGTTTCTAGTTATAGGGATGGTGACATGTTGGGTTCGGGATGGGTTTTAGTATATCCATACCTGTAGCAATTCCGATGGGTGCCCGTTTAGTATTACCCGTCGTTTTTTGGGTTTTTAGCGGTATTGGTATGTTCGTTTAAGATGTTACCTGAATGGGTTTTTTTAAGATTTGATTTGATAATGTTAATGTTAAGGATACAAAACTGTTTTCAGATGATATTGATGTTGGGGTTTGTGAATATTTAGAAAAAAGGTAACATTTTTTGGTATATTAGGAATTTGAGTTAAAATGAAACAGTGGTATGCCATTTCAAGTGTTGGAAGATCTGATTTTGTGTTAAGTTTGGCTTTTGGTCCATTTTTAATCGAAAATGTATTAAATAGTTATCGAAAATGTGTTGTTATTGTAGAAGGATTAGTGGAAATAGTTAATTTGGTCATTTTTCTATTTCAAATAAGGGGTTGTCTTTTGATACTTTAGCAATATTTGTTTAGGGGTGATGGGGATAGTGGAACCGAAAGTTACCTGGAATCGTGGTCAGAAAGATAGTTTTATAGGCTTATGTATGATTGTATGGTATAATTAGAGATGGCTGACAATGTTGCTTATCTAGTTGCTGTTGATGCTTTGTAACTGATGACTAGTTGCTCTTTGCATCACCATACAACCGAGTGTCGTTTTACCTTGATGCCAAAATGATCATGTGATGTAACGCATGATCTGCAAGGGGATGTGATGGTTTTTTTATGGAATCTGTGTTAACTATAAAATTTGAGACACAGAACACCGAAAGTAAAAACAACAGATGCCTCAAATGTTTAAAGATATATGAATAAGCTCTAAATGTGGAACTATAGGTGTTACAGAACAAGGCCACATCTTAATAGAATAATAAGTTTGAAAACTGTAAGAAGTTGAAAAGCAGACAACAAGTATACTTTGCAAAAGTATTGAGAAAAAAAAGTACCGTCTCATGATTCTTTTTAAAGTATGCATTGTCATTTGTAACTTATAAACAAGATGAGCAACACCTTGCTTCAGCACCGAGTCATTTGTTTAAGCTATTATTACCTTAACCTTCTTAGTGATAGGGATTGTGTTAGAACCTTTGTAAGAGTCTTCCATCTATCTTGATTCCTATTTCTTTTGTGTTTGGAATTTCATTTTTTTATCTCATGATCCCAGAGTATATTGGCTGTCCTCTCAAATTTGTCTTTCGCCAATCTCTATAATGTCTTGTCTAGCTTCTTCTAAGTTTTGACTGTTTGCCATTCTGATTGATTTGCCTACATTGTGCTGTTGCAATTTTTATTACAGTTGATTGGTTACAGTATTTTTCATACCCTCTAAGATGTGCATCCTTTTGCTATAATCAAGACGCTCATATTAGCATTCCTCGGGACCATTATCTTTTAGTAACTTGTTGCCTGCCCAAGAGATCTGTCAACTTCTGTAGGGATGGTTCTGGAGTTCCTTAGATGTTTCAAAATGTGTGAACCTTTATTCTTTGTTCTTACAGTTTCTGTCAGTTATATACTCTTTATTTGTTAAATTTTGAAAATCACATGTGTACTTCTATCAGGTTAACATGTGACTAGTGTTATCAAATACATAATAAAGCACAAAAGGTTGTAAACTAGAAAATGGCTATGCAAATTTTGGTACATATTGTTTTTAAGATATGCACTTTGGATGTAGGACCATCCCGAGTGTACTTACTTAACTACCTCTCCCTTTTCCTCCATAATTTATGTCATTCTGTGTTATTTGGAAATTCCTTTAGATTATTTTAGTATCCGTGGTCAAATGTTACTGAAATTCTCCTGAATCTTTTGCAGTGAACAACCCAAAGAAGTCTGGACCAATGCTTAATGAGACATTTCTTGGCCTTCTATATCCAACCGAAAATTACAAAGTGTGAGGATATTTCAGATTTATATTGTTCTTAGGAATTCAATCTATGAATATCTAAGCTTCCTTACTTCTATTTGGTCACTTTGCTCATGTACGAATGATCACACTCTTTATGAGCTACATGTAGATGTAGTTAACTCAGATTGCATGTTGTTGCAGGTATGGTTATCTAACTAACACAAAGGTAAAGTTTATACTAGTCACAACAGACCTTGACGTCCGTGATGCTGATGTAAGAAATGTGAGTACATATTCAACTCAGGAACTTTTTATCTGTTGTTTTTATGAGTATGCTGACGTATATTTCACATTAACTAGAAATGGTCTCAAATTCTTCTTTGCTCTTGGGTAGGGGGGGGGGGGGGGGTGGGGTTTATTACCTAGACAACGTTGCACTAGTATATATTTATCTTTAAATGGCAAGTGAACACATAGGCACATGTCTCCAAAGTTCTATTGGCAATTTTGGCCAGCAGTACTGGTCATCAGGGTTGTGGGTTGTTTCCTCTAAAAATTGCCTAATTGCCTTTTGGATTTAATATTGAAAATGTTAGGTTGCGTTTAGTTGGGGGAAAACACCCTTGTTTTTCACAAAAATGTTTTTTGGAAGACAAAGATCGCGTTCAAATAAGCGTTTTTCAACAAAATGTTTTGCAAAACACAAAATCCCCTATTTCCTAACTTAACAAGGAAAATTACAAAACAAATTTTAGTTGCTTTCCTTTGTAACCCACAATCCTCCCTCCTTTTTTTCAAAATAGAAAATGGAAACATCAACTAAACGCGTTTTCTATATTTTCAAATGTTTTGTGGAGATAAATTTCCCTTCCAAATTTTTACAAAACTAGAGATAGAAAACCAGATATTTTTTTCTCCAACTAAACGCACCCTTAATATTTTACAAAATTGTAATAAATGAACAATCCAAGTTTGTACATGCTAATAGATAGTTATTTAGGAAATTTCGTTTAATTCATTGGGTATAAAGGTCAGAAGAAATTATTTAAAAAGCAGTGGGTCAATCCAATTTGACCCAATTGAACCGTTTTTAAAAGAGCTTGTTATTTCCCGGAACCGGTTTTAATCACACAACCAACCCATATTTCCACCTCGAGTCGAAAAAGAATTGAGTTTACCATTGAAATATTTTAGAGCTCAGTTGTATCTTTGAGCCAGCCACTTGCCTAACAAGTGTTTAACACGATAACCATTATGATTGCTTAAACTTTTGACCAGCTTGGTACAAAAAGGATGTTTAGTAAAAGAGTGATGATTGGGGTGCCTAATTCTTATACATATTTGGTTGTATAAAAGTACAGTGATAAAAATTTACAACACATCTAATTTCTTATACGTAAAAATAGGAAAATATACTGTGTGCAACTATTACAGCGACATGAAGTTCTGTTCTCACTTTTTATCCACAATAGAACCACACATACTATTTAGAAAAGCATCAATCAGGTGTTGTTTCCCAGGTATTACTTTTATTTGGGACGATATACTTATACAGGTGTACACTCTAGAGGGTAGGCATAACCGGTTGAAATTGCTATGATTGCAAAATCATTCCAGCATTTCATGATAAATTTTACCAGTTACTCTTTTTCTGGCCATTTATGCTAGATTCGATGAGCTGATATTTTTGTGTTGTGGGATGCAAACAGTTTTTCAGGAGGTTCCATTCTGCATATCTAGACGCCGTCTCGAACCCATTTCATGTACCTGGTAAAAAGATAACCTCCAAGACATTTGCTGAGAGGGTCAGTACTATTGTTAAGTCGGTTAGCTTCCATACAACTGGTTGAAAGGCTTCATCTTTACAAAATTTGAACGTGTTGTGTTTCAAGATCATTTTATATCTAAGCTGCATTGTTAGAATCGTATCAAGTCTGGCTTTAATTGTTCTTATGCTGGTTAATGTAGCTTGACTTTTGAGTACTGAATTTTCTTTACAATTTAATATCTGTATTGGTTCTCTATATGAGATGTTATATGCTTTCCTGTTGTGTATTGAAGCTTAATTCCAGCTCCTAACTGATGTGCTGTGTCTTATTTCATTATACTAAAAACGACATCTAGCACTGTCTGTGTTCATTAAATCTAAATTAATTCCTTCTCGAGTACTTAACAAAATTCTAACGATATCGACTAGTCAACCACTCATAAGTCATAACTTAGGATTTAAATCACATGGAAGTTTTCAACTCATTTCAGGTAAATTCGATCCATTTTGCAGCTTATTTTAGGCATACCAAAATAAAACCATTTAGAACATAATGTACCAGTTTGACCCGTAACTTCAAAGTTCTGGGTTTCAATTGGATCAAAATATTCGACCATAAGCAAGCATGCACCATAGTTTATAGAAGCTTAATAACACAAATTTTGTTGCATCTTAAAAGAAATAAACAATTAACGAGTTCAGTCAGCTTTTTGGTGATCTTTGTCGCCGTAGTTGCTATATTGTTTTTGGAAATCTGCGACTGCATTAGCAACGTCGCGTTTCTTGTCAAGATTCAGTTCTGAAGCCTTCATTATGTATGGTTTTGTTCTCTCCTTCACGACTCCCATCACTGGAAGGTGTTTGCTTAGTAACCGTATGTATTTTGACTTTTTTAAAAGAGTTATAGCGTGATATCCCTTTCGGCTCATGAAAATTCCAACGCTTAGACAAAATATATAGTTTTACACACACGATTAACGGTATCCAAACATTTTAAACACCCGTAATTGTTAACAGTTAATGAAAAGAGTTGCACACAGCAAGTACATACTGTAAATGTGATGCATTTTACACTCAAATACTAGGTCTCTACCCGTCCGATGGACGGTTTTCTTAATAGCTGCTTAAAATCGTAAAAATATGTTTCAAGATTCAATACATTCTAATTATAAGTTTATAACCGAATGCGCATACTTTGCGGTGTGTAGTATTAGAGGAGTCGTAAAAAAGAATGTGAAGTTACGTGTTTAAGATATCATATGTAATAAGGGCGAGCACATATGAAATCAATAAAAAATGGTTTGAGTTAAATTACATGTTAGAGTCGATGTTTGTAAAAAGATGTTCCAAATGGTTTGTTGGATAAAAAAAACGACGTAATTTCTTGTTTTGTTTTGTTCATTGCTAGTTTCTTTAGAATAAATTATCATTAAAAAAAATACTTTATGAATCCAAGTTTTTTAGTTACATCTTTTGCTTTTACATTTGGCTTCTGGAATGCTTAAAGATGTAAATGAAACCGGTTTTCTATCACAAATGTAAAACCGGTGAGAAAGAACTTTAATCACAAATTTCAAACGAAGGGAAGAATCTTAAAAGGAGATCCATATATTTATTTTGTTGATGCATTTCAAATATATAGTTGTTGTTTCTTCTCTCTTCGCACTTGATTCAAACTCAATATATCAAATGTCCAGTATCATTTGCTCGCTTAATTTTATTATCTAACAACATGCCCAAACAATCCAAATAAAAAATGATACACCGATTTTGCATAAACATTTCATGAATAATTTTTGTTGCCCAAACGCACCCAAATAAAGATTATCCGCCAATTTATATTAACAATAAAACCATATCACCCCCTCATGCTACACTTGCATAATCATTTGTTGAATTGGTTCATAAATGTTTTCTATCACATATGATATGAGTAGATTTATAAGAGAGCTAATAAACACATTTTATCTTATATGTCAGGCGTGTCAACTAAATAGTTGTTAAAACTTAAAACGACACATCAGTGCAAAACATATAAATTTAGTAGAAGTTATTGAATACGTAACGAATATGATTAACTATTTGTACAATGATATGAAAATTTTAAAATGACAATATAAATTATAAAAGCCAAATTATGCACGTCTCACATTATTCAGTAAATCAAAAGCACTATATATACAATGCAAGCTTTAGAAATGAAAAAACAAAAAAATATATACATTAATCATCCTACATGAACGTCGTATAACAATATAAAACACCTGAAATAATAACCAAGTGATAGAATGTTGGAGTCTGATGTAATTGCTTCCTAGGATGAGTAACAGCTTCATATTCTAAGTTCATAATTCCTTCCTAGGATGAAGTAACAACCGTGATATTCTAATTAAGTTCATATTCGAGTATACTCATGAAACTAAAGCAGTAGATTAAATAACCAGATTAATTCTACTATTCACCCGTTACACTTACCACCATCCCAGATGCGACCCCAACCTTGCTGAGTCTCTTACATTTACTTCAGGGCCTCCACTTCATCCATCGATGTCCCCTTCAATGTACCTACGTGTTTGTGATCAACATAAAAACCACACAAATCAAACATAAATAACTACATTGCAAGTGCAAACACCGAGTGTACATATTATTTACGATGGCACAAAGAATCATGCACATCCAAAGAATACTAAAAAAAAAATTATATGATATGATAGAAATAGGACCAACCCCGATAACATGCATTTCATCACGGCCACCAGAAACTTGATTCTAACAAAACGATTGTGAAAAACAAAGTGAAAAAGTTATGACTAAGTGTTTCTAAGGTTTATGGAAAAGATAAAATACATAGATAGTCTCCGTATTCATCGTCATATGGGTCGTTTTCGTATTCATTGCCTTGAAAGTTCACATACCCGATCCTCCTTGGTAGTTGTCTTACTGGTTGACCCGTCAAAAATAATACAAAACCAACAGCAACTGATATTAGGTCGAATAGGCGGGTCGGTAACAGGTCAAGAAGGGTGTGTTTAAACAATTGCAACCAGTAATACAAAGGTGTTCATTTAATTTAGACTATAAAAATTTAATTGTGAATACTAACCTATTAGTAGTTGGCAAGCAATTGAGAGAGCACTTTGGATGCCTTCAACCCTATTTGATTAGTTTTCATATTAGATAAGTTTTGAAATGTCATGTGGTTTAAACACAACCTAAACATCCTATAGTGTGCACAAACTGTAGTTTGATCTTTACGTACAAAGTTGTCAATCAACAAATAAATTATTAAAAATAAATAAAGTAAAACCAACTAATATAGTAATATAAGTAAAATTGAAACATAGCGTAACCCATTTAATAAATAAAACCCGGTTGACAACAATTGAGTTGAACTATTGATCCCTTGCTATGCTCATGTATGTTAACAAATGCATAACAAAATCTACGTGTTTTGGTAATCTACTAATTGGACAAAGACCTTCGAATCCAAGAGCTCGTTAAATATAAAAAAACAACATACCTTGTCTAATTTGTAGCTTTTATTTAGATGCATGATGATCTGATGCCACAACCACATAATGTAGAATCTCTCCAACACTTCTCCCCTGTTTCAAGACACAAGGAAGGACGTATGTGGTGCGAGTGTCGTTAGCCTGCTTCTATTCAATATAGCATATTAGTCCCTAGAAATAATGGGAGTCTCATGATAAACAAATCAGCCTTTCCTATTTGAAAAGCTATAACAAAATTTGCCTATTCTAGTTTTTTGATATATGAACATGGGCATATTGTTCTTTTTTCATAAGGATATTATTAAGGCTGATCATAATACAATTTACGTAACAGAATGATCATACAAATCTTGAAAAACCTAAAATTATAACCCAATTTTACTTACAAACCACCATTAAATAAAAATATCTTCAAAATATAAGGTATAAAAGGAAGAGTAGAGAGGCGAGCTGCTCACAAGTTTTTAATATAATGTACCTTTAATAGGTTAAAAGACATCATGAGTAGTGGCATGAACACACCATGAACTTTAATAAACCCTGTATAAAAGAATGCAAAATTATATTTAAACAACAAAGAAACTGTGAATAAGTTCAACTTTTTTACCATCTACTACACAGGAAATATTAGAAGCTACATAAGCTAACCTTCGGATCAGACCAGACCACATCATATAATCTATCCATCTATCCTAAATATTTCCATTTTTTTCTTCTTTTGAAATTGCCCAAACTACCCTTTTACTTAGTTATAAAGTATAAGGAAAAGAAGATGTCACTGTTTTTTCTGGTACTACAATTTGACATCAATCAATAGGTTTTGGGTAATCTTGTAACTTAGTAACCCCTACATTATATTTGAAACATTGTACTTTTGTAGGATGAATACAAAGTGTGTTACAAAAACAGAAATTAACGAACTTCTTTACAATTTTAAAGATCTATTGTAGAGAGAGGGCTTTAACGATCCAAAGAATAACATAAAGAGAGAGCTTTATCAACCCAAAAAATAATATAAATATTACATTTCTTATCTAGAGAGGCTATATCATAAAGAGTACCTGATGCAAATTTGCATTATTAAAAATTCGAGAAAGAAACAATCATGCAAACAAACCATAATGTTTATTAGAAAAGTTAACACATATCACGGGAGGCTAAAAAAAGTTATTCAAATTTGAACATGTATTCACATAATATTTTATTACTTCTTTGCGATGGAAGTAATTTTCAGAACCCTGGTCATAGAATCGCTCCTCATAAACCAATAAAAGTCCATATATGCTTTGACTAAACATTAAGCACAATAACAACAAATTTATAATACAAATTAACATTGGAGTTATAGTTAATGTTTTATGTTGTTTCTAACAGAAAAGGGAAACATAATTTAAAATTTTACTTTATGGACTTATGTTCCATTGCAACACAATTAGAGTGCCTTATTTCATGTTCAGGTAGCATAGCATCCTCGAAGGCAGTTTCAACTAACCCGTTGCAACCAAATATAAATTGTAAGTAATCTCAAATAATTGTTTTATTAACTAATATATTGAAACTAAGACCAGTGAAGTATTAATATCAGGAATTTACTTGTCTTACCTCAAGGATGTGCATAAAGAGTTAAGATCAGTGCAACATGACAATCTCGGGTGTTCAACCAAGAAGAAAGGTAAAATTCATACAGACTGTAGAGATCATGAAGTAAAATCATATCTTTTAATACACACAAAGAACTGTCAGATCCTATATCATTATATATCCTTGATCATATATTCATTCACATCATTCGTTTAATTACACATCAGACATTAATCCAAATAAGAGTTATGAAACCTACATCATTCGACAGCCTTGATAATAGATGTTAAATAGAGAGGGTTAACTATTGGGAATTTCCAGTGTGAACTCCATCGATAAAAGTTACTTAAAAAAATCTTTCCACTCATTATAGAGCCTAAAGTTTCTTTGAAGCCCTTTTGTGTTGTAGACACCTCTGATTTGAAGTGTATGGCAATAACATGTGGATAAGAAATGTTAATCCTGTTTTAGCAGTTAACCAATATAGATGAACTGTTACAATTGAAGTCCTAAATTTAAAATAATGCGACATACACACTCGTTATACACTGAACATCTGATAACAACTAAAACATAAACGATTCTACAGCTTAATTACCAGACTACTATACCAACTTTGGTAACACGGCCAAAAAAATAATTACCAAGAAAAGTTGTAAATTTCTTACTGATGGTTGTTCAGTTTATTAATCTAACCTTATACATAAACATTGAACCCAATCATCAAATTCAAACACTTAAAATTATGCACAAAAACGCAGCGAGAATTCAATCATATACGAAGTAACATTTTCGTTGTTAATCACCACCCTATAACTTCACTAAAAAAGTACTGCCAACAATAAAGATTTATGCTATACAACTTCATACAAATAAAAACAAAAGAAGAAAATTAGCAATTGCAAAACCAATTTTTAATGCCCTCCACCTCCTGAACATCATTTTCAAACCAAACTCACACATAGTCATGCTTCTGCCAACACAACCATTTAATTAATTGATAGTGGAATTAAATTCAAGTATGATACCTAGCATTTAGGATGATCGAATTGAACAAAAAATGATTTTGAATAATCACACACTTGAACCTAGCCAAAAACGAATAGGCATTTTCAGTTCATATGTATGTTTTGATATCTTATTCGCATCAAAGTTATGACATTGTCATTTCATCATTTGCAAAATGTTCATATTTTGACACATACACCTTAATTATCCCGTTTTACTATTTCATGAACATTTCATCAAACATGTGGTTCGCACAGATATTGAGTTTAGTTACAACTCTTAAAACAAATCAATCTTAAATGCAATCAATAAAAGTGAAAAGAATGTAATCCAAATAACATATAATTCGGACCAACATCATAATATTTAATAACGTAATTAATGATAAATAAACTTTATTTATCATATATACTTAAGCACATAAAGAAAAAGAAATTTGGCAATAATTGAGAGGATCACTTGATTTGATCACACACTATAGGTGTTGGACCTTTTAATGTGTAAATATGATACTTTAAGTGAATATGATTAAGTATGCGGAATCTACTTAACCACACTTAGAATGTTTATTGGAAATGGAACTGTGATGCTTGTGTTTATTTAACAAAGAACAATGAAAGTATTTCACCAAACGATTCAATATTATTCAGAATAATACGAGTGATCTTCACTATCACTAGGGTTACAAAGACCTTGAATCTTGTGTTCTGTTCTATTGTTTTTCTTTATGTATATGTCTATATCTATCACACTCGTCACATGCATATATATACACATATCTAAGATCTTCCTTTTATAGTCCAAGGAAAGATCTTTTACAATCTATATGACTCATCTTAAATACTAGCTTATGACTAAGCTTCATTCTAGCTAGTTGATGACTTATCATGTCAGTCATTAAGATACAACATGTATCTAGGATTACAACTCACTTGGAGTGTTCAATTTGATGACTACAACAAAGATATTTTTCTTGTATATGAGTCAGTAGAATAAGTTGTACTTATCTACACAGCTGTTGTATGAGTCATAGTAGCATCAGCAGAATCCATCAGCAGAAACACCTTCAGTAGAAAACGTTCTTCAGCAGAATCCATCAGTAGAAACGTGCTTTGTGCTTTATCAGCAGAAACATACTTGATGTATTTCCTTAAACCTTTATACTGATTCTTCTGATTTATTTAATTCCCAACAATCCTCCCCTAAACATGTGAATTACATTCAAACATGTTTTTCTGAATTAAATGAGGACTTTGTGAAGATCTTTCAAACACTTCATTGTCAAACTTTTGATCTGAACTTTCTTCTCTTTTGAGTGATTGAATGTCTTTCTCTGTAACTCATCTGCTTTCTGTTCTTTGCTCCAATCTTGGACTAAAAGATGGTGCAAAATTCAACTTGAAGAATTATAAGAGGCAATGATGCTGTGTATCTTGGATGCTTGTTCCAAGAAGTAGAAATCATCTTTCAGCATGTCTTTGGAAGTGATGAACAAACGTAGTGAACTGAACTTGAAACCTTTCATCTTTTGATCTAGATAGAACTTTCTCCTATCAGCTTTGTTCTTGTTCTTTATCAGTAGAAACCATGTCATCATCTTGTATGCTCTTATCTTTTCCTTCTTTTTCTTTGGTTAATCTTCCTTTAAAGGGCTTTTGTAACCTCCCCTGAGATTTATTTCTCTTCTGAGCAATTTCCTCCCATGGTTGGAAGATCTCTCACAATCATATCATATCATAATCATCTGATCTAGCAATTTCCATATTTTCAGACAATTTGTACATGAAGCCATCAATTCCTTAAGAGTTTAAATACTACCCTCATCACTTCTAGGTGTGTAACCTCCTATGAGTGGTGAATCACTGAGCATTGACTCATAATCCACCATAAGATGATTTTCTGAGCCTCTTTGAAAATCCTTTTTAAGAAATATTTGACTTAGCAGTATGAACATGATTTTATGATTAAAAAATCATACTGCTTCTAACCATTTTGAAGGGATTAAGTGTGGTAACTAACACTTAATCAAAATTTTGGTTTAAAGCAACCTCTGGTTGTGTGAGAACCAATGTTTTCAGTTATAAATAACTGCCTGTGTACAGATAAACCTATTCAAAAGGCTTTCTTTACAGGGTTTCCAGCTCGTGGCATTTGTTACCTCTAACACAAGTGTTAGATTCACTGTTGCTCGCTGTTCTTTCTATCAGATATCCGTAGATTAGTCACATTATACTTGAGAGTATAAAATGATAGAAAGTGAGTTGTATCAATTATGTACTGATCAACTAATTTATCAATTCAATGTGAAACATCATAATCAGGATCCAAGAAAGAAGTTTTAAGGAGTTTTGAAATCCCAAACTCTTTCTATCATGAACCTATTATATCAGCAGCAATGATCAGCATTCAGCAGCAATGATCAGAAATTTGTTGCTTATAGATTTCACTTGAAATAGCCTTTGAGCTCAAACATTCATACCTGAAATTGTTAGTCTAAAACCAAAAGAACAAAGTACAAAGTATTTATCTTGAATTAGAATTATCATAGAACTAACTGTATGAATAACTTTTAAATTGGTAATAGTAGTTTTAGATTACAAAGTTAGATGCATTAACAAAATCTATATACAAGAACACATTATATTGAAAATTTTTAAAGATTAAGCATTCCAATACCTGCTACCAAGTACTGAAATCTACCAACATCAAAAGCTTTTGTAAGAAGATCTGCAAAGTTTTGTTCTGAAGCAATTTTCATTACTTGAATTAACCTCTTTTCATTGCAATCTCTAATAAAATGATGTCTTATTTCAATGTGTTTTGTTTTTGAATGTTGCACTGGATTTTTAATAATGCAAATTGTACTACTATTATCAATATGAATAATGGTATGTAAGAAATTGTACCCATAATCAAGAAGTTGGTTTTGAAGCCATAGAACTTGACCACAACAATTTGCAGCAGCTACATATTCAGCTTCAGTTGTTGAAGTAGCCACCATTGTCTACTTCTTACACTGCCATGAGATAAGTCTACACCCAAGGAATTGACATCCTCCAGTTGTTGACTTTCTGTCCAAGCTAGCACCAGCATAATCACTATCTGAGTATGCTACCAAGTCAAAAGATGACTCCTTAGAATACCACAGACCCAACCTAGGTTGACCCTTGAGATATCTAAAAATTCTCTTGACTGCTGTTAAATGAGAAACCTTAGGAGTTACTTGATATCTTGCACAAGCACAAACAGAGAACATGATATCAGGTCTTGATGATGTGAGATACATCAAAGAACCTATCATAGATCTGTATGTGTGTACATCCACATTAGTTCCTTCTACATCTTTAAGAAGTGGCTTCTCAGGATCAATTGGTGTGCTTGCTGTTTTGGAATCAGCAAATTGAAACTTTCTAAGAATCACTGCAACATATTTGTCTTGACTAATAAAGATTCCTTCTCTTGATTGTTTAACCTGCAGACCCAAAAAGAATGTAAGTTCCCCCATGGAACTCATCTGAAACTTATTGTGCATAAGCTTCTCAAACTCCAAACACATCTCCTTCCTTGTAGATCCAAAGATGATATCATCCACATACACTTGAACTAGCAAAAGATCCTTCTTATGCTTCTTGGTGAAAAGTGTCTGATCTATCTTGCCTCTTTGAAATCCATTTGAAATTAAGTAGGAAGCCAGTGTTTCATACCAAGCTCTTGGTGCCTGATGTAGGCCATATAGAGCTTTAACAACCTTGTACACTTTGTCTGGATGGTCAGGATCAACAAAACCAGGAGGTTGTGAGACATACACCTCCTCTTCAATAGTACCATATAAGAAAGCACTCTTGACATCCATTTGATAAACTGTGAATCCCATAAATGAAGCATAAGCCAAAAAGAGTCTAATGGCTTCAATCCTTGCTACTGGAGAAAAAACTTCTTCATAGTCTATCCCTTTTTCTTGTGTGTACCCTTGAGCTACTAATCTAGCTTTATTTCTTATCACTATGCCCCTTTCATCCCTTTTATTCTGAAAAACCCATCTAGTGCCAATTACTCTTACACCACTTGGTAAATCAACTAGCACCCATACCTTTTGAATCTTAAACTGAAGAAGCTCCTCTTGCATAGCCTCTAACCAGCTTGAATTCTCTAGGGCTTTATGAATATTCTTTGGTTCATCTTGTGAGAGAAAACATACAAATAAGCAAGAGTTTGAAAACTCGTGCTGTTTTGAAGCATAAAGGGCATCAAGAAGCCCTTGTTGATCTGAAGACATCAATTGTTGTCTTGTCTTTACTCCTGATTGTACATCTCCAATTACATTGTCCAGGGAGTGGACTTTGTGAATCCTTGAGTGTGGACTAGAAAGAACTTGATAATCAGGTGGAAGGTTGTTGAAATCCACCTCATTGTCTGAGAGATTTGCTTATGTTTCTTCTGATGGTTCATCAGCAGAAACATTTTGCTCATCAGCGAGAACGATTTGCTTATCAACAGAAACAGCAGTGTTACTTCTGACTTGAAACTCTTGTTCCTTAGCTCTTTCTTCTTTGTATTCATCTTCAACATCTTCTTTAGAATTACCAGAAGAAGATTCACCATTTATTGAAGTTGAATCCACACTTGTATTTGTCCATATTGGCATTATCACATAATCTTGATTTGCCCCAGTCTCTAATCCTTCTTCATTTGTTGCATCAGCAGTTTGTGAACCTGAAAATTCATTAGTTTCTGCAACAAAAGGCACATAATTCATTGATTTGGATAGAGATTCAAGATCAAATAGCCATTTGGGACCTTGACCTTCTACATTGGTTTTATTTTCCAAAAAATTCACATGTAGATTTTCCTCTACTCTTCTAGTTCTCATGTTGTATACTCTGAATGCTTTGCTATTGATAGAGTATCCAACTAAGAATCCTTCATCTGCTTTACCATCAAACTTTCCAAGATGGTCTAAGGTATTCAGAATTGTCACATGACATCCAAAAGGTCTAAGAAATCCTATTTCAGGAGTCCTACCTCTAAAAAGTTAATATGATGTCTTATTGTGAGGTTTTACAACTAAAACTCTATTTTGAACATAGCAAGCAGTGTTGACTGCTTTTGCCCAAAAAGTTATAGGCAACTTAGAGTCAGCTATCATAGTTCTAGCAGCTTCTATTAGTGTTCTATTTTTCCTTTCAGCAATTCCATTCTGTTGTGGAGATCTTGCAACACTAAATTCTCTTTTAATACCTTTTTCTTTGCAGAAATCATCCATAACTCTATTTTTAAATTCTGTCCCATTATCACATCTAATGACTTTTACTCTTTTGCTTACTAGGTTTTCTATCTCTGTAATGAAAGTCTTAAGGATGCTAGAAGTCTCATCCTTAGTACCTAAAAAGAATACCCATGTAAATCTACTAAAGTCATCAGTAATAACTAGACAATATCTCTTATGCAACAAACTTCTAACATTTGTAGGACCAAACAAGTCCATATGCAGCATAAACAATGATTGATTGATAGAGTTAAAAATTTTGGGCTTACAAGTGGCTTTGTGTTGTTTGCCTTTAAGACAAGCAATGCATGTTTGATCATTTTCAGATCATTTTTGAGGTAAACCTCTTACCAAACCATCTTTGACAATCTTATTTATGGTTTTGAAGTTAATATGACCAAGCCTCCTATGCCATTTCATAGATTCATCCAATGTGGCCTTAGCAATAATACAAGTAAGAGAATCTTTTAGAACAATCTTCTTCATATCAACACTGTACATGTTGCCTTTTCTTGGAATTCTAAGAAGTGCTTGACTTTCATCAGGCATCTTAAAATCAGAAGAAAATACAAGACATTCAGTGTCAGTAAAGAGAACATTGTTCTTTTTGTCACACATTTGTGAGACACTAAAAAGATTATACTTAAGCTCTTGCACATAGTACACATCTTCAAAATCTAGTTTACCGGTTTTAATAGTACCTTTACCAGTAATTTTTTCTCCAATTCCTCTTCCAAAGGTAACATAGCCTCCATCTACTGATTGAAAATTTGAGAGATAAGACTTGTTTCCTGTCATGTGCCTTGAACATCCACTATCTGAGAATCCTTGATCTTCGGTATCTGCTGATGAATGTCCCTGCACATAAATAAAGGAATTAGTTTTTTTTTGGGATCCAAACCATTTCTAACTTGGATCCGCCTCTTGCATCAATGGGATGTAATCTTTTGAGAATTGTTGATGCAACATTGGATTTAAGAATCCAACATGCTGAGGCCTTAACAGCATTTGCCTTGTTTCCATTAGCAGTGATATGAACTGTTTGGCTATCAGCAGAAACTGATGGCTTTGCAGTTGTATCCTTTGGTTTCCAAACTTGTTTTTGGACCACTGCTTTTGTTTGAATGGGCCTTTGAACAATATTAGATGCATGTTTGAAAGTTGTTTTTGGACCCTTAATTGTTGATTTTTGGTAAACAGTCATATATGGTTTTTCAGCAGAAACCATTTTCCTTTCAGCAGGAACAGTTTTTGCTCTATCAGCAGGAACTGCTTTTGTGACTATTTTGGGTTTTGATCTTTTAGAATTAGAGTGAAAATGAGATTTAGGTGTTTGCCTTTTGTAGTTCACTCTATTACTTTCATACCCATATACCCATTGGTTGCAGAAAGCTGCAAGATGGTCAAAATTACCACAAATGAAACAAGCTTTATTGTGAAAAGCAAAGTCATCACCTAGTTGGTAAGACTTGAGGTTATTCCAATTTCTTTGGTTACCTCTGGGCTTGTTTGTGGTTCTATATTGCTCACAATATCTAACTGGTTGCCTAACATGTTTTTCATTTGTCTTAGGCCTATCAGTATTGTGTTTGACTATCTTAGGAACTCTTGTTCTTGCTTTCTTAACCACTTCAGGTTTAGACATAACCTGTAATAACTTTTTATCATCAGATGTTGAGTCCTCAATGATTGGACCATCTGACTTTCTACAAGAACACACCTTGTCCTTAGGAAGTGAAGTTTTACTTAAACTTTCACTTTCTTTCAAAGGTTCATTATCAACTACATTAGATTTTGGTTGAACACCATATTTTAATTCAGGTAGTTGAAATTCAGGTAATCCTGTGTGTTCTAGGTCAATTCCTGGGGGTGAAGGAATACCTCTATATGGTGGAGGAACAGATTTGTATCCAACACCAGACTTAGCTTTATTAATTACTTGACATTCAATTAAGTTAGTCACACCCTTAGATGCATAATCTAGTGTTTCTACACTCATTTGAATATTCTCTTTAGCCTTACTAAGCCTATCTACTTCAGCTTTCAAGTTACAAATGTCATTATCTTTAAACATTATTTCTCTTTCAAGAAGAATTTTGACATCAGTAAAGGTAGATTCATTTGTTCGAAAATGTATGACTTGTTCCTCTAGAGTAGCTATACCTCTTTTATGATTTGTTAAGCTATGAGCTGTATCAATTAATTCTTTCCTTTGATTCTCATAACGTTTGGTTAAGGTTTCTAAATTTTTAATAGCAGAACAATTATTTGAACAAATTTTATCAGGTTGTACCTCTGTGGTGAAAGCCATAAGAGCTGTCTGAGGAGAAGCTTCTTCTTCTTCATCAGCTGTAAAGCTCCAATCAAATCCTAATCCATCAATGGCTACCATAGCCTTTGGATTGGTTGATTCCCCTGTCTTGGACTTGCTTCCAAAACCTCTATTCTTGCTATCTTGCTGCCTTGGCCTTCTGCATTCTCTTGAGAAGTGCCCCAACATATGACAGTTATAGCATTCTATCTTTGACTTGTCAAAATCAGCAGTATCATTGCTGCTGATAGTGAGTTTCTTCCCCGTTCTCTGATAGAATTTCTTAGCCCTCATGCTAAGAAGAGAAATTTGCCATTTTAGGTCCATCTCTTCTAAATCATCATCATTGATTTCTAGAAGATCTTCCTGAGTGAGCATGGACCCATTATTCTGGCTTGTGAAAAAGGCACAACAAACCTTTTCATTCAATATACCAAAGGTACTGCTTAATGAACTAGCAGCACCAGCTCCACTATCAACCTTTTCATTTGTAACTGGGTTTGAGATACTAGGAGATGACATAAAAGCCATGTTCCCAGTATATGAACTAGAGACACCAGTTTTCTTTACTTCTTGTTCCACAATTTTAAAGTTGCTATACAAATCCATAAGATCCATAGTGTCTATGTCTGGTTTATTCTTCCAAACAACAACATGCATAGCCCACTCTTCTGGTAAGCTTCTCAGAAATTTTGAGTTTAAATCTTCTTGAGGTATATCAACCCCAAGAACAGCAAGTTGACTCACAATTTTTTGTAGCCTTGTAAACATGTGGTCAAGAGATTCATTCATGGTTGATGAGAAATTTTCAAACTGCTGCTTGAGAAGGGTTTTCTGGTCTTCTTGGTGGCTTCATTCCCTCCATATCTTGCAACAATTGCCTCAAATAATGACTTGGCATCTTTGAATTTGCTGAAGTTTATAAGTTGATCATTTGGAATGGTCATCATTAGCATGCTTCTGGCCTTGAGGTCATTCTTCTTCTTTATTCTTTCATCAGCAGTTGTAGGGATAGTTTGAACAACTGTAATTTCCCTACCTTCAACTGTTGATAAAGTGGTTGTGGGTTTGAAAGAGTTTCCATCTTCAATGATTTCCCAGAGAGTGTAATCATGCACCTGGAAAAACTGTTCTATTCTTAACCTCCACAATTCAAACTCATTCTATTTGAGAACTGGCAACTTTGCAGCAACATTTGTTTGAATAGATTCTGTATCCATTTCTTCTTCTTCTAAATCAAAAGTATCAACCTGGAAGCTTTGATACCAACTGAGAGGATCACTTGATTTGATCACACACTATAGGTGTTGGACCTTTTAATGTGTAAATATGATACTTTGAGTGAATATGATTAAGTATGCGAAATCTACATAACCACACTTAGAATGTTTATTGGAAATGGAACTGTGATGCTTGTGTTTATTTAACAAAGAACAATGAAAGTATTTCACCAAACGATTCAATATTATTCAGAATAATACGAGTGATCTTCACTATCACTAGGGTTACAAAGACCTTGAATCTTGTGTTTTGTTCTATTGTTTTTCTTTATGTATATGTATATGTCTATATCTATCACACTCATCACATGCATATATATACACATATCTAAGATCGTCCTTTTATAGTCCAAGGAAAGATCTTTTACAATCTATATGACTCATCTTAAATACTAGCTTATGACTAAGCTTCATTCTAGCTAGTTGATGACTTATCATGTCAGTCATTAAGATACAACATGTATCTAGGATTACAACTCACTTAGAGTGTTCAATTTGATGACTACAACAAAGATATTTTTCTTGTATATGAGTCAGTAGAATAAGTTGTACTTATCTACACAGCTGTTGTATGAGTCATAGTAGCATCAGCAGAATCCATCAGCATAAACACCTTCAGTAGAAAACGTTCTTCAGCAGAATCCATCAGTGGAAATGTGCTTTGTGCTTTATCAGCAGAAACATACTTGATGTATTTCCTTAAACCTTTATACTGATTCTTCTGATTTATTTAATTCCCAACAATAATTAATAAAACATGAAAATCCCTTCACAGTTCACACATTTTCAACAGACGATGAACTGGCCGCCGGCGAAGCGCCAAGAAATTTCATCGCCAAGACACAGTGCTTTAGTTTCTTGCACCACTTTTTGAGGGGTCCGCAATTATTATCGCCGCAACGATGACTCCTGCAGCTTCGATTACTTCTTTCAGAACTCCATGGTCTTGGCCACCGCCGCCGTTGAAGTTATAATTATTGATCGTTTGGTTTATTGCGTTATTGGTCGAGTTGTGGGAATCGTTGGTAATAATAGTGAAATTCATGGTTGTTTTGTTGTGGAGGCCGGATGGATATCAAACTAATCAGGGGCGGAGGGAGGGGGTGGCTAGTGGGTGCTAGGCCCCCTCCAATAAGCCCAATAATTGTATTAATATACCATTGTTTAGCCCATAATTTAATGTTTAATATACCACTAGCATCTTTGACCTAGCGACTTTTCTATCATGAAAGAAAAAGAAAACAACCGACATGAAATATCTCCTATCTAAGTGGCCAATGAACCGAAAATATGAAATGAGACATTTTTGACAATATTTTTTTTGTTGTTAATCTAAAAAATTTAATGGACTTGTCAACAACTAGTTATATCACAAATTTTGGATATCCAAAATTTTTGATGATGGTTTTTTGTTAGACATTATATTTTTTATCTAAGTTTTTTGTAATTCGGATATTCGAAATTTCAGATTACACTTTTATGTATCTGAATATCCAGATATCTATAATTTTTGGAAAACTTTTATATGACTTCCAAAACTGTCATTTCATAAAAACTTTTTAGTAAATTATGATCAAGTTTTCGGATATCCGAATACGTATATTTTTTGAACACCCGAAACCTAAATCAAGAAATCTTAAAAAGTTTCGGCTTTGTTGCTCTCTCCTAGTTATATACTCAAAAGCATCAAAATAGATTAAAAAAAAATGACCATATTTTGAGTTTACTATACTTTTTATCCACTAAATATGTTAGAAAAAATTAGGTTTAGTAATGCATTCGTAAGTTTTTATGATAGTTTATTTGTATAAACTAAAGTTGGAAACCATTTTTAATCTTTTATTTTTCCGGTTTATATAATGAACTTCAGCCCCCTTAACTACAAATCCTGGCTCCGCCCCTGAAACTAATGGTTGTTTGGTTGTGGAGGCCGGATGGATATCAAACTAACACACACATGTGTCTGAGCCAGCTGCCCTATATATATATAATAAATAAAATCTGTAAAAATGCTCGGTGTTTTGAGGTGAGCATGGAGTCGTTTGGCGGTGAGTCTGGTAGGAGTATGGAAAATTCATCTCCTCTGGGCTCGTAACAATAACAATCGGGGGTGAGTCTGGGGTGGTTTTGGGTGTTTATGTTTGGTGTTTTGGGGTGAGTCTGGGGTGGTTTTTGGTATTATAGCCTCTCAAGGATGATGGAATCCATTTTCCTTTTTTAACTAAAAAGCAAATACTCTATTTCCCAAAATAATAGTCCACTTTTCTTTTTCGGGGCGTCCTAATTTAATTGCCCACTACTAAATATAGATAGGGAAGTTTGATTGAGTTTACCATATTATCCTTATTTGAAATTATTATTACAAACTTTAAAGAAGAAGTTAATTAATTATTTAAGGGTAAATTGTCATTCTGACAAAAGTAAGAGAGAGAAAGCAGTAATAATTATGTTTTTCTTAAACTGTATGTTTTTTTGTCGGGGGACAATAATTTTAGGACGGAGGGAGTATTCCACAAAAAAATGTCTCGTGTCTTTCGGATCGGGTCAATCGAGTTCAAAATTATATTCCGGTCAATTGGGTCAACTCGAATTGACCCGAGTTCTAAACAAGGCCGGGTTCGGGTATGTTTATTTTAGCCTTGACCCGAACCCGACCAGCTCGAGTCAATTAACACTAAATATATTGAAGTAAAAAGGACCTAGACCCGAACCAAAATTGACCCGACCCGAGTGACCTGAGTTCTAAACAAGGTCGGGTTAAAGTATTTTTTTGGAGGCTTGACCCGATCCGAGTTGACCCGAACCCGAACGGGTCTGTTGGGAATTCACAGGTTCTATATTCCCAGAAACTTCAATATATCAAACAACCATCATTCAATAAACAAGATCAGTGGGTAGAACCCTTTATATAAATCTGATATAAAAACGAAAAGGGATACTTGTTGTTTACAGAATCCTACACATATATATACTACATGAAACGTTGCCATTGTGGCAGTTATACCATTTCAATAAAAGTAAACGACATAACCTAAATAACCGTTATATCCCTAACAACCTAAACGACCCATATTGACCCATTATCGACCCAGCCCATATCCTAATGTTTACAGGCTTTACAATTACATATAATATACACTAACTATCCTAGACTTTGCTTCTATAACATTAATGGTCCAACATTCACCCCCTAATGTTATAGACAGCAATGAGTCTTCTTCAATCTTCTTGTTGTCTTTATTAGAAACAAAAAACGACATTGGTGTTCCTGTCTTCTTTGATATGGTTATCCAAGATTACTTCAAAAATGCTCTAACTTCTTCACTGCCGAATGACAGCCTTCTTTCTCTTCATTCCTTCTTTGACGAATCCCAGACATGTTTCTTTTCTTCTTTCTACCAATCTTAACAATCTGACTTCGTATTCCACTGGTTTCGGATCGATTTTGATTTCAACTTTACTAGTATCGGATCAAATCGATATCAACCTTTAACTATGACTAATTTGATATCAACTCTAATAGTTTCGGATCAAATTTAATCAATCTTCTTGCAATAACAGTATATGGGTTTTTCGGTCACAAAGTGAATCAAAACCAACTGTTACTTCCAAGAACAACAATAATAATCCAAGAACAACAACTTGTTCTTTTTTCACCGGACAAAACTTTCTTTCTTGTTTGCGGGGCGAATCAAACCAACTGTCTCAGCAGTTCTTTGGTTTTCTAATTCCCGGGCAAATCTAACAAACTTTTCTCCTCCTGTTTGCGGGGCGAATTAAACCAACTGTCACAACAGTTCTTTGGTCTTATAATTCCCGGGCAAACTACTGGTTCATCATCTTCGAACCAACAAGAACACAAAACCATGTTCTTCTTCTTCCTTGTACAAACTAAACACCCCCTGATCTTAAACTAATTTCTTCACTAATACTCTTCAATTCAGCCATCTTCCCTTTTTTGAACCGAACATCCATCTTAACTTTTTCACCAATTTTTCTCTGAAATCTTCACAAATTTCCGCCATAATCCTCTGATGATGATCGACCATCTCATATTGAATCAGATTCTATACCGAATTCTGATAAAAACAAAATAACTTCCTGGGTTGAATGAAGAAAACGTGTGGAACAGATAAAAAGGTTGATTCTTTTCTTGGATCCTGGATTGCAACAATGATTTTTGATCTTCTTCGAACCTTCGGCTCTGATGCCATGTTGGGAATTCACAGGTTCTATATTCCCATAAACTTCAATATATCAAACAACCATCATTCAATAAACAAGATCAGTGGGTAGAACCCTTTATATAAATCTGATATAAAAACGAAAAGGGATACTTGTTGTTTACAGAATCCTACACATATATATACTACATGAAACGTTGCCATTGTGGCAGTTATACCGTTTCAACAAAAGTAAACGACATAACCTAAATAACCGTTATATCCCTAACAACCTAAACGACCCATATTGACCCATTATCGACCCAGCCCATATCCTAATGTTTACAGGCTTTACAAATTAAATACATATAATATACATTAACTATCCTAGACTTTGCTTCTATAACATTAATGGTCCAATAGGGTCAACTCAAATGACACCCATAGGTAGTAATTAAAGACAAAAGTTACACAATATACCCTTTCTATATTTTCAGTTTTTCATATAGTGTTGAAATGCTTTGTTATGAGTTAACAAAATAGACATGGTTTTAAAATAAGTTTATACTCACTAATTACGTTATCATACTTATCCATTGATGATAGTATATTTTATCAAGAAGCCTGCCTAGCTATGAAACCTTATTACTGTAATATTTTATGTAAATAAAAGAAGAGTTAATTGAATGTGTTGCTGATTTTACTTCAATTATTATACAATACATTAATTTAAGGAATCTGCTGCATAAATAAGTGGTTGTGTACTCTTTTTGTTTGGTTATGTAATATAGATGTTCCTCGGAAATGAGGCGGGTTTGGAGCGGGGCGGCTATTCCCATCCTCAAACCCGATTACAAAAGTCATCTCTAAACCCGCCCCAATCCCAATTGAGGATCTTATCGGGGCGCCCCATTAGGGCGAAATGCTCCCCTAAACCCGCCTCATTTCCCATTGGAGTCTTATCGGGTTGTTTTTTTTAGCCTGATGCTCCATCATACTCGTGTCGTTCCCCGTTTACTTTTATTATTACATTATTAACAATATGATTTTATGGAATAACTTGAAGAATCAAAAACCCATTTATAATAAATTAAGCATTGAAATAATTCTCAACTTTTTATAATATTACGACACAAAACAAGCTTCTATCATCACATTTGAAATATTAAAAAGATAAAAACTAACAATAATTAGAGAATTATATTTTTAGCAAGTAAATAATAACACGATATTTTATGTATATACATATATGGATATGTATAAATATATTTCGGGGCGGGGATGGTGTGCCCTGTCCCCGCCCTAAACCCGATAAGAATCCCCGTTAAGGCTTCGAAACCAGCCCCAAAACCTCAGACAAAGATTGACACAAGGCTGATGATATCTGGTGGCCGTCGAAGGTGTTTACAGGGGGACTTTGGAAGGTTCTTATATACGAATTTGCTTCATTATGCTTTTACTCATATATAAAAGGCTACTGGTAATTTGAAATGGCTATATAGTGGGACTTTGGAAGGCTAATACATGTTATTTTACATGCAAGTAACTACAGAATCCAGTTTCAACAGCCCAAAGTCGCGGTCTTACTTTCAGCGTTCTACTCTCCCCCTAAATAAGTAAGGCCCCGTTAGCCTGGTCGAAGACGAGGATAAGGAATAAAAGTACTAAGCAGTTTCAAAAAGATACCAAAAAAACATGCCTGCCCGCAACAACGGAACAAATTATGACTCACATAAAACGGCAATAAAACAATGCAAAAAAACATGTACGCCCGCAACGCGGCGGCCAGCGCCAATCTCGTTAATTATATGTCATGTGTATATGCATGTATAGTATAGTTTTAAATTTAGTTAGGTAATCCTATATGAAATATAATTGTCAGATGTAATAAATATTTTTCCTTTTCAATGTTCTTTAGATAATGGCTTTGGATATCAATCGCGAAAACTATGAAATCGGTCTCCCGATCATTGAGAAGGTCGGTGTTGCGCACAAGATTGATTTTAGAGAAGGCCCTGCTCTTCCTCTTTTCGGCCAAATGATCGAAGATGTAAGTATATAAATTCCATGTATTTTAAAACTAGATACAAAGATTTGAATTTGTTTGGGCATATGAAAGTAACTTTTTACTAAATATTTGTTCATTTTCTTATTTATAGGAAAAATTCCATGGAAGTTTTGATTTTATTTTCGTGGATGCTGATAAGAACAACTATCTTAACTATCACAAGAGATTAATTGATCTCGTCAAGGTCGGTGGAGTGATTGGCTACGACAACACCTTTTGGAATGGATCGTTGGTTGCACCCGCGGATGCACCTCTTAGAAAGTATGTTAGGTATTACAGAGACTTCGTGTGACCCGAGAGTGGAGATCTGCCAGCTTCCCGTTGGTGATTAATCCAAGAATGTGGTTGCTAGGTCACCTATTATATGACTAATTAATCCAAGAAGGTGGTTGCTAGGTCACCTATTATATGGACGATGCTTATGTCTCTCATTAAATGTATCGTTTCCAAGATAAAACTATAGTATATGTAAGACGTAAACTCATGCGTCGTGGCACTAGTTTAAGCTTCAAGTCATAGCTACGTACCAGACCAAAATACGGAATTGCATGATTGCACGAAAAACCTTATTAAGAAAGAGTGTTTATGCACGAAACTAACATGAAAATTGAAGAGAGTGTTCAAAATATGTCCTTGAAGTACTTTCACATTTGAAGCAATCTAGGTGCCAGTTTGGTTAAAATGCGTTGTGTTTTGAGACCATTTGGAGACAAGGTTGTTGATTGATCCAAAATGCATGTGTCCTAAAAGTTCTTTTTACGTTTCGATCAAAAAAAAGTTCTTTTTACGTGAATGAAGACAATAAGTGCCTAACCTCCAATAAGCTATGACTTATGGGCTGAAAAAGGTTGCCATCGTGTATACGTTTGGTTAACTTAATCTACATTTGGCACTTGTATATCACTTCGTACATTCTTCTTGGTGCACAAAGAAAATGACTTTTCACCAAATAAAAGCATCTTAATCAATTCTCTTCTATTCCTTTTAAATTTTCATCTTACTATAGTGCTAAAATTCACTTGTTTGCTATTCATTCGTTAAAATAAAGCCAAGTTATTGCTAACACTCGAGACGTTTTCTAGGCTTGTCATACTTTGTGCACCATCTTAATGCAAACATTTTTTTAAAGATCTACAAGAGCATCTCCAATATATGTATACATTAAATTTTTACACTATCTTAGTGCAAAAAGAGAATAATTTTAGAATATGCTTTAACTAAAAAATTCTTACTCCAATGTATACACTAAAGTTTGCATTAAATCTTGTACTAAACATTATTTAATAGTTTTATTAACCTAAATTAGATGTAACTTAAAAAGTAAATATTATAAAGCTAAAAGTTAAAATGTTGTAATATAGTGCTATGAATAGTATAACACTATATTTTGTGTTTTTTTAGCATTATTATTCATTGCACTAAGATAATGTCAATGTTTAGTGCATACATTTGAGAAAATTATTGTACTTTTGACACTATCTTATTGCAAAAAGTACATTTAGTGTCTATATTGGATATTCTCTCAGGCAAAAACACATTTAGTGCTAACATATATTGGAGGCTCAAACGTAAGACTAATAAAATTAGGGCCTTAGGCCTCCGAAATTTAAAAGCCTTGTATATACGCATAGTTAGTCATATTTTTATGAAAGATCTATAAGGCTTCGATACTTTAAGGCCTTTGATTTACTTAATCCACTAAAATACCGACGGACTCAATTATTGTATACACGCATAGTTATTCATATTTTTATTTGAGTTTTAAAATGAACAAAGTCTATGCTTCGCATAATAAAATGATGAATTAAACTCAATTTTTTTTAACGGCAAAAAAGATATAAAATATATATGAAAGTTCACTAGCAAGAAACTAGGAACCAAAAATACAAAGCAATTCTAGAAATACAAAAATCTACAGAATCCAGAAACTTCCCAGAATTTTAAATGCAAAGGACGTAAAAAGGTTGCAAAAAAGTTATACCGATTACAGGAAGACCTAAGACATAAGAAAAAACCTCATCAATGAAGGCCGAGCCATTGGTTTTCACTTCATGATATTTTTTATACGACCCCATACAAATTCTGAGGGGGAACACATAGAAACATAACAGATAAGCCAAGAACTATCCAAGCGGATACCCACTCCACTTATCCCACGAAGATTTATCCTTCTTGTCCCGATTATGAATCCAAAGATAAGAAGTCGCGACAATGGCGTTGAAGACACCCGAACTAGACTCGTGAATGTCGTTATGCATAGCATTATTTTGAGCCTTCCATATATGCCACCACCAAATGAAAATGATAGCTTGAAGACGCTTTCGATAAGCCACCGAGATGTTAAGAGAATCGCACCAATAGAGAATATGATCCATAGAGTCGTCGGGAATAAAACATTTTGTCCATTTGTTCAATAGAACCTTGATCCTCTTAACAAAGATACAATCTTGGAATACATGTTTAGTATATTCCACACCACCATCACAATTAACACACCTAACCGATCCAACGTCAATTCCTTTTGCGAAGAGATTAATAGAAGTTGGAAGGTAATCACGTCGGAGTCTCCACACAAACAAGTTAATTTTTTTTGGGACAAGGCGATTCCACGTAGTCGTTAATTGAGGAGAAGAAGGAAGCAGTTGATGATCAAAATACTTCCTTATCGAAGCCACCGAGAAATTGTTGTTGCCATTGAAATGCCAAATCCATTTGTCCTCTTTATCGACATTAAAATTAGAAGGAACACAATTTTCCATTTCCTGGAGCATGCTTATCACCCTACTGTTTCTAATGGGACGGTTCCACCTCCAAGACAAAGCCATAGCATCCCTTCTATTACTAACATAGCATTGTTTTTCCATTTCGAGAGCAAACAATCTCGGATATTTGGTAGCCAGGGTAGTCTCCCCACACCGCACATCTAACCAGAATTTCGTTCCTTGCCCATTACCAATTTGTCTTTTGATGACATGTTTGTCCAAATTTGTTCGGGCATGGGTATCAACTATAGAATCAGCAATTCGTTTCCACAGCCCACCATGTTTAGCTGTGATATCATAAAAACAATTCTCCCCATGAATGGCAGAGATGATACGAACCCATAAGGCCTTCGGGTTAGCAATCGCTCTCCATCTCCATCGATATAAAAGGGCACGATTCATTGAGTCCAAACTTCCAAGACCCACACCACCATCTTTTTTAGAGGCAAAAACCGCACCCCATTTAATCCAGGGAATTTTCCTTACATCCTTACTACCACCCCAAAAAAACCTAGACCACATAAATTAAAGTTTTTTGTTAACCGTTACCGGCATACGAAAAAGAGATAAAAAATAGATACCGAGAGAACCGAGAATAGATAATATCAGGGTGTGCCAACCTCCAATCGACAAAAGGTTTGATTTCCAAGAAGAAAGTCTCTTATGGCATTTGTCAATGATCGGATCCCACATCTGCACACGACTAGTATTTCTACCAATAGGAATTCCAAGATATTTGAAAGGGAATTTTTCAAGTTTACAACCCACAGATTTGGCCAAGAGAGTAGTTTGAGTCTCATTTAACCCAATGCCAATAATGGAAGACTTCTCAAAGTTAATCTTTAATCCAGAAACGCAGTGAAAGAACCTGAGAGCCTTGGTGATAACATGCAAATTTCGGATGGTAGGCTCTCCCACAATTATCAATCATCTGCATAAAAAAGATGGGAAATAGAAACTTTGTTAACGTTAGCACATTTAAACAAATTTCCATTATCAAATTATCAATAGCTATGTGAAGGCCCTCCATAGCTATGACAAAAAGAAATGGAGCCATCGGATCACCCTGACGAAGACCACGATGGATAGAGAATTCCTCAGCTGGACTACCATTCACCAGAACCGATGATCTAGATGATGTCGAACAAGCCTCAATCCATGCAATCCACTTCTCCCCAAATCCCATTGCTTTAAGAACCAAAAATAAAAAATCCCAAGATAAAGAATCATATGCTTTTGCAAAGTCAATCTTGAAAAGCATCAATTTTTTGTTCTTCTTTTTATACCAGTCGACCATCTCATTGAGAATAATAGGACCATCAAGAATCTGCCTACCTTTAATGAACGCCGATTGGACAGGACTAACAACGTCATCAATAACTTTTGCTAAACGATTAGCCAGAAGTTTCGTGATGATTTTATATTGAACACTGATAAGAATGATGGGGAGAAAGTCGGATACCATAGTCGGGTTGCTCACCTTAGGAATCAAAGTAATAAAAGAAGCATTGCACCCAATGGGGATTCTTGCATTATGAGAAAAATCGCCAACCATATCTTGAAAATCTTTTTCCAATTGATCCCATTTCCGTTTAATGAAATCAAACGAAAAACCGTCAGGCCCAGGTGCCTTATCCCCCCCCCCCCCCCAACTCCACACGGCTTCTTTTATTTCTTTACTAGAGAACTCCATCTGAATGCTCTTAGCTTGCCAGTCGTTGAGTTTTCTATACCTTGAATCATCAATAACGAAGTCAATGCCATGAAACCGCTCAAACTTTCTAGCAAAATAATCCCGGAAACATTGTTTAATACCATTCACATCCGTTATCCACAATCCATTATGTTTTATTCCATTTAAGGAATTTTGACGCCTCCTTTTATTAATAATAGCATGATAGAACTTGGAGTTTTCATCTCCCTCAACCCCCCACTTCACCTTCAAAGTTTGGTACAAATCACGCTCACTGTTGATAGCCATTTGATTTAGTTTGGTAATGAGAGATCTCTTTTTAGTGGCAAGGCTTTGATCGTTATTATTCAATGACATCTGGTGGTCAATGCTAGCAATCTCTTTTGTAACAATGTCTCTGTTTCTATGTGTTTCCTTTGCTTTCTTCCATTCCTTAAATTCATTTCTCAACGTTTTGAGTTTGAGCTTGACCACGTTGAAGACGCCATCATTTATCTTTCCCATCGGGTTGTTCCAACTTTTATCAACAACATTATCAAAACCCTCAAAGTCGAGCCATGAATTAAAAAACTTGAAGGGAGTAGGACCAAAATCAAGCTTTTGAATAAAGAGTAACAAAGGCCGATGACCTGAAAGAATATCATCCAGCGCTTCCAATTTTAAATCATGAATTTTATCAAGAATCTCATGATTAACAAGAAAACGATCGAGTCTACTTGCTTTGGCACCATCAGTGGAAATTCTTGTATATTTATGACGTCCAAGGGGCATATCAATCAATTCGACCCTTTCAATGAAGCTATTAAAATTCACGGCATTTACCTTTGAAAAACTCGTGCCCATACGATCATCCGGACGCCGCACCGAGTTAAAGTCCCCACACATAATGTAATTCCCACGATTTGCTTCCATGAATCTACTAATCTTGTCCCATAACTCCACTTTTTCATTCTCCGACTGAGAAGCATATATATATTTACCATATAACAATCCAAATCATGATTAATCCATTTTCCACTCACAATGATACATTGTCGAAAAGAAAAGTATCTAACTTAGAAAAGACACTAGGATCCCAAACAGACAGAATACCACCAGAATGTCCATCGGCAAGTAACTCAACAAAATCAAAGCCAAAGTTTCCCCATAGACTTTTGACTCTAGCCAAGTCACTTTTAGACATAAAAGTTTCCTGGATAGTAAGAAAATTAACCCGATGTTTATTTAAAATGACACGCAGTTTAGATCTTTTATTCAAACACCCAGTCCCACACATGTTAATAGATAATATATTCATTGATAACCATCCATTTCGCTCACCAGATGAACCTGTTTAATTCTCATCCTCAGTAGGTGTTGGGAGAAATCCAACGAACCGATTTCTAGAGCGGAACCACGAATCAAGAACTACTCCAACAAGACCTCGGCAAAGGGTTATGATCCCTTAATGCCGAGTGGCACCAACACACACGAGATATTTTACACTCAAACGTTTATTAAACGTGAGCAAGAAAAGAAGGTACAAATAAAACATCACCCCCTCATCCCTATTTACAGAGAATGAGGGGGGAGAAACCTAATCCTTGGTGAACAAGGATTCTACAATTGAGGAGGTTAGGAACTTTCCTAATACATGACTAACCTCCTTAAGTTTGAGCTAAACTACAACTAGCCCCTAAACTTATATCCTAACTATTACACACTAATATTCTAACAATTTCCACCTTAGTGGTAATAGTTAGCCTTCTCCGATACGCAGAAGCTTCAACCAGTGCTGGAACCTCGGACCGAGGACCGCCTTCGTCAAGGCACCAGTAGCAATACCCGCTACTAACCTTAGCTCAAATCCTAACTCTATCGAGAGTCCCTTTAGCCATGTATCCTCCTTCAATTCTCCAGTAAGTGTCATATACTCCGCTTTAGTTGTTAACAAAGCCATCATGTGCCGCAACATAGCTTCCAAGCTCACCGCACATTCCTGTATCATCAACCCGTACATTGTGATTGATCTACGCATGGCGTAGTCATAATCCACAAAATCCTGTACGTCCATCTGTAATCCACGATCAAACCTATCTAACATTCCCACATCCGTTGATGCTATGTCAGGTCTCGTGCAGACCACTTGATACTTATGACTTCCAACTGCATATATACATGACCCCTTACTCTTCTTTTCTTCATCACGATTCCCTGATAGACCATCCTCTAACGACAGTGTAGAGTGTCCCCCCAACAATATCCGAACCGACATCCCGTTGGAAAACCTGAATCGTGACACCCTCAGAGTATTACCACTCTAAGTCCTGAAGATCTTCATACCAAGTATAATTTCCTTTGCTTGATCTAGCAAACCCTTGATAACCCAGATCTCAGCCTTGCTTTCACAAGTAAACCCCATATAATCTATATAGAGGAATAGATATATGAACATACCTGGTGCATACTTTCAGTAATATATTTTATTGTCGTCACTGCTTCGCCTGAAACCGTTGTAGAGCAAACACATAATAGGTCGAGTATCCATATCTTCTTTCATTACAGCCATCCACTTGGAAATTACCTCACAAGCAACTGTATCCCTGAAAGTCAATGACTCATGTGTATATTCTTCTACCACTACAGCAACTCCTAAAACAGCCATATTACTGTCACCTCTATACCTTTCAGCAGCATTACCCTTTGCACCTTCTTGACCAGGTACTCCGGTTTTCATAATGTCTGCCCCGATCTTTGCACCAAGGTGTACCTTTTCCTGCTCATTTTCCAAGCAGTCCGTGTTTGTCTTCCCTTCAAGTTGTTTAACCTCCAACTTTCTTTGAGCCACTACAGCATGATCGTTACTCTCCTGAATTACCTCAGCTTCATGATTTCCCTGACCTCCCTGCAGTTCCACCTCAAACCAAACACACTTTTGAACATGTACTCCATGGACCCTTGTTTTAACAACAAGACCAAGTTGCTTGAACCCAACTTGTTTTGAACCTCCATGTTTTTGTACAATATTCCCACTGGGCTTTTCGATGTTTAACCTAGTATTCATACTAGCCATTCTTCCTTAACATTGTTACAAACCTTGTTAAGTTGCTTTTTAACCAACTTTACCAACAAGACTCACAAGCCGTGTGTTAAACCCGCCTTTTTTGTAATTATTGATCTACTAACCTTTAGAGAAACCCTAAAGCTTCGATCTTTCCACCTCAAGTCTACAACCTTGATATACCTTGTACTTCAAGTAATCACTTTTCTTGAATCCCAAGACAAAGCTAAACCTTACTTGTCTTCCAAGAACCACCAAGACTTGAATTCCAAGAAACCGAAAAACTTGAAATTGAAACTTCTTGCAAAACCTTGTCACCTTCGAAGCTCAAAACCGAAACTTCAAGAACCTTGTGACAAAAGAAATCGATTTCCTATAACCCTAGGATAATCGATTCACCTCCTTGCAAGACAACTTCAATAACCTTGTTGCCCAAGTAATCTTGACTCGAAAACCTAGAAACCTTGAACCGTGTAATCCACACAACTATAGCCAAACAATAACCGAAAACGACAAAGAACACAATAACCAAACCAGAAAATTCGACAACCTATATCTCTTTCCTGGAAGCTCCGATGCAAGATCCCTCCAGTGAGATCCTAGATCTATGTGTCTTCAACCTACGGTTCGAATTTCGTAGAAATCCAACGGTTAACGAACCCGCAGCGCCAATTTTTCCACGACTGCGCAGTAATCGACGAACCAAACCCGGTTCACTCGTTTCTTTTGTTTCGGCTCTATCCACGTTGTGTGATTCGTTCTTCTCGAACTAGGCTCCGATACCAATTGTTGGGAGAAATCCAACGAACCGATTTCTAGAGCGGAACCACGAATCAATAACTACTCTAACAAGACCTCGGCAAAGGGTTATGATCCCTTAATGCCGAGTGGCACCAACACACACGAGATATTTTACACTCAAACGTTTATTAAACGTGAGCAAGAAAAGAAGGTACAAATAAAACATCACCCCCTCATCCCTATTTACAGAGAATGAGGGGGGAGAAACTTAATCTTTGGTGAACAAGGATTCTACAATTGAGGAGGTTAGGAACTTTCCTAATACATGACTAACCTCCTTAAGTTTGAGCTACACTACAACTAGCCCCTAAACTTATATCCTAACTATTACACACTAATATTTGAACAATAGGAATTTTGAAGCCCATGTTCACCCCTATCTCCAGAATTTCCTTTGGGTCCAAAGGCAAATAGCTATATTTATAAATGAACAGAATAATCCATTGTATAAAATGAATTTCTTTTTCATTTTGAAATCTTTTAAATATATAAAATGAATTGATTTTAACATAATATTTATAAATGAACAGAATAATCCATTGTATATACAAAGTTTTACAGAAGGAGATGATGCATTGAAGCTTCATCATATTGTCCACTGTTCTCTTGATGTTGTTGATGAAAGAGGTACTTTTTATATTAAAATGTTTAAAAGATGTTAAATTTTGGATTTTTATCATGTTTTCTAAATTGGGTTTTTTTATATTTAGGATTTGATAATGCTAATGTTAAAAATGTCTAACCTTTTGGGGATCACGAAATGTTATCGAAAATGTGAAATTTTGGATTTTTATGTAAATTGGGTCTTTTTCTTTTAAGGATTTGATAATGTAAATGTTATAGATTTTTAAGATTGTTTCTAGTTGTAGGGATGGCGATGGGTTGGGTTGGGTTCGGGGAGGGTTTTAGTATATCCATACCTGTAGCAATTCCGATGGGTTCCCGTTTAGTATTACCCGTTGTTTTTTTGGTTTTTAGCTGTATTGGTATGTTCAATGGGTTTTTTTTTTTAAGATTTGATTTGATAATGTTAATGTTAAGGATACAAAACTGTTTTCAGATGATATTGATGTTGGGGTTTGTGAATATTTAGAAAAAAGGTAACATTTTTTGGTATATTAGGAATTTGAGTTAAAATGAAACAATCGTGGTCAGAAAGATAGTTTTATCTTTTATGGGCTTATGTATGATTGTATGGTATAATTAGAGATGACTGACAACGTTGCTTATCTAGTTGCTGTTGATGCTTTGTAAATGTTGACTAGTTGCTCTTTGCATCACCATACAACCGAGTGTCGTGTCATTTTATCTTGATGCCAAAATGATCATGTGATGTATTGCCCTATTGCTATCAACATGATCTGCAAGGGGATGTTTTGGCTTTTTTATGGAATCAATGTTATCTATAAAATTTGAGATACAGAACACCGAAATAAAAACAACGAATGCCTCAAATGTATTAAGATATATGAATAAGCTCGAAATGCGGAACTATAGGTTTTACAGAACAAGGCCACATCTTAATAGAATAATATGTTTCAAAACTGTAAGTTGAAAAGCAGACAACAAATACTTTGCAAAAGTATTGAGGGAAAAAAAAAAAAAAAAAAAAAAAAAAAAAAAAAAGTACCGTCGCATGATGCTTTTTAAAGTATGCATTGTCATTTGTAACTTATAAACAAGATGAGCAACGCCTTGGTTCAGCACTGAGTCATTTGTTTAAGCTATTACCTTAACCTTCTTAGTAATAGAGATTGTGTTAGAACCTTTGTAAGAGTCTTCCATCTATCTTGATTCCTAATTCTTTTGCGTTCGGAATATCATTTTTTTATTCTCATGACACCAGAGTATATCATTGGCTGTCCTCTCATTTTTGTCTTTTGCTAATCGCTATAATGTCTTGTCTAGCTTCTTCTTAAGTTTTGACTGTTTGCCATTCTGATTGATTTGCCTACATTGTGCTGTTACAATTTTTATTACAGTTGATTGGTTACAGTATTTTTCATACCCTCTAAGATGCATCCTTTTGCTATATTCAAGACTCTCATATTAGGATTCCTCGGGACAGTTATCTTTTAGTAACTCGTTGCCTGCCCAAGAGATCTGTCGACTGCTGTAGGGATGGTTCTGGAGTTCCTTTAGATGTTTCAAAATGTGTGAACCTTTATTCTTTGTTCGTACAGTTTGTCAGTTATATACTCGTTAAATCAAGGTATTTGACTTTGAAAATCACATGTGATTCTATCAGGTTAATATGTGACTCCTTTTTCTCCATAATTTATGTCATTCTGTGCTATTTGGATATTCTTTAGAATACTTTAGGATCCGTGGTCAAATGTTAATGAAATTCTCCTGAATCTTTTGCAGTGAACAACCCAAAGAAGTCTGGACCAATGCTTAATGAGACATTTCTTGGCCTTCTATATCCAACCGAAAATTACAAAGTGTGAGGATATTTCAGATTTATATTGTTCTAAGGAATTCAATCTAAGAATATCTGAGCTCCCTTACTTCTTTTTGGTCACTTTGCTCATGTACAAATGATCACACTCTTCATGAGCTACATGTAGATGTAGTTAACTCAGATTGCATGTTGTTGCAGGTATGGTTATCTAACTAACACAAAGGTAAAGTTTATACTAGTCACGACAGACCTTGACGTCCGTGATGCTGATGTAAGAAATGTGAGTACACATTCAACTCAGGAACTTTCTATCTGTTGTTCTTATGAGCATGCTGACTTATATTTCACATCAACTAGAAATGGTCTAAAATTCTCTTTTGCTCTTGGGTAGGGGGGATTTATTACCTAGACAGCGTTGCACTAGTATATCTTTATATTTAAATGGCAAGTGAACACATAGGCACATGTCTCCAAAGTTATATTGGCAATTTTGGCTAGCAGTACAGGTCATCGGGGTTGTTCCTTGTGGGTCGTTTCCTCTAAAAATTGCCTAATTGCCTTTTGGATCTAATACTGAAAACGTAAATATTTTACAAAATTGTAATAAATGAATAGATAGTTATTTTGGAAATTGCGTTAATTCATTGGGTAAAAAGGTCAAAAGAAATTATTTAAAAAGCAGCGGGTCAATCCAATTGACCCTTTTTTAAAAGAGCTTGTTTTTTTCCCGGAACCGGTTTTAATCACGCAACCAACCCATATATTTCCACCTCTGTTCCAAAAAGAATCGACTTTACAATTTAAATATCTTAGAGCTCAATTTGTATCGTTGAGCCAAAGCCACTTGCCTAACAAGTGTTTAACACGATGACCATTATGATTGCTTTAACTTTTGACCAGCTTGGGACAAAAAGGATGTTTACTGAAATTATGATGGTTAAAATTACATATTTGGTTGTATAAAAGTGATAAAAATTTACAGCAAATCTAATTTCTTATACGTAAAAATAGGAAAATATACTTTGTGCAACTATTACAGCGACATGAAGTTTCATTACCGTTCTCACTTTTTATCCACAATAGAACCACACATACTATTTAGAAAAGCATCAATCAGGTGTTGTTTCCCAGTTATTACTTTTATTTGGGACGATATACTTATACAGGTGTAGACTCTAGAGTGTCGGCAGAACCAGTTGAAATTGCTATGATTGCAAAATCATTCCAGCATTTCATGACAACTTATACAAAAATGATCTAAATGATAAATTGTACCAGTTACTCTTTTTCCGGCCATTTATGCTAGATTCGATGGGCTGATATTTTTGTGTTGTGGGATGCAAACAGTTTTTCAGGAGGTTCCATTCTGCATATCTAGACGCTGTCTCGAACCCATTTCATGTACCTGGTAAAAAGATAACCTCCAAGACGTTTGCTGAGAGGGTCAGTACTATTGTTAAGTCGGTTAGCTTCCATACAACTGGATGAAAGGCTTCATCTTTACAAAATTTGAACGTGTTCTGTTTCAAGATCATTGTATATCTATACGCATCAAGTATGGCTTCAATTGTTCTTGTGCTGGTTAATGTAGCTTGACTTTTGAGTTTTGAATTTTCTTTAGAATTTTATATGTGTATTGGTTCTCTATATAAGATGATATATGCTTTTCCTGTTCTTTATTGAAGCTTAATTCCAGCTCCTAACTGAAACTCGCAGTGTCTTGTTTCATTATACTAAAATCGACATCTGGTAATGTCTGTGTTCCACGAAATCTAAATTATTTCCTTCTCGAGTACTTAACGAGATTATTACGATATCGACTAGTCAACTACTCATAAGTCATACCTTAGGATGTAAATCACATGGAAGTTTTCAACTGATTTCAGGTAAATTCGAACCATTTTGCAGCTTATTTTAGGCATACCAAAATCAAACCATTTAGAATACATAATGTACCAGTTTGACCCGTCACTTCGAAGTTCTGGGTTTCAATTGAATAAGAATATTCGACCATAAGAAAGCATGCACCATAGTTTATAGAAGCTTAATGAACACAAATTTTGTTGCATCCCAAAAGAAATAAACAATTAACGAGTTCATTCAGATTTTAGTAATCATTGGCACCGCAGTTGCTATATTGTTTTTGGAAATCTGCAACTGCATTAGCAACATCACGTTTCTCGTCAAGATTCAGTTCTGAAGCCTTCATTATGTATGGTTTTGTTCTCTCCTTCATGACTCCATCACTGGAAGGTGTTCGCTTAGTAACGTTGTTGGTTTTACATATTTCTGCAATTAGAATTAGAATCAACAAGACAAATTAGGGGAATTTCAATCGCATAAGACAATTCCTCATATTACAGAGATAAGAATATGCGAATAAAAGTGAACAGGACCGTAAGCATTGTTTAATATCAGAATGAACCACCTTTTACACCAACGTATTTGACTTTTGTAAAAGAGTTATAGCGTGATTTCCCTTTTGGCACATGAAAATTCCAACGCTTAGACAAAGTATATACTAGTTTTACACACACGATTAATGGTATCCAAACATTTTAAACACCCGTAATTGTTACCAGTTCATGATGAAAAGAGTTGCACACAGCAGGTACATACCGTAAACGTGATGCATTTTACACTCAAATATATGAGAAAAAAGTAAGCAATGGGTTCAAATACCATACACGGGATTTAAAAATGATGAAACTGAAGCAGAAGCGAATGTCATAGATCAAGCATAAGTGATTCCGCATTTAATAATTTAGAACTAGTAAGACGTTCATAGTACTTGTGCGTTTTTTCGGTCACATACTCAAAAAGTAAAGTAACTCCCAATACCGTCTTCCACGGGTTATGGATCCCAATACCGTCTTCCACGGTGTATGGGGGAGGTTGAGATGTAGACAACCATACCCCTATCTAAGGTAGAGAGGCTGCTTCCGGTTCTACCTAAGGTAGAAAGGACCTCCGGCCTTTTGTAGGGAGTGAGGATCGAACCCTTGACCTCTAGGTTAAGAGGCAAGGGGTTTTCCAACTGATCCAACCCTACTTAGGTTTATTTATCATATATGCTTAAGCACATAATCATATCATGTACATGTACACCATTTTCGTATAATTTCTAAGCAAATCACGTATTACAAATCATCAATAACCGTCGGTGATGATCAACATCGTAGCTGTTGATGCATAATCTGGCGCGGACTTATTCAACGACTCTCCTTGGGCCGTTAGTCGTCTTCATAAGCCCTGAGTAGACCTGTACAACAAAGAGAACCCGTTAGGAGTGGACCCGAGGCCGTAGCCCCGGGATCCACCTCCGACGGTCAAGTTAGTATGTGATGCGCGGAGCATATATGAGAATTAGGTTTAGGATAACCTGTTGTGTTCTATTGTATTCTCTGGTGAATGGAACCCCAGCCCTATATTTATAAGGCATGGATTAGGGTTTATGCGTAGAGTGGGCTGCTGGCTACCCGGGCCTGACCCATTCCTGGCCCAGTCCGGACCATACGTTCACAGTTTAGGCGTAGAGTGGGCCGCTGGCTACCCGGGCCTGACCCATTCCTGGCCCAGTCCGGACCATACGTCCACAGTAGCCGCCAAATTGTTTCTCTTTCCATCCTCTCATCTCAAATAACCATCAGTAACTTAGTCAGTTCTTAGTGTTACTGAAAATTCACAATGTGCAGCAAATTAGACAAAAGATAACAAGTACAAGTTATACAATTTAGTCACTATGTATATGGTTGACATTCCACTATAAGCAACAAATTGTCCTACGTGTTACATTAATAGCTTTGTAAACTACAGCAAACAACAAAAATCATTTGAAGGACCTCTTCTGAGCTTTTGCATCGAGCAGCCCAGCCTTTACTGATGAAGCAAAAAACAACCCAATAGTCTTAAGTGAACAAATTACACTGACAAACAAAAAATAACCCATGTACCTGACAATTAACCTTAACAGAAAACTGATCGATAGAATGAAATTCCAGGAAAAAAAATTTGGACCATTTCTCGATTTGTGCGTGTCATCCTTGCGCAGGGGCCATGCTAATCTAAACATCTGATTGTTTCTTTATTGGGCCGATGTGGGATTGCAACAAAGGTTTATGATGCATATTAGTTATAGTTTATGTTACAATAGTACTTGTCTATCTTTTTCTTGCAAAAATATACGTCTTATATAATCTCAATCTGTTAAACAGTGTTTAAGTAAGACAACCTTATGAGCGCCGTACTTGAAGTGTTACTTAACATCTAAATAAAGTTGTTTGATCAAATCCGTTTTGAATTTTGGGGGTGTTACTTTGTCTTCTTAGTTTTACATCTAGAAGCAGAAGTATATAAACCATTTTCGACAAAACTTATGCCCTACTTGGCTACTTATACAACAAGTTGGCTTGTATATGCTCTAAATGTGACAGTAATGGCTCATTCGTGTAACAAGTAGGATGTCGAATTGAGATCATATATAAACAACTAACTTTACTAGTGGAAATAAGTTGGGTTACGCTCATCCAAAAACACCGTGATAACTTACTTTATATAAGCGTTTTCTTATGACAGACTCTCAAACTATTATTCACCATGTGTATTATATGAAATGCTTAATAAACTACGGCAAATACCAAAAATCATTCTGACTTTCTGAGCTTGCGAATCAAACAGCGTAACCTAATTGAACATAACAAGCTAATAAACAGAAAACAACCCAAGTATCTGACAACTAACCTTAACAAAAATAATAATAATAATAATAATAATAATAATAATAATAATAATAATAATAATAATAATAATAATAATAATAATAATAATAAGGTGTGATTTTGTTCATAAAATTTAGATGTAACTCTAACGAACCTAAAAAGAAAGAGTTGCCAACCCATTTCTTGTTTAGTGCTATCCCACATTGCTCATAAGTGTAAACGAGAAGATGTATTTAAGATGTGAGACTAATAGTTTTACCAAATGTGTATTTGACTAGGGTCTCAAAAAATTTGTCAATTCATTTGAGTCCTAGCTAAACTACATATTTTTGTAATTTTTTTTTTTTTTTTTTTCGATTTTGTAACTTTTTCTTATTACTTCGTAGAGTATAAGTAGCAAATTTAGTTATATGCACTCTTGATATTGCTCTTGTAGCTGCAAAGCAAACTCTTGTAATTGTATGGAAATTGCTGATAACTCAGAGATGCATATTATCAATTGCTCGATTAAATTTTGAACAAATTTATGTTTCTTCTATTTCACCTTATTATTTCTCGACAAAATTACAAGGATGGTCCATGTGGTTTACACGAATTGCAAGTTTAGTCCCTAAGTCAAAATAAGTACACCAGACATCCCTAATTTTGAAACCTGTCACCCTTTTAGTCCCTAATTTGGATGGACCGTTAGTTTAACCGTTAAGTTATTTGCACCGGTAGTCCTTCATTAATATTTTTTACACCATTAGTCCTCATTTTCTAAAAAAGTCCTCATTTTTTGCACCGTTAGTCGCTCCGTTAATATTTTGCACTGTTGTCAATATTTTTACGTTTTCGTCTATTTTTTACGTTCTCGTCCATTTTTTTATCGTTTTTGTCAATTTATTACGTTTTTGTCAATCATTTTACGTTTTCGTCCATTTTTTACGTTCTCGTCCGTTCTTTTAACGTTTTCGTTCATTTGTTTACGTTTTTGTCAATGTTTTTACATTTTCGTTCATTTTTTTACGTTCTCGTCCGGTTTTTAATGTTTTCATCCATTTTTTATGTTTTCGTCCGCTTTTTTACGTTTTCGTCTGTTTTCTTATGTTTTTAAACGTTTTCGACCATTTTTTTTTTTACGTTTTTGCTTGTTTTTTTGTGATTAGGTAAATATTATAAAAGAAAACTTGACATTTGATAAAAATATTTCTGTATCGATTATAAATCACGATTTTGTCCCCTTTATGCTCCGAATCATCAAAAGTGTAAAACACGAAAGTTGTCCGGAAAGATGTTTTGCATCAAGACTCGTGAGATTTTAACCTAAAAAATGCAAAACAAGGGCTGTTTACTACCAAAACTTAAGCCATTTTCGTTCGTTATCATTCGTTAGGTATATATCAAATCGGGCTCACCGGCTAGTGTATATGTCTTAGAGGAGAAAACTATATGAATATCTTTACATTTTCGTCCGTTTTTCTCACGTTTTAATATGTTTTTGTCCATTTTTACATGTTTCGTCAGTTTTTTTCACATTTTCATACATTTTAATCCGTTTTTATCTTGTCCGTTTTTTTCAAATAAGTTTGATGATTTACACAAGTACAAAAATTTACAAGAGTTTATAAGTTTATAAGTTATGAATTTGGTAAAAAAAATGGCTTAAGTTTTGGTAGTAGAGAACCCTTGTTTTGCATTTTCTGGTTAAAATCACGCGAGTTTTGATGTAAAACATCATTCCGGACAACTTTCGTGTTTTACACTTTTGATGATTCAGACAAGAAATGGGTCAAAATCGTGATTTAAAATTGACACATAAACATTTTTCTCAAATGTCAAATTTTCTTTTAGTGTACTTACCTAAAACCTAATCACAAAAAAATGAGCGAAAACGTAAAAAAATCGAAAACAGATAAAAACATAAAAAAACGGACGAAAATGTAATAAAATGGATAAAACATAAGAAAACACACGAAAACATAAAAAAGAGGACGAAAACATAAAAAATGGATGAAAACGTTAAAAAACGGCGAGAACGTAAAAAAATGAACGAAAATGTAAAAACATTGACAAAAACGTAAAAAAAATGAACGAAAACGTTAAAAGAACGGACGAGAACGTAAAAAATGGACGAAAACGTAAAATGATTGACAAAAACATAAAAAAAATGACAAAAACGTTAAAAAAATGGACGAGAACGTAAAAAATAGGCGAAAACGTAAAAAAATTGACAAAAGTGCAAAATATTAACGGAGTGACTAACGGTGCAAAAAACAAGGACTTTTTTAGAAAATGAGGACTAACGGTGCAAAAAATATTAACGAAGGACTAACGGTGCAAATAACTTAATGGATAAACTAACGGCCCATCCAAATTAGGGACTAAAAGGGAGACAGGTTTTAAAATTAGGGATGTCTGGTGTACTTATTTTGACTTAGGGACTAAACTTGCAATCCGTGAAAACCACATGGACCATCCGTGTAATTTTGTCTCATTTCTCTTACTTTTATTTATGAGAGTTGATATGAGCGTGGCAATAACTGATGTGCACATCACAAAATCACATTAGTAGTGAATGCACATGAAACAACACCATATATACATATTTATGATGTACATATCACCTCCATTTATCTATTTATCTACATGATTACTGAATCACAAACCATTATACCACACTAAAAAAAGCACAACGCCTAAATAGTCAACACGTTAAACTAAAGTGATTTACCTTGAAAATACATATACGTGCCCAAAACACCTAGCACTCCATTCAGAAAAAAATGATTATGTCGCTTCTTTTTTTTCTTTTTTTTTTTTTTTTTTTTGCTCCATTATTGGTTTCTCGTTGTTTGCTGTACAATCATATTCAGAATGATGTGATCGATGTTGAATCTGTTTTTTTACACCTTTCGGTGTTTACAAGAATGAATAACATCAATCAAGTTTTCATTTTTTACTTTTTTTTAATGTGTAATAATGTTGAATTTATTTTTTATTCGTTAATCTATTTATACAAATATAAAGTAGATGCAATAGTAGCATTCAACGTTTATTTACATAATTACTAAATTAAAAGCTATCACACTACACTAAAAAAAGAACGGTAATAGTGACAAAATTTGTGTTGATTCGGATAGTTCTCTTTATTATTTTCTAATTGGTGGTCACCAAAAGTAGATGCTATTGTTATTTACTAAACGATTAACTGTGCGTAATAACAGAATTTTATAGCGACATATAGTTTTAGTGATAAAAAATAGTTTATGAGTTATAAACAAAAAATAATAAAAGTTTAAAGATTTGGGGATTACACATAATGTTTTGAAACCCGGGTGTTTCAACCGGATAACCCTTTCGGTCGAAAAACGGGTCAATTTAAATAGGGTCAACCTGACAAGTTGCGTCGAAAAAACGGGTCAAGTTAAACCGAGTCAACCTGCCGGGTTTGAAGTGTCCCGGGTCAACCTGCCGGGTTTGAAGCGTCCCGATTCAACCCGGTTTTCGATGTGTATTAATAGTGTCTTTTTGAACATATGTTTCAACATTTCCTTTTTTAGTTTCAATATTTACTTTATTGTGATGTTTTAAGTTTTTTTTCTTACTTAATATAAAATTTCAAAATTCCACATATTCACTTTTTCATATTGACCATTTTTACTTTTTCATATTGACTATTTTGCATATGTAGTATAGATAAGGAATGAAGATGAATTTGTATTTATGCCAAACACAATCATAAATTTTATGTCAGACCCATTTACTAAGAAAAGACAATTTTGATTATAAATTTTATATGTTCGATCGTTTCACTTTTCTCATTATTTTTTTTTTTTCCTCATTTGATCCTAACTCGCAAACGGGATGTTAACATACAACATAGATAATCAGTTCCTACTAACAAACAAAACGTATTTAAAAGATTGCTCATTCCAATTAAAGAAATAACAATCATTTTGTGGTCAACTTGTTGAACCTAAAGTATATAAACCAACTACGGAAGTACAACACAAAAGTTTGTAGAAATAACCATTTTAAGAATACACGACATGAGTTTCAACTTGCAACAACATTTCAAGAAGCTAAAAACGTAATGTCACATCAAACCAAAACGATCCAAATCAATAGTCATCATCATCCTCTTCGGCTATATGTTTAGCAAGTTCTTGCTCCTGTTGTTGTCTCTCTCTCCTCTTCTCGGCACTTTCTTTCTCCTTGTGAGAGTTTGGTGGAAACCGAAGTGCACGAACCGCCTCATTATGCATATTCAAACAGAAAGCAATTCTAGAGTTGAAAGCCATTTGAGGTTCGTTTGTTGAATAAATGTCACCTGTTTCCTTTGATAACATCCATCCATTTGCATGATCTATTGTGGCATCAATGGCACCATCACGGATGGCTTTGGAGACGATGCTTTCTGCATCAGCAACAGGGTTAGGGGAGTCCAATCTGAGCTTTGTTGCCACATCAGCGAGTGAAATACGGGAGTAGGAAATGCTGATGTTGCGGAGACCGGTTCTTATCACGTTGTGGCGAAGTCTCACGATTAAGTTGTTGGTTCGGTCGGTGCTGAAAGTGGAAGAGAACTTTTCTGCAGTGGTCTTAAACAGCTCCAGATCTCCGATTCTAACAGCCTGAAAACGCAAGAGAAAATTTATATATGTGTGAAGTCTAACGACCAGTATGAAGCCTATAGAAGTTTTGGTTTGTTTTAAGACAGTTTGTGTCAGATTGACAAGGAACTCATGTTATCCACATTCTTTAGTGTGTAAAATTTGAGTGACTGCGCATGATTACATAAACCATATTGCTACAAAACCTAAATTTTGAACAAGACAACAAAACAATTTACATGCTTGTATGTATTACAAACAAACTCTAGGTGGACCTTCGACCCGTTTACATTTTAGCTTAACATTTTTAGTTTAACCCATTCGACCCGTTAAAGACAAACAAAGCCTACACCGACCCATTTATAAGTATATGTCTCAAATTTTCTACCCCTATATCAACTTCTTTCATCCTCCAATTCGCAGGTCAGGTCTTAATTTTTCTATCACCGTTTGATTATGGACCCAAACAAAAAGCAGGAACATCCTAAATGAAAGGTCATAAGAGATCACCATCTGAAGTCAAGACCTGTTTGGAATCTTGAAAACTAGTAGCATACTAGCATCTGGCTTTAATCACCTACAACATTTTCCTCGTTACACCATTTACAATTCACCCCATATCAAGTCACTGGGACTTGAACTGATCTCTCACTTTGCTTCTCAAACCTAGAAGTCGCGATTCAACCCATTTATGTGAATGTGGTTTGATGTTGGTTTTACTTTATTGCTAATGTGTTAAAAGGTGAGATTCTAAAACTTAAGTCGAAGGGAAAGCTCAAACAGGCTGAGTGAATTTAAAAAATGAACCCAATACATAAGGAGAAGGATTCTCTAAAGTTATTTTTACAACTTTAGTGAAGTTAGGGGGATGTGAGCCATTGGATTTGATCCAATGGCTCAAATCAAAAGAAGATTTTTTGATATTGGATCAAATCCAATGGCTCACACATGTCCAACTTCACTAAAGTTGTAAAAACAACTTTAGAGAATCGTTCTCCAATACATAATCAATTGCCTATAACCTGCTACATTCATTACTTAGAAAAGACTGAACCTATTTAGAATCATACATAATATAATAACAATATTATAAATATTTATAAATAAATTAATTGTAGCGGGGTGAAAATAATCCAAAAGTTAAATCCTATTTTTTCTAGGGTAGTTGACCCATCACCCGACCTACCCGCTTAGCCATCTATACAGAAACCAAACAAGAACTACTAATAATGGTACAAGGACGCACAAGTAAATAAATAGTAGCACTTTATATCCAAGAAGAGATTTGAAGATGATTTAACTCACATTGGTAAGTTCAAAGTAGGGCCTTAAGGCCTTCTCCATGCCTTTCTGCATAAAGACGGTTCGCTCAGGAATTTCTCCGAGAAGTAGACGAACAATAATAGCCCACTTGTTGCATTGAACCCTGAAACCAAGAGCAGCAATGGGGGCTTTTCGAGCAGCTTGGAGAAGGGACTCCTTTGCATCAGTGTATTCTAGCTGAATCGTCCTAATCTTCCCAAGGTAAAAAAGGTATCGGCAGAACTGAAATAGCAAAAAATGGACAAAAGCAAATGAGGAAATGTTAAATTAACAAAGCACTCCAGCTGAATTCCACACAATATCTCAATAATAACCATAAATGAGAAGGAAATCTCTACAAATAATATTGCATTAAGTATACCCTTTGGTTGATGAGAGTATGGGACAAACTTGGTACCATTTGGTCTATGTTTTTGTTCATATAATTGTTTAGTAAACACTATAGGAGGAGGTATGCATTAAGAAGTGAAGTTGAGCCACTTCCAGCCCATTTGACCCATCCAACCTATTTGACGTGTTCCTAGTTTATTTTTATTTCAAGTGCGAGATAAACACAACCAACCGACCCATTTACAAGTAAACAGGTCTAATGACTCAGTTACGTGTCTAGTTGTTGATTTGTAAAAGAACTGAAGAGCATTTATACTGATCTCGTGAGTCGTAAATCAGATGATACATATATTGCCTAAACCACTTTACAATGTTATATTAGTAAAAAGAATATATTGGGGGACGCTAATAATGACAACTAATGAACATTTCTATTCATACGGTTAGCCGGCTACTAAGGTGCTCTTTAGTTTGTAAACAGGTTTAGTAACGGATTTAGGTTTGAATGAAATGTAGGAGAAAGCATAGCTGTAAGAGCTATTACCGTTTAAAAAACTTGTTTGTTTTGTAATATTTTAATTGGTATTTGGATCGGGTTTAATTAGAGACATATAGAGAGAAAAACAGCAGAGGGACCCACCTTAAACTAACAAAACCCATCAAACCTACCATAATGGGTGGGTTTGTAAAAATTCTCATTTGACTTACAAAACCTACTGCATCAAACAAACACAATGTATCATATCAAACCCATGACCTCATAGCAAGACCCTCAAAACAACACACTCTAAAAAACCATGCTACAGGCTTACAACAACACCACAAGAATTTGAAATTTCAACCATGACTGTTATTCCATTACTTAAGATTTATTCTCGGAAAAGATAACCAATTCAAAGTGTGAATTAATTACTTGTCTACTGAGAAACAGCAAATCACAAATAACTCCAGTACTGATCCATTAATTTCAGAGCAATCAACAGTGGAGAAAGGAGACTAATCAGAGAATTGGAAATATAGACAATGCAAGTAATGTATCACAAGCATCCTAACATACTCTCATATCTAAGACATTCAAAGAACTGCTTAATGTATATTGAGATAAGGAACTACCTGCTGATTAGAATGAGCTTCAAAACGTGGTGCCTTGGATCTCAGTTTCTCTGCTTGATCATACAAATTGTAATGGAGGTAATTTCGAAGTAGCAGGTTAAGAAGTGTTTCCTGCATATCACACCAGTCACATTTAATAAACACCTGTAGCAACTTGCTAGAGGTACCAACTTAGACTCATACACTTATGAACGGGTCGATTCGAGTTATTTTACATCTCTAGCAGGCCAAACAGGTAAAACTTTAGAAAAATAGCTTAAAAGATAACATGTTACAAAACGTACAATTACCTCATAATCATTTTCTAAAAACATGATTATTATCAAGATAATACAACTCTCTATAACCATTTTTTAAACATGCATTAAAAAAGCATTATATAAATGTGAATAAATAAGTGTGGAATCAGCATGAAGCGTGCAAAAAGTTTAGCTGTTTTGACTCAATGCCCAAGCTACCCACCCCACCCATTATGCCACCTCAACTACCCAGCTACAAAACTTAGAAACAAACCTGCCCCAACTCATCATGACGCAATGTAGCAACCCGGTGCAAAGCAAGAAGATCACTGCATGAAAATATGAGTTATTTAATCAGGCCAGGGTATAGACATACATATCTGATTACATACTACTAGAGACTCATCTGTTCCTGTCTCCTATACTTCTTGAAGAAATTAACATATACCTACTGCAGACAGAAAAAAGAAGGAAAAACTTTGTCACCTACCCTCGAATCTCGGAGAGACTGTCAGTATGTTCATAGCTAAGAGAGTAATAGAAATAAAGTTTGGATGCCAGAACATCAACAGTTCTCTTGTTCAAGTTTTTCAAACGGGCAATGCTTGCTGAGGAACACGCCTTAGCCTGCATAATATATGGCAAGAATGAGGTGACTTGACCAAGATCATAAACTTCACCTAAGAGCTTGCAATCACAAATCGAACACATCAATAATGCTCACCTCACTGTATTTTTTCTGATCAATCAAGAATATCAGCACAAGCAAGTAGCAATAGATCTCGAGTTCTGGGGAATGCTTTGAAGTAGCTTGAGTTGCAGATGAGGGAGCATCAACTTCCATATCATGTGCATCATCCTTCACAAAACATAGAAGCATGTAAATCTCATAGTTGATCACATTCTATTAATCTATCCAGAACAGCAACTCATAACTTTAAAGTATTGAACTTCCTAGCCTCATAGATGATATGAATAAGAGACCATTCATATGAAGCAAAACTATAATAAGCCCACGCTTGTCACTATGACCATCAAAGGTATGTCAGTCACAAAATGAAATGCACAAGCAGAAAGAATGAACACTGCTTATTTTATAGGAAAGAATGGTGAGTAAGCTAATTGAGCCATGTGCATTATATCTCTAGCGTAAGAAAGGCAGCTGAAACCCATTAAGGCATTATGCATGTTCCTAAGCTTTCGGCTGTATGATGTTTAAGCAATGATCTGATATTATTCGGCATCACTAGTTTGCGTTCTCTGTGAGGCTATATGAAGAAAACAAGAGTCTTTTGTAATAAAAAAGACTATATTGCAGATCTAGCACATCTTAAGTTTGTGTTCAGAAAGTAGCGCAACAAGTATTTATTCTTGGTACATCATGCAGTAATCACTGTTTAATGTTTGGTTAGTTGAGTTATGAGTTGTGACAGCAATTTTTCTAAAGTCTTGATCGTTTTCTTTTTCTTGCTTCCTGCTATGACCACCAAGAAGGCCATGAGGGGCCTTTTACTTCACAATATGTGGTTTATACGCTTGTATTTAGGCGGTGTTTGTCTAAGCAATTTTTTAATAAGTAGCTTAATGCTTACGGCTTACGATGAACAAGCTTATAAGCTCTTGCTAGGTGTTTGCATTTGCTTATGATAAATAAAAGGTGGAAGGAGCTTGCAATTCTAAATAAGACCCACAAAAAGGGAGCTTATTGAGTGCCCCCTAAATAAACCGATAAGCCTAAGTTTATAAGCTCATCAAAACACTAAGATGAGCTTATTTTTTTTTACTAAATAAGCTAATAAGCCCCAATAATGAATTAAAACAAGCACCCCCTTACCTCTAAGTCTCTAACTAACATCATCTTATGGTTTCCTTGTTTGCTACCTAAGACTAACATAGATACTCAAACTAAACGAAATTCCAGTAAGCATCAAAATTTACAAAGCCGAGATACAACATACCTTGGGAAGATATACCACTAAACGAGAATGAGCTTCTGATCCAGGTGTTAAAGCAAAACCAAGAAACGAAGAAACCACAGAAGCCTTTAACTTCCTCCTTAACGCAATCGTCGTCAACCTGAGCGCCCTCGAAATCCTCCGAACTTCACGAGCATAAGCTCCAGCCTCAATCAATCCAGCAATATCCTTCAAATCTGAAAGTCAATTTCACGTCATTTCCACAAACAAATGCTTATTTTTAATCCGAAACACCTAAATATAAATAACGCAAATACTTCCATCTAATCCTATTGTTTAACTACTCACACTCTTACAGCAACAATTGTACATAGCTAACACAGAGACCAAACCCCATTATAAATGAATCAGGATAAAATGTTGTATTTTTCTCTCTTTTGGTCTTACTGCATTTTATTTACATAATACGCAAAAAAGAAACACTATTTCTCAAAGTTCTTATTTATAAGCAGTTTATAAATGCTTATTTTTGGGCGTTATTTGTTTTCAACTTAATCCCATTTTTTACAGCTCGTTTTGAAACTTATGTACTTGTATTAGCTTATTATAAAACTCACCTTAACTGAAAAGTTTGAAAATAAGGGGGTGTTTGTTTAAGCTTATACGTGGGCTTATGAGCTTATCTGTGTTTCGGCTTATATTTCATAAGCCCAATTTTTTCGGCTTATTTTGAGACTTGTGGGCTTATATAAGTTTATTATGATATAATAAACTTATACTCGGGATAAGCCCATAAGTCTCAAAATAAGCCGAAAAATTGAGGCTTATGAAATATAAGCCGAAACAAAAATAAGCTCATAAGCCAACATATAAGGTTAAACAAACACCCCCCTAAGTCACATTCCTTCAACATCAATTTCAGTAGGGCTTAAAAAATTTAATATTTTTATAAAAAAAAAAAAAAAAAAAAAAAAAAAAAAATTACGCTGCAAAACTGAAGAAGGAGGAGGAGGAGGAGAAGTAGTTGTAACAGATTCTTCATTCTCTTTCATCTCAACATCTTCTGCAGTCATTTTTTTATTAATCTGTAAGGAAAAAAAAATGTAATTAAAATCGATTTTGATTGAGATGAAATTAATGTTGAATTAAGCTGCTTACCACAATCGATTCCCAATTTGATGTTTAAACAGTTTATTTTAAATTTGATTGAGTGATTATTAATATAAATAAATTTGGAGGAGGGAGGGTTTGTTTCTTTCTTTCTTTTGCCTCAAGTTAAGTCAGTCGTCTTTTTTGTTTTAGTTTCATATTCAGTCCTCCAATTATCTAAACTCGCCAATTTTATCCTTTTCTTCTCAACTATTCCCAAAATTATTTTTCAAAATGACATTTTTACTCTTAAATCTTAATTACTTATTTAGCTAACGATTTGAAAATACATTTAACTTTTTAATTTTTGTAGTTTCGGATGGTCATTTTTTATTTTTGCTATTAAAACACAAAGCTCTCAAATTTTGACATTTGTGTGTATTTTGTGACCATTTTACCTTTATTTTTTTCAATTTTAAAAGATAAAATGATCATTTTACATATATAAATAACAGACCGCGTCACTTCAATTCTCGGATACCTAAGTCGCTGGTACCACGTGTTTTGACTGACAAGAAAAGCTTAAGGAAGAGGAGATGGCTTTGTGACAGGATATAGATCACGCGAACTGTCACATTTAAGGAGGATTTTATGTGTCAAAATCTTCACATGAAATCAAAGGGATCAAATTCACCAGAATAATCATTATCACGAACAAAGTAACGCACATAAATCAAATTCTTGACAATGTCATAGCAAGAACATTGTTTAAATGGAGTGTTTTAAAAGGAGATGGCAAAATACTATAACCATAATTAGTAACATGAATGGACTCCCCCATCACCAACATACAAAAAAGGATAAATGCATTTATTAAAAACAATGCTAAAATTATTAAGATAAGAAGAAGCATTAAAAGTGAGATCTTGTAAGGTCATGTTGTTAAACGCATGTGAAAGCAAAGTTTCTTGACCATAAGCAAAAGGGGTTGAAGTACCATGTTGAAGATCATTGTTAAAACCAAAGGAAAAAAAATGTGTGGGGGGGGGGGGACGGAGATAGGGGTTCCTGCGGGTGCCTGGGACCCCTATGGATTTTTTCGATGTAGTGTTAATTTTTGAAAAAAACATCAAATTTTCTTAAATGCATCTGAAATGTACTCGGTCCATCGAAATATGTTTCTATATTACAGTTCCAAAAATTTATGCACTTGTTCATATTTGGTCCTTATTCCGTCCCTGGGGAAGGTCGTCTGTTTGGCTATTGTTGAAACCGAATAAAAAATCGAGTTTGGGGTTATTTAAGATCTTAGGCTTCATACCAATCTAATACAAAACATTGGACCTAATCATAATCAAATATATGTTCAAAAAGATCATGATCAAATACGAATCATGGGCCTAACCAATAAATTAATCCATTAACAATAGCAAGCAAAGAAGAATTTGAAGCAATTGTGAAACATATTTCTTAGAAGTTCAAACAAGAATACTAATCGTTTTACGTAACATAGCATGTTGTGATCTCGAGTAAAAAATTTAAAGAAAGGTAAAAGACGGGACATGAAGGTGAAGAAGGGTAAGAGATTATAAAGAAAGTTGTTATTTTATTTTGTGTTCTCTAAGTCGTAATGAAAAAGAAAATGCATAGTATGTTTACGAAGGGGGGAACTGAGCTAGGGGTTTCTGCGGGTGTCCGGGATCCCTATGGATTTTTTCAATTTAGTGTTAATTTTTGAAAAAAAACATCAAATTTTCTTAAATGCATCTGAAATATATTTGGTCCATCGAAATGTGTTTCTATATTACAGTTCCAAAAATTTACGCACCTGGTCATATTTGGTCCTGGTTCCGTCCCTAGGGGAGGGTCGTCTGTTTGGCTATTGTTGAAAGTTGAAACCGAATAAAAAATCGAGTTTGGGGTTATTTAAGATCTTAGGCTTGATACTAGGGGTGTTCATCGGTTTGGTTCAGGTTGTTCAGTTAAAAAAAATTGGGTCATAAGTGAAAACCGAACCAAACCGAAAATATCTATGACCGAACCGAACCGAGAACCGAACCAAAGTTCGGTTCGGTTATGGGTCAAAACCGAAAACCGAATTTTGTACTTGAATTACACTATTTATATATTTTTTTTAATTTAATTATATATATTTTTGGGGAAAAAGATATTTCAAGCATAAAAGGTGTTTTTTATATTAGGATAAAATTTTAATGGACATTATATATATATATATATATATATATATATATATATATATATATATATATATATATATATATATATATGTATGTATATATATATGTATGTATATATATATATGTATATGTATATATATGTATATGTATATGTATATGTATATATATATATATATATATATATATATATATATATATATATATATATATGTATATGTATATATATAAAAAGACAAATTTCCGTAAAAATAATAAAAAGAAAATTTTTTAAAAAAAAGTTCTCGAAAAATTCCAAAAAAATTCCACAAGATCAGGTATGTTGATGCATGAAAAAGTGTAAAGAAAGCTTATCTAAAAGTGGACACTTTATCCGAAAAAAATTATAAAAAAATACGTTTGTGCATTAAATCGCTTTTTTGTGCATCAAAAAATCGTTTTTGGACCCAACTTCTTTTGACTTTTTTCATCAAAATAACATTGCGCATCTAACTAAAACAAGTTGAAAATTTTGTGCATTAAAATTTTTTTTGTGCATTAAAATTTTTTTGCGCATTAAAATTCGTTTTTTGTGCATTAAAAAAAAACGTATAAAGACTCAAAATTAGAAAAACTTCTTTCACAAAAGTTTTATGCACCAACATACCCGATCTTGTGGAATTTTTTTGGAATTTTTCGAGAACTTTTTAAAAAATATATATATATATTCTTTTTACGGATATTTGTCTTTTTATTTTAACTTTACCCTATATATATATATATATATATATATATATATATATATATATATATATATATATATATATATATATATATATATATATATGTATGTATATGTATATATATATATGTATATGTATATGTATATGTATATATATATATATATATATATATATATATATATATATAGCCAAACCCATATCCAAACCGAAAACCGAATTTTTAATTCGGTTCGGTTCGGTATTGACAAATTCGGTTCGGTTTTTGGTTTATTGATGTGTTCGATTTGTAATTCGTAAACCGAATACCGATCTTGAAAGTCACCTAAATCGTAAACCGAATACCGACCCAAAAGTAGTAAGTCACCTTCCCGACTAATCCCGATCTTGAAAGTCACCTAAATCATAAACCGAATACCGACCCGAAAGTAGTCGGTTTTTTGACCTGTCCCGACCCGTCCCGAAAGTAGTCGATTTTTGCTTGTATTTTATCGGTTTTTGGCCCGTCCCAAATCCCGAAAATGCTAAAAATCCATCCCGACTCTCGACCCGAGAAGCTATTATTCGGTTTTGGGACTATCGGTTTATGTCGGGATCGGATTGGTTGTCGGGACTCGGGCGGTTTTGCTCACCTAAGGGTGAGTGTGGGAGGATAAAGTGTTATGATGTAGGGTCAAAGTTGTAATTTTACAAAACTATTGACCGTTGCTAAACGTTATGATAGTCCCTCCCTCTCCCCTTCCACTGCTCCTCCCTTCCTTTCCTCAAGAACACCCATTTCTTTCTTGTTCCTTTCCTTTCCTTTCTTTTCAAGTTTAATCTTGAGAACACATTACCTAACAACTAGAGATGGAAGCCGAAACGACTTCTCTTGTCGTCACTAAACCTAGATCCCCCGCCAGTATAGTAACGGATAACCTTATGAGAAAGTCTATCATTGGCTATGCCAAGATGAATAGTGCCAAAATGAATAGGTTCATCCATCTGAACTCAGCTGAGATTTTCAAGGCGCTTGTGGAATTGTATGATATACATTTCAGGGCAAATTGGGACAACATCTCAATGGTGATTAACCCTTCTGACTATGGTACAGTTGATCCCGTTATCTACCTGGCTAGAGTTTATATTACTCACTGGTTCATTGATCTATACGTCTCTATTAGAGAGGCTTGCCTTAAGCACGAATGTGTTGAGGTATCGGACCATTTTGATCAGGTTCTGTCCACTCAATCAGCTTACTATGATGGATACCTTACCCTTCTACTTGAATCATTGAAACCAACTCACATCAAAGGCGCACTAGAGAATGCCCTCTACATACCTGTGATTGCAAAACACAACAGCTGGACCTCCGAAACAAAAGATTATTTTGGTATCACCGGCTGGACTTTGAATCTGCAGCTCTTCCGAGCTCTGATCTGCACCATGAGGAACCCATCCTCTGGTTGGCATGTTTTCACCCCATCCAAGGACCCCTTAGGTCGCCCATTTTGGCTACTTGACTGGCATGAGACATACGCATATGCCTGGTTTCCAGAAGAAGAAAATTATGACATAGATGATGTCAATCTGGCATTCATTCTCGGAGTTCCCTGCACTCCACCAATGTCGGTGAGGGACACAGACGATTACCAACAGTTTCCGCGGAACGTCATTCCAGATGAAATCGATGTGAAGAAATACACTCGCAAGGTTCCGAAAAAAATTCCTAGCAATGTGGACCATCGTACTATTGAACACCACCAGCTCACACACAAGAAGACTACTCAAGTCACTTATGAGAGACCTGTTGTTCAGGTACAGACTACCACTGCTAGCGGCTCAGGATCTGAAGCTCAGGAGCAAGAACAGAGGATTGTTCAGTACTCTGCTGCAAATTCACCAGCTATGGAGACCGTTACTGAAGACATGGAGATAGAATATAGGATTAATCTGTATAGGATTGTTGACTATAAGTACTATGCTCGTGTCGTTAGAGATGTTGATGTCAATGTGCGCTCAGCTGCGCACAAGATACTCATCTACAAGGAGTAGGTCTAGGAAGTCTATTATTGTACTGAATTCTAATTTTAATGCAATGAAATTTACTTTTCTATCCAATTATGGCTTCTGTTCCCTTAGAATAGGTTGCAGGATTACACCCCATATGATTAAGAGACGTTGTCGACGTCTCCTCATAGGTTTACATGGTGTTTGGTATGAAAGAGTAAGATGATCATCAATAAATGTTAAGACGAGGAGAGACCAGTTTACTAACTGAAAGATTACACGTTTTGATATGATACCCAAACAGCCCACAGTAAACATGTTACCATTATATCCCCTAATCCCTATGATTAAAAAGTCGGTCTTCCAGTAAGACGAATGATACTTGACCTCGTTAAACAAAGACAAGAAAGACAAACCACAACCCATGCAGCAGTTATGCAAGTGAAAACATAGCTAAATCTGGATTAAGAAAATTGTAATACACTTAATTATGATTATACAATCAAGAGTTTCCTTAGAATGATAAAAACATGAATGTCTGCAGTTGCTCGGTATCAAACTTTGTTCTTTTCACACTTTAGAAAGCCATCTAAATGTACAACCACAACCAATTATAAAAAATTCGATTTAATAACCACATTGTCTACACGCTGTCTGAAAATTCTGATTTCATGGTCCTGAGGCACATGTGTTGAGGTTTACAAACATCCTCTAGACGCTCTCTGGGAATTTGGTCTCGTAATGCTGGGGCAGCTGTATCAAGGTTTTATCAACATTAGATTAATTACAAAGCTGGGATGCAGTAAAGTCTAGACTGAATTTAGGTAGAGGTGGCAATATTGACCCATTTATTTGTGCATTCATGATCAGGGTTTGCAAATTTACTCTAATGAGTAAAACATTGAAATAAAAAAGCATCCTACAGGTGTCCACAGAATACGTTTAATGCATGAAATCTCCTAGATCATTTTATTTAAAGAGTTTTATTATTACTCCAACTATATATGTAATGTGAATGATTATTGAAACCACGATACTCTGACCAAACTGAACCAAAGTTGATTGGTTATGTTCAGAAACATCCATAATTTGGTTCGAGCGATAAATTAGATACCCAGCAGCAAAAAAATTCGATTCATTGTTTAGGTTGGGACACTAGTTTTCATTTTTTTCAAATTTCCAAGCTACAGTTACCTAGTTGTAACAAGATTTATTAAGCATATATTTTTAATGTCATTTTAGAGCTTTAGTGGTAACATTAATCCAGATATTACCATAAAGGTGGCTGTTATCATCTTCCCAGCAAACCATCTCCCATGAAGAGCACGTTGGGCAGCTACTGCAGATTGAGCGTTCTCAAAACGCAAGTAGACAAATCCAGCACTGTTCCTGTTAACAAAAAACAAGCACCCAAGTTTTGGTTTAGTAGATAAATCAATTAGTGAATTGGAAAACTATGGATCAAATCGCGTTTTGACCATTTACTTGAGTAACATGATGAGTGGAAAAATGAAATTCTAATTGCATGTTACACTTATTCAAGGTGTGGATTAACCTACAAAATTCTAATAATTTCCTAACAAACTGTTATGCTTAGATATGTCAAATGTGACAACCAAACTCTGGTTTTCTCGTGGTTCATTCTTGCCATGATCGAATATGACAAAAAGGCTCTAGTTCATATGGTTCATTTTTAACACTTCTTTGGTTAATATTTTCCGGTTCAGTTTCTGAAATATATTGGTCACATACAGTGTAGTGTAATGACACTGAAAGGATTTAAGAGAAATGGTTTCACCAAACTCAACCAAATTATTATTTATCATTTTCAAGTAGACTGATAAAAAAGAAACTTACTTCTCAACGTAAATATGCCTCAACTTCCCATATTTTGAGGATTCAGATTGAACGTCTTCCTTGATATCCAGATCAAAATCTGGCTCGTCCTGCATAGAAAAAAGAAGTGAGTAAACAAACTTATAATCAATTGACAAGAATTGACTTACGAATTGTACTAACCTCCAATTCTGGATCAAACATGTTGTTCAGCAATAGACACTCACTGGGAACACCAACGCTCTCTGCAGATGGTACAGTAACAGGTGGAACAGCAAGGGCTGCACCTGTCATTGCAGGAAGAGGAACTCCGCCCCCTGTGGTTGGGATGCCCATTGATCCAATAACACTGCAAACGTGAAAATCGTTATACACTATGAGCATATATATGTAACCGATATTAATAAAATAAAACTATTGGTTGTAATTCGTATTAGACCTTGGTGCGGTTCCAGTACGATCCAACTTCTGCATGAGAAGTGCTCGAGAACGTGCATTCAAAGACTGAAAATCAATAGATAAAAGGTGATATGATAATGATATTTACAACCCTACACGAAATAAAAAAACGTCTATAGCTCTTTGTAAAAGTTGAAAGTGGGAAGATGAGGGGGTTAAAACAGGTCATGTTTATTGAGGGCCGAAACAGTCGGACCCACAATTTTTTCATCCATTTTTTTAATTAATAACAATAAATGTGTTATTATGATAACAATTAGAAATAGCACAAAAAATCTGTTTGTTGAAGTTCAATAAAACAAAGAAACAGTTACTAACCAAGCCGCCTCCATCATCATCATCGAAATCACCAGGATTAACACCCATTTCTTGCATTCCAGTTTGATCAGTAATGGCAGACACCTGCATTAATAGTTACTACTATATTACAACATAATATAAATAGATCAAAACACAAAACTATCGCTATATAAAAGTATGGTGCATTGTCACCCTACAATCTAGGCTAGAAAGATGCTCCAATAGCAAATAAACATAAACTAACTAAAGAGCATATTCTTCAAACTCTGTAGCATACAACCCAAGGTATATATAGAACTACTATAGACCTTAACCTTCTATCAGATATTAAGCAAGTAAACTCCGTGGCATACAAGATTCTTAGCATGGAAATCAATTCCCGTAAGACAATCCATATACCTGCTCGACAGTTCCTAAAACTATATAGAAGGGTTCAAATGAAGAAATACTACTATTTTGCCAAAACAAAAACTGCTCGACATGTAACTTGATGAATCATGGAAATTTTTACCTTCATCATTCGACCTGCAATCTCCAACTGTCCGTTCAAACTCTGTGCAGCCCTGGCATCTTCAAGTCGAGCAAACTGAATACACGCAGAAAACGTCTAAGTTTGACCAGAATAAAACCAAAACTGAATAGCTGGAAAATCGTATTGACACCATCTTAAGTAGTAATGTAGCATACTGAGGGTAGATGATATGGGGAAACCTTACCTGAATAAAACCAAAACCTTTACAATTCCCAGTCTCATCAGTAGGTAACTGCACGAGCTCTACGGTGCCAAATGACTCGAATACCTAAACAGAAAATGAAACTATATAGTATACGATCGCAGATTCAATTTCAGAAAATCATGAGAATGTTACTTCTGTGTTATTAACATTGAAAGACTAACAGTCTACATATTACATTCATTAAAACATTCAGTGAAATTTATATGTCCAAGAGAGAACGTATTACATATGATTTACATTTTATCAACAAAAAATAACAAATTAATAATTATTAATTACAAAAATTAAATATCATTATGAGTGATGTCCAAACCTGACGAAGTTGATCTTCCTTCATATTGTAATGCAAATTGCCAACATACAATTTTCTAGCTCCCCCTGCATACGCGCCTGTTCCACCTGCAACTCCACCAACAGTTGTTGTAGACTGCACAAGATTTTTTTCAGCTTCTGAAGGTTTAACCATCACAGGTTGACCAAGAAGAGGCTGACCAGAGAGTGCTATTGCCATAGGGACAGACATTGCATCATAAAATTCAATGTACCTGAAAATGCTAAGATTGTAAGATACAAAACCATTTAATGAATACAACTACCAGATATGCAGATTGTTCCTAGTGTTTGTTTGAGGAATAAAGAACTAGTTAGTTAGATTAAAAATATGCTTTCAGCTAATTAGCTAAAACAATATGTTAGAAGTCTGTAAAACTGAAATACAGGAAAGGAAAAAAAAATCTTGTTATTCTCAAATCGAGGATATCTAGATTCATTAAGGGAAGCACGTTTCGGGGTGCATAGTGGAGTGTCATACAGCTCATCAGCTGAATCCACAAGTTTGGGGATCCTCTACCAAACAACAATGATGTCCTAAATCTGAGGAGAAATGAATATCGATGTAAAGTAGAAGAGCATACCCAACTCCTTTTGAACGTCTTGAGTTACGGTCCATAATAAGGCGCACATCTCGAACCTGAAATGACAATTGATCCTATCAGCAACATTCATAAAGAACAAACAAAAAGCAAAACTCTTGTTTATATAAATGCAAAAAAAGGAACAAAACCACTGCTCTTTCTATTTTAAAATAAAAAAATTTCCTTTCTTTTCAACAATTTATATTAGAAGAGGAGTGCCATAAAAAAGATTTTGTAGTTCTCAAACATATTAACATATAATAGTCTTAGGATGTGAAGAGCCAAGCCACCACATGTCGAACCGTTGCTAAGTGAACTTTTGAACTGATATGCCTGATTACTTTTTTTATAAAAATCACACAAACTGAATGAATGATTGCAGTGATTTCAAAAAGAGAACAAGTAAAGTATCAAATGTAATACAATGGAAAAAAGAGGTTCTAGAATCAACCTTGCCAGCCCTTGAGAAGAACTCATAAACATCTCTTTCGTCGGCCTTCAAAGATATCTGGAAATTTTGTAGAAAATAAATTAACCACATAGGAGCCGATGGTAGGGTATGAAAACTATATGATTGAAAATGTGGGCGTCACATTTAAGATACAGATGCCACTAGCATGTTCCTTTACCTGATATGCAAAAACTGTGCGCTGATCTCGTTCTGGATCTACTTCTGGCTCTACTGCTCCATCCTTTTTATCTTTATATCGCCTGCAGTAATCAACATTTGCCAGGTTTCCCATTTTAGTTTGTGATAATAACTAATGACTAGAGCATTTGTGAACGAATAAAATGGAACAAAGGGAGCAGTCACAAATGCAAGAACTGCTTCCATTATTGTAACCGAAGCTCAAAAAAATAATAAGTTCTTCAAAACTCTATGCTTTATTGTTAAAGATTGTGAAATTGCACAGCTGAAAGTTATGAACATCTGTGTATGCAAATTCAAAAAAACCGACCTGGAGAGCAAGGTAACAATTAATAGCATACAAAACTATGTGATAATTCAGGCAACACTGAATAAAGAGGTTTTGTACCTTTTCTAATGAACCTAAGCTTACTTGAACATCAACCGATATAAATGGAAGAGTTGCATGATAATACTAGTAAGTATGTGATTTTGACCTGTTAACAGCTTTTGTTTCATGATTAGATAATGCAGAAACCAGTAAGAGACGTGCATGATAAGAAATGCATAAAAAAGCCATAATCGGCACCCTAATCATCCTATGGTGTTTTTGTTTCAGCTTTATGATGTGTCAACGTAGCAAGGTTGAGTATGTGCCACTTGAACAGTGTAAGAATTTCCATTGAACAACTCTCAGTGGTTATAGACCTGAAATATGATAACATTATCCTATAAAACGTGGCAATATAATATCCTGCAAAATATAAATGGCTCTTGATATCCCCGAGCAAGGCCTCTGTAAAGCAAAGCCCACTACTCCCACAACAGCATTTCTGCAACAGAACAGATATAAATAAGATGACGCCAGTCGAAAGGTGGAGGATAATGAGAATCATAAGATGACATCATCACCCTGCCAATACAGCCACCAACTTGAAACCCCAATCTTGAAATTTCGAGTTTTAAAGGCCTAGTAGGAAGTGTTTAGACCCATGACCTGAGTCCCTGTGCCTGACTTAGAAGCCAGAATGACCATCTGAGGATTGCTTTAGCACATCTGCGAGTTCCCAGAATCTAGTGTTCAATATTCTATACTCAAAACAAAATTTTATATATTCACATTTCTAAGAAACTAAGATATCACAGTAACTATGTTACCAAGGAAAAGTATCTATGTTGGTAATATCAAAAACACCACTAATCAACCAATGCAGAGGGGTGAACACATACAGGACAAAACATATTTTCTTCCCTAGCAACAAAAAGGGCTCACTTTTAGAAGGAGGATGAATATCTCTGATATCGAACTCTAATGATGATGTATAAGAAATTGGTTAGCATTCCTGTTATTCCACGTAATGATTACACTTGCAGACTTGCTATAACTCCAGTCCAGAAACTTATAACTTTAAAGAACTTGAAGATTACAAACCAGGCAGAGCCCTTTATGGGGTCTCAACGCGTCAATACAAAGGCCAAGTTCATCAACCAGTCCATGAGGTTGAAGAGATTTAGGCTTATTTTAGCATTCGACTAAGTAAAATTACCTTTCACAATGATTGATGCAAGAGACGAAACAGCCAAAAGCATAATGAAGTCAGAAAAGAAAAATAAAAATGAATAGATGTACAGCTAAATTTTTTAAACGAAAAACAAGACGATTGCATCAGAATATGCAGAGGCAATGCCCGTAAGACATGAAAAGTCTACATCCCATTGGGGTAAACTGGAAAATCAAGTATGCACTTTAATATTAATAAACAGCTTCTGACATTATTTTCATGATGTTCTACAACTTGTGCCAGTGGCAAACAATCAACATCATCTTGCAAATTAAAAACCAATTGTACACAAGTGAATATCAATTCTCAAGTGCTAGGGGTTTGTTCTCATAGATGTTGTCATGTTGAAGGATGACAAAGGCAAAAGAAACTTGAATAGCACTTCTGTGGCCACAACGCCCATAGAGTTTAAAGAAAATATGCACTGAATTGTGTTTCAGCATACATCGACTTCTATTCAGGCTATAAATTATTCCACGCTATGCAGCAAGTACAAAGTTATATTCCAGTTTTTAATATCACGATCATATTATAGTTGGTGAACGTGGGTGAAGATGACTCAAGGATGACTGTTCCGGGAGATGAGTGGACTGGTAAGGTTAGAAGAGTGAGATGCGGTCACCCGAAAATGCTTGAACATAAGAAGCCATGAAAACCTCATAAAATAGAGTGGCTAATTTGATGCTTTATATACAAGTAAAGATAACTTGCAGACAACTGAAGGTTGAAGTATGAGCCTTCCCAGGTAACCTATCTTACATGCAACGAGTTGGGACATAGATAAGCTAAATCTGTTACCTTTGCATCCCCCTCTTAGAACAACATAGCAACATCATCACTGTTGGCTTCCTCAAGCCCTAAACGACTCACTGAACTGACATGCTAAAGCAAAGTACCCTCCTATTCCGTATTGAAAACTCAGGATGAGTTCTAAAGAAGCTTTTTGTCCAAATTGTGGTTCCAAAGAGCTAGAGAGAGACACAAACTTAACTCACATGGCATAGATGCATTACGAGACAAGCTAATATGAGCCTAATAATTGTTGGTGGGTGCTGTAAGTCGTTATAAATAAGGCTGGTACTTCCTACCAAAGTATGTCTAGCCAATGAGCAGAGAGCGAGCACAAAATACTTTAATCACAAACAAACACCAGAAATAAGCATTCCACATCTACCCATCCTGGAAACCAAGATAGAGGAAAGATACGTTGCACCCCAGTTCTTGTATAAAACTTGCACAACTGTAACTGTTACTAAGAGTACAATATACTAGGATCACAAAGCCACACAGCAGGGTAAACGACTTTGGTAAACTGAATAGCATCCTAACAACTACTCAGCTCATGCAACATTTAAACAATTAATGAGCCACTAACGCCAGTCAATGAGTAATGCTAAAAAGCACTTATGCAAGCTTAACATATCTAACACGTGGAATGAGAAAATGAACCTAATATGATAAAAGTAAAAAGTACCTGCTTTCGCGCTCAGGTTCTCTGATTTCCCTTTCTTTTTCTCGATCTTTAGCCTCCCTATCACGGCTCTTCTCCCTGTCTCTATCTTTGGCCTCTCTATCACGGCTCCTTTCCCTGTCTCTATCCTTAACCTCTCTATCGCGGCTCTTTTCCCTGTCTCTATCCTTAACCTCTCTATCGCGGCTCTTTTCCCTGACTCTTTCTTTAACCTCTCTATCACGACTCCTCTCCCCATCTCTGTCTTTAACTTCTCTCTCACGGCTCTTCTCCCCATCTCTGTCTTTAGTCTCCCTATCACGGCTCTTCTCCCTGTCCCGATCATTTCCGGTTCTTTCTGACCTGCTACCACTGCGATGAGGTCGATCGAGATCTTTATCTTGCTCTTTATCCAACCTGTCTTTCTCACTTTCACGCCCATGTTCCCTCCTTCCCCTCACACGATCCCTCTCCCTGTCCGCACCTCTCTCTCTATCTCGTTCTCTATCTCTATCTCTACCTTTACCATTTCTCTCCTCCCTGCCCTTATCCTTATCCCTGTCTCTCGTTTCGCGGCTACTCCTATGTCTGTCTCTATCGCTCCTATCACCGTCCTTTGGAGATGAACGGTGGCGTGAAGAGCCCCTTTCTGTGTCACGATCACGCGACTCTTCCCCCGACTTTGCACGTTTTGAACTACGTTCATCATGGCTTTTCTCACTTCGATGTCTAGAGCTCTGCCTCCGTTCCTTGTCTTCTTTTTTATCAGTTTCCTCAACGCCATTAGCTCTTTCCTCTGGCTTTGGTGCTTCCGAATTTTCCACCGTTTTTTCCAAGTAATCATATTCATCAAAATCCATTGGATGGACAGCTAATTATCCCAACACTGAAAGGGAAAAAAAACAAAATACAATTAAGATCTTCCGATACTAATCATGGAAATAACATATTTGGGAATTTTCACTTTAAGATGGTTACAAACTTTGGTTGTTATCACTTGCATATAATTTATACACAAAAAAAAATGCACGCATGAAATCAGGTCATAAACACAATAAATGGGGAAGAATATCTTGTCTGTCGGCATTATTCCGAAAAAACTTAAACAACCCAAGCACACAACAACTAACAAGAGCCCAAAAACACTCCAATAGCCTTCTTTTGAAAACGTCAACTCTTTTCACCACAATAAATTCAAATAGCAAGCTTCCAAAATATTGATTTTTATAAAATTTAGCCTCAAACTCATGAAAAATACGTATTTGCCATTTTCCATCCTTAGTAATAAATGCCATACGAAAGAGGAATCACTCAATCACTTCAGCAAACGCAAATTACTCTTTTGTGCCAAACCAAAACAAATATTTCCTTGAACTGATTACACTAGTATTTATTGCAACTTTGCAAGTAAAGAATCCAATACTTAAACTAGTGGTTAAGAACCAAATTGCAATTAACTATTAGTTTTAGACTTAAATCCATATACCAAAACGGCAAAACAGAATCACTTTATCACTCACACGTACGCATATAGGATTGTAAACAAACCAGACGTTCATTGAACAGTTCACGAACCGTTCAGTAAGAAGTTCGTTTATATTCGCTTAGTTAGATAAACAAACAAGAACAAAAGTCTAGTTCGCTCATGAACGTAGGAAAAAGGTGTAGAAGGAAAAGGAAACAACATAGGGATCTGAATCCGACCTAAATGGGAATGACATGAAAAGTCTTTTTCAAAACCTAGCATATTAAAGGCGTTACCACGATATAATTACGCGTTCAAAAATGTTCATTTTCTTTAATTTATTATCTTATATTCAAAAATCATGATTATTTTATTTTTTTACTGTATACATTTAGTAAAACCTCACTAGGTTCACATCTTTAAGGTAGCCCGGGAAAGGGTCGGAAACCGTCACGGGATAGCTGGTTAGGCCGAGTACATCTTATCTGGACTCGCACTCCCTTTTAACCCCAACAGAGCAAACCTCATCCCTTTATCCTTCTAGTTAGTAAAATAGGTATACCTTAAATTGTTACGCATATTTCATGTACATTTATTTATGTTTGTTCATTTTACGTCTTAATGAACAAACATAAACAAACAACGTCCCTTCCTTAAAAAGAACACAAAATATCTCCTTTAAGTGTTTTCCTGTTTGACTTTAACGAACGAACACAAACAAGGCTCCATTCGTGCCGTTTACAGGGGCGGAACTAGGAGCCAAGTTTAGGGGTAGCGAAATACGAAAATTTGTTTAGGGGTAGCAAAAATTTGTTTCAGGGGTCGCGAAATCGCCAAAAAATGGCCAAAAATCGCCAAAAATGCCCAAAAATCGCCAAAAATGCCACTCCCGGGTAAAAGTTCAGGGGTAGCGACCGCTACCCCTGGCTTGCATGTACATCCGCCCCTGGCCGTTTACATCCCTACGTACGCAATTTACTCCCTCTTTTTTGTGCCAAACCTAATGCGCATATAACACTAAGCTTATTGTCCATCTGAAACATACCTTCTAACGTGACTTACCAAATAAGCACTTTTATCTATTAAGTTTATGTACATTCATTTAACGTCTTAATAAACGAACACGAACAGTCTCATTTTATTTTTATATTAAAAAAACCACAAAATCTGTCCGTTTGGGGTTAAACTTAAACGAACGAACACGAACAAGGATAAAACACTTTTACCAAAATTAAAATAAGCAGTTTTTTTATTAGGTATTAAGATAAGCTAAAAAGTAATCAGTTATATAAACATTTATATATAAATAAATAAATTGGATATGTAAACCCTAAATCAGATAAAAATTAAGATTCAAAAGTGAATATAGATGAATAAAATTAGGGTTTTTGTTATACCAGAGTGACGTCGTATTGGAGTGAGGTCAAATTTGCAACACACACAGTTGAACTAAGTGTTTGTGTGTTTTGTTTCACAAAGTGAAAGAGTACTGAAAAAATGGTAGCAGCGAGTTTTGAGATGTGTTTCAGTGTTTGTTCGAGCAGCAAGTGGGATGTGATATGGGCTGGGCTGGGCTGGGCTGACTGTTACTTGAGCCTGTTGCTATTACTGTACTATACTACGAGTACTATTTTTGTTAAAGGTGTTCACAAATCAAGTAATATTGTAGGAACTGAAAATCGAAAACGAACCGAATCGAATAAAAAGCCAAATAAATTTGTAACCGAATCAAATTAAATGTTTGCTTTTAATCGAATAAAAAGCCAAATAAATTTGTAACCGAATCAAATTAAATGTTTGCTTTTTGTTTTGGATATGGTTGTAGCAAAATGAAAATCGAAATGAACCGAAAACTAAATTCACATAAATATATATATTTTATGTATATTTATATAAATAAAAAAACTAAAAACAAAACCTATTAAACTCTTCCTATTATAAATACAATATTTTTTAAGTTTGAAAATTCTTTTGGTGTTAAAAAGTTATATAATTAAATTAAAAACTATATCGATTATGTAAGTCGGGTAATTCGGATCAACCCAAAAACTGAACCAAATTCAAATTTGATTTCGGCTGGGTTTAATCTAATTTAAATTCGGTTCGGTTTAATCCAATTTGCATTCTGTTTGGTTTTTGTTTTTATTCAGAAAAAAAGTAATTGAAATAACCGAACCAAATACATCGAACAACCCGATAACGGA